>CM053026.1:496854041-496913295 GCA_028564925.1 Lithobates sylvaticus | reverse complement strand
TAATTCAATTAAAAGCCTGAAAAAAAATAGCTTGGCTTTCCATTCATTTAAATTGGACAAGCAAAAGTGTGTCTGTTCCAGAACGAGAAAGGAAGCGTCTTACTCTGCAGTATTGATGCAGAAGAATAATGTAAATGGTATGACAGTGGGGAGTATGTACAGGAGAGAAGTGCAGAGGGTACAACATCGGGCAATAGGAGCAGAAGCATATGACAGCAAACAGTGTGTGCAGGAGAGAAGTGTGGAGGGTACAACAAAAGGCATTATGTGCAGGAGAAGATTGTGACAGCGGCCAGTATGTGTAGCAAAGGAGTGCTAAATGTATGACAGCGGGCAGTATGTGTAGGAAAGGAGTGCTAAGGGTATGACAGCGGGCAGTATGTGTAGGAAAGGAGTGCTAAGGGTATGACAGCGGGCAGTATGTGTAGGAAAGGAGTGCTAAGGGTATGACAGCAGGCAGTATGTGTAGGAAAGGAGTGCTAAGGGTATGACAGCAGGCAGTATGTGTAGGAAAGGAGTGCTAAGGGTATGACAATGTGAAATATGTGTAGGAAAGGAGTGCTAAGGGTATGACAGTGGGCAGTATGTGTAGGAAAGGAGTGCTAAGGGTATGACAGCGGGCAGTATGTGTAGGAAAAGAGTGCTAAGGGTATGACAGCGGACAGTATGTGTAGGAAAGGAGTGCTAAGGATATGACAGCGGGCAGTATGTGTAGGAAAGGAGTGCTAAGGATATGACAGCGGGCAGTATGTGTAGGAAAGGAGTGCTAAGGGTATGACAACGGGCAGTATGTGTAGGAAAGGAGTGCTAAGGGTATGACAGCGGGCAGCATGTGTAGGAAAGGAGTGCTAAGGGTATGACAGCGGGCAGTATGTGTAGGAGAGTAAAGCAGAGGGTATGCCAGGAGGCATTATTTGCCAAAACCAGAATTGAGAGGCAATCCCTCTAAAGTGAAGAAATCCCTGGTTGTCACAAGGACCACCAGAACGAGTGTCCCTATTGGAAGATCTCTTCTCTATTCCTGTTCTGGTGTTCTGGTGACAACCCAAAATTTGGGATTTTCTTTCACTTTACTCTGTGATAACGATAAGCATGACAAATAGAGGGGGGGGAAGCTCCCAAACAGGGGAACAGACAGCAATAAAAACCTGACATGTGGTCTGATCCCTCCCCACTCTAAAAGTCCTGCCTTTAGTTATACTTTAAAGGAAACCTGCTGTGATAAATTATTGAAAGTTTCTGAGAAAAAGGTTACTGTTACTATTTTAGATTTACCAGGAAATTCAAGCAAATTAAATGAACTACCCCCCCGCACATACAGGGAAAAGGTTTGTTGGATTGTTCTGTAGGCACCACCCGATAATCCAGAGCATGTGACTCAAGTGACTCTTTTCACTAATAGCTGTGTCTTGAAACATAAGCTAGTTACTCCCAATCACTTATAGTTCACATGACGCAGTAGATGTACCATATTATTCATGGCCAGATCATTTTCCAATATTTTTTTTAGTTTTTCTTTTAAAGGCAGTTTATTAAACAGTGTGCTTTAACAAATGAAAATTAAATTTTACATATACATTTAAAGGATTGGTTCACCTTTTCAAGCATGTTACACATTACACCCATATTTAGGGTGCAACGTGTACCATGCCCCAGCTCTGCCCCTCCATGACAGCGGGTGGGGGTTCCTGTCCCACGCCCGCTGTAATTTTTCAAAAATGGCGCAACTGTGCGGGGCTCTGCCTCAACAGGCGGGTGCACTGTCAGGCTCCTACACACACTGCCTCCAGCTTGCCTGCCTGTACCTCTATATGGACAGAAAGTTACAAAGCTTGAGGAAGTGTCGAGCTTGAGGGCTCTCATCAGCACCATAGCATAGAAGTACATGCCGTCTGCTACGGGACTTGTAGTTCGTTCATTCGTAGACCGCTGTGAATGAATGACGAGGCTGTGTGGGTGGACTCTCGTACAGCCACGCCATTTTTAAAAAGTAAGAGCAGGTGCGGGTAGAGGAACCCCCAACCACTGTTACAGGGAGGGGGATCAGGAGGTGCAGGGGTTGAAGCAGACCTGGAGCATGTTACATGTTACAGCTTAAATATGAGTGTAATGTGTAAAATGCTCCAAAAGGTGAACCTAATGCTGCGTACACACGATTGGAAATGCTGCCAGCAAAACTCAGATGAGAGATTTTTGTCGGAAAATGCGACCGTGTGTATGCTCCACCGGTCTTTTGCTGGCGGAATTCCAGCCAGCAAAATATTGAGAGCAGGTTTTCTATTTTTCAGTCGGGAAAAGTTCCTATCTGAAAATGCGATCGTCTGTATCAATTTGACGCATGCTCGAAAGCATTGAACTTAATTTTCTCGGCTCATCGTAGTGTGGTACGTCACCGTGTTCTTGACGGTCAAAAGTCAAGAGAACTTTTGTGTGACCGTGTGTATGGAAGACAAGCTTGAGCGGAATTCCATCGGAAAAAACATCCAAGCTCATTTTAAGCTCAAATCACTAGGGAATGCACACAATAAGTTATGTAAATGACTTATCTGTGGCCCTGGGGTGTTTTCCCCTTCCAGTCCAGGGACCCTCTTGACACATGTCTGGAATGCTCAGCAGGGCCTGCACTCAGACTATGCAGGGTCTAGATGCCAAGAGGAGGTTGAGTTCCTCCAACTTCCTAGGTCAAAGTTTTACTGTTTTTCCAAGGTGATGCATTTCAGCCAGGGATTCCCTTTCTCAAGTCTGGTTTGCAGCATGATCTTCTCTTAATTTTAGGCTGTCTGGTGGGTCGGGTGTTAGTATGTGTAATTCTTCTAAACAAATCATAGGTTTGTATTCATAATCATACAGTCATAAAATGTATATAATAACAGCAACTCGATCTTAAAACCACATGATTAGCGCATCCATGTGCTAAAACAACATATATTGGAAGACTGTATATCATTTCAATCATAAAATATACATTTTATATAAAAATAGAAATATTAAAGGGTTAGTTTACCTGTACAGAAAAAATGCAAAAGGTGAACTAACATCAGACACCCTCCCCACCCCCCGGTCCTCTCTGTACTTACCTCTGGGGTTGCCCAGCTGTCAGCACCCCCACTGCTGCTCCAGAGGTCTGGGGATTTGAAATCCCTGCTCTTCTCCATCAGCACATCCAGGACGGACTAGATGGATTCTGATTGGTCAGGTCTGTCACATTGAAGCATGCCTTTATGTTAGAACACAAACAGAAATTTCTGACCCTAGAATGAGAAGATTTACTCTACTATAGGCTGTGCGTACATGGCAACAAATGAGACCATGAAACTACATGATCTGTATTTATTGGCGTATAACACTCACTTTTTTAACCTGAAAATTGGGTGCAAATAGTGTGTGCGTGTTATACGCCAATACTTAAATTTTAGCTGCCTCGGAGGTGACAGGGAGGGGGGCGGGATGAGCGCCGTCACATTACATA
This sequence comes from Lithobates sylvaticus, assembly GCA_028564925.1. Lineage (NCBI taxonomy): Eukaryota > Metazoa > Chordata > Amphibia > Anura > Ranidae > Lithobates > Lithobates sylvaticus. The sequence continues at coordinate 496,909,826 of CM053026.1, read as the reverse complement.
CAGTGAGAATCTCCTGTTTACTTGGCGGCCTCTGTCTCCTGGGAAGCCATTAGACCACTGTACTGTCTATCATAGGAGATTCTCACTGTATGTAATCTGTCGGCGCTCTTCCCACCCCCCTCCCTGCCCCCTCTAGGCTGCAGATGGGCATCGATCAGACTGCACGGATGGCAATGGTGAGGCTGCTGCATTGATGGCAATGGTGAGGCTGCTGCATTGATGGCAATTGTGAGGCTGCTGCATTGATGGCAATGGTGAGGCTGCTGCATTGATGGCAATTGTGAGGCTGCTGCATTGATGGCAATGGTGAGGCTGCTGCATTGAAGGCAATGGTGAGGCTGCTGCATTGAAGGCAATGGTGAGGCTGCTGCATTGATGGCAATGGTGAGGCTGCTGCATTGATGGCAATGGTGAGGCTGCTGCATTGATGGCAATGGTGAGGCTGCTGCATTGATGGTAATGGTGAGGCTGCTGCATTGATGGCAATGGTGAGGCTGCTGCATTGATGGCAATGGTGAGGCTGCTGCATTGATGGCAATGGTGAGGCTGCTGCATTGATGGTAATGGTGAGGTTGCTGCATTGATGGCAATGGTGAGGCTGCTGCATTGAAGGCAATGGTGAGGCTGCTGCATTGATGGCAATGGTGAGGCTGCTGCATTGATGGCAATGGTGAGGCTGCTGCATTGATGGCAATGGTGAGGCTGCTGCATTGATGGCAATGGTGTCAAAGTTCCTTATTTAAATTTTTTTTTTTTTTCTGAAACTTCCCTCTTAAAATGAATGTGTGTGTTATACGCCAATAAATTTGGTACATCTAATGCAGTTGAAAAACACATGGTGTAAGTAGGAAGGTTTATAAGTGGAATTCCAGGCTCAAACTAAGCTGAAAACAGCTCCCTCCTAACTCTTTTTCCAACTACCCTGTAGAAGCTTTTACTTACTATTCTCAGGGCACTCTGATCCGGTCACATGATAGGCTAGCGGCTTTAAAGGAGAGAATGCCCCATTGTAAGCTTATGGGTGATGTCATCACCCAGACATTCCGTCTGTTGTTGATGCTCTTTCCTCTCCTCTGAAGCCGGCCTATCACGTGACTGGACCAGAGCACTCTGAGAATAGGTAAGTTTAAGCATCTTCCTTCTACAGGGTATTTGGTATAGGGGTTAGAAGGCGAGTGGGAGCAGTCATTTAATGTTAGTTAATGATCAATAGGTGGCAGCAGCTCACCTGATTTATCCTAATTTACTCACATCATTTTTCAAATTTCAAGCAGAATAATAGAAATATATATATATATATACACACAAAGTATATTTTGTTGCCAGCATTTTTTTTCTTTTTGGAGGGATTAGTATCACAAGAGTATCTCCCACATAACAGTAGCAAAAGAAGGCCATTTCTTCTTTTTAACCTATATTATTATTATTATACAGGATTTATATAGGGCCAACAGTTTGTGCAGCGCTTTACAATTACAGTTACAATACCATTCAATACAGGAGGAATCAGAGGGCCCTGCTCATTAGAGCTTACACTCTATATATTATTAGAGTGTAAGCTCTTCTGAGCAGGGCCCTCCTAATCCTCTTGTATTTTATTGTATTATAACTGTATTGTCTCCCTTATATATTGTAAAGCGCTGCATAAACTGTTGGCTCTATATAAATCCTGTAATAATAATAATAATATCGCCTGCGTGCCAACCCCGACATCAAAGGAGTGACTGTGTCTGATACCACCTACAAACTCTCTGCTTTCGCAGACGATATCCTCCTATTCCTCACTGAACCCCATGTCTCTCTACCCAACTTACTAGCAGATTTTAAAACTTTTCACACCCTCTCGAATCTCCTTATCAACTTCTCGAAGTCGAAAGCACTTAATATCTCCTTACATCAGCATACCCTTTCACTTTGCCAAACTAATTACCCATTCAAATGGAACCGCGACGCGATAACGTACTTGGGGATTGCACTCCCTTCCCGTCTATCTGACCTATATACCGCAAATTACGTCCCCATTCTTCAACGCATCCAAAAAGATCTAAAGGCTTGGTCCACTGGAGTCTTCTCATGGTTTGGCAGAGCTGCCATACTCAAAATGAACGTTCTTCCCAGACTATTATATGTCCTGCAAACAATCCCGATAAAACTACCCCAGACCTTCTTTCACTCGTACCGCAAAATGTGCACTGACTTCCTCTGGGGCAAAGACAGACCTAGACTTAGTCTAGATAAGCTTTGCTTACCAAAGCTGAAAGGTGGGATAGGCCTTCCAGATGTTGCCAAATACCAATGGGCCTGTCAACTGACGAGGATTATTGACTGGAACATTCACAAACCATCAAAAGACTGGATAAACATCGAAAACAAATTCTCTACGGTCCCTATAGGCCAACTACCATGGATTGCCCCAGCAGTTGTACCCCGTCCCTGTAAAGCACACCCTTTAATTGCCAGTACTTTACACACATTTCAAAAATCATGCCGGACCCAGCACATCTCGTCAATATGGAGTCCACTAACGCCTGTTCGGCACAATCCGGAATTCCCGGGGGGTATGTCAGACTCCTTTCTGGCTGCCTTCTGGCCCCATCCTACTGTTCAAGCTAGACATTTTTTTTCCAATGAAGCCTTCCTCACCCGCCCCCATATACCCAGACGAGAGAATGACCAATCTTGCCCGTATTGGACCTACTTCCAGATCCGACACTTTCTTACCGACCCTACCAAACGACCTGACTTTGGCAGACGACTTACACCCTTTGAGACACTGTGTACCAAACAGGAACCGCAACGACACTTAATCTCGGAAATTTACTCAATGCTTTTTGCTGACAGTAACTCTAAGGCCAATGTCGCTACGCGGCAGTGGGAACGAGATCTATCTCTAGATCTCTCAGACGAAGATTGGGAACGTGTATTCACACATGTTCATAAAGGGACCATTAACGTTACAGCGCAAGAAAACGGCTTCACAATACTCTCCAGGTGGTACAGGACCCCATCCAGACTCCACAAAATGACCCCGGCTATACCTCCTGACTGCTGGAGATGCTCTAACAGGGATGGCTCTCTCTTGCATATATGGTGGTCCTGTCCTCTACTACAACCATTCTGGCAGGAAGTACACCGCCTCACCTCACAGATTACCACATACCAAATAGCCTTTACACCTGCACAAATGCTCCTACATCACTCCTCTATCCCTTTCAAACATTACCACCGTTCCCTTGTACTACATTTACTGAATGCAGCGAAACTGTGCATACCTGTGCTTTGGAAATCGCCTAACCCACCGACTATTGCGGATTGGCTTAGTCGCATTTCTAAAATCGAAGAAATGGAGAATTTGATTCACCAATCTAAGGACTCTCCCTCTAAATTCAATACCGTGTGGGCTTGCTGGCACCACTTTACCACCACGGATGAATACAGACATTTACGATCTCCTTGCCCTCCCAAACCCCCGGACTCCCGGAGTCAGGACTAATATTTCAAACCTACCCCGACAGGTTCGCTTCAGCCCCACACCCTTTCCATCCTACCTCCCACCCCCGCTACTTCCCGCAATGCCTTAACTTACCTTACTCCAGGTTTACCCGTGCCTTTCTACTGGCATACATCGGAGAATGCTTGTGGTCCGAGACCGCATTCCCGGAATTGTTCCAACCTCACTCCTATAAGTAAGGAAAGGGTATAGTGCTCACCCTCGTTTATTCCTTCGAGGTTTCTCTTGTTTGCCTAGCACTTAGTATTATGATAGTGTTTTACTGTAGCTTGTCTGTACTACTCGCTAATGAGGCCCCTGCCCTTACATTAGCGTCAGTTCGATAGTTCTCGGTTGCAAGGCTTGTCCACGCGAGCTACAATCCTGCCTTCGATATATTGCTTAGGAAATTTATCTGTTTTGCTTTACCTGCAGTGTTTCAATCATTTGTTGTTTACTTGTAACATACACTATGTTGTAAACGTTGACTGTGTAAAACTGCTTGTTGTTATTACAATTTTCAATAAACTTTTCTTGGAAAAAAAAAAAAAAAAATATATACTGTATATACTCGAGTATATGCCGACCCGAATATAAGCCGAGGCACCTAATTTTACCACAAAAAACTGTGAAAACTTATTGACTCAAGTATAAGCCTAGGGTGAGAAATGCGCAGCTACTGTAAGTGGAAAAGAGGGTCAACAATGCCCATTTGCAGCCTCACTGTGCCCATTTGCATTTTGGTAGTTATGGGTTCCTAGATGCCCCCTAGCTTCAGCCAAAATTTGGGGTCTCTGGACCCAAAGGGTTCCAAAATGACATTGCTGCAGATGGACACAGTTGACCGAATTTGGGGCCCTGTATCTCGGGGGCCACTTGGTGCTGGTTACTGTTGGTTCCACTGGGTATGCACACCAAATTTGGGGTTCCTAGCACCAAGTGGCCCCAAGATATGGGGCCCCAAATTTGGGTCAGAAAATATCAAGCACTTTTCTGCAGCAGAGAATGACATTTTCCGAACCGACTTTGGGGCCCCGTATCTTGGGGCCACTTGTTGCTAGGAACCCCAAATTTGTATATGTTCTAGTGTTGGTTCCACTGGGTTTGCACACCAAATTTGTTCCGAGCACCAAGTGGCCCCGAGATACGGGGCCCCAAAGTCGGTTCGGAAAATGTCATTCTCTGCTGCAGAAAAGTGCTTGACTCGAGTATAAGCCGAGGGGGGCACTTTCAGCACAAAAAAATGTGCTGAAAAACTCGGCTTATACTCGAGTATATATGGTACTTCATTATTCATAATTGTCGTAGTTTAATAAATGACTATTGTTCAAGGGTGGTGCTAATTTCTAGATTCTCATTGAGTCCAAACAGCGCTAAATGTATTTCATTGAAAGATTCGGCATGGTTCTTGATTACATGGGATTTGGAATCTTTTGTTAGTAGGATACTTTTTCTGAAATGCGTTACATAGCAAACAAAACAAAGCCTTTGCAATTTTTATTGTGCGCAGTGAGGAAGTGTCAGGGCATGCTATGATCTCTATTGGCCATGACAGGAGGGTCCTTAAGCCCCATACACACGGTCGGAAAATCCAACCACCAAATCCATCGGATTTGGTCAGACGGATTTAGTCCGACACTGGTGTTGCATACACACGGTCGGACAAAGTTGTCGGAAAATCCGATCATTCTGAACGTGGTGACGTTTGTTGCCTACAACGGGACTACGTAGAGGCTAGTAGCCAATAGCTTTGGTCTTGTAATGTGATCTGAGCATGCGTGGCACTTTCTCCGTCGGAATTCGCTACACACGATCGGAATTGGTGTGATCGGACTTTGTTGTCGGAAATTTTTTAGAGCAGGAGATGCAACTTTGTCCGTCGGACAATCCGATGGAAAATGTCCGATGGTGCCTACACACGGTCGGAATTTCCGACAACATTGTCCGATAGGACAGAATCCATCGGAAAATCCGACCGTGTGTATGGGGCTTTAGACATGAAAGGGAGAACACCTCTGGACCACATACAAGCAATTTATACGACTTTACTTGAGCATTCATTAGCTTAGCAATCTTATGTTAAAGTAACTTGCTACACTGTATTAGTATCTGTACTCTCTGCCCTTTATACTTTGTCTTTAGACCAGGGATATGCAATTAGTGGGCCTCCAGCTTTTGCAAAACTACAAGTCCCATCATGCCTTTGCCTCTGGGTGTCATGCTTGTGGCTGTCAGAGTCTTGCTATGCCTCATGGGAATTGTAGTTCTGCAACAGCTGGAGGTCCACTAATTGCATATCTCTGGTTTAGACCATTGGCGGTTGTTCCAGGCTGCAAGATGTTTGCTGTACCCAAAATGGTAATTCCTGACGGACGTTCCCTCCTGGCTGTCATTTTCAGCCTAATAAACCTAAAAACAAACATTTAACCTATTGAAGCTTACCAATCATTAGATGTGGTGGCTGCATTGATTTTCTTTTTTTTGGGCTTTTCCCCTCGGTTTTCACCTGGTGATCTAGCTGGTAGCACCTCATTTATAAGTGCCTCCACTCTGGCTTAAGGAGCAATAGAGATACCTTTATACAGCAGCATTGCCAGTCAAGAAGAAGGGAAGTGTTAGATGTACTAGCAGATTTACATTAGACACTAATAAACTGAAGCTGGTAATGCTTTTTAAGCAGTTACTACAACAGTTTTTTTCCTTAGGATAAAGGTTTTATATAAATAAATAACAGCTGATCATTGAACCCTCTGATAAATCTGCAGGACAGCATGTTCTGATGAAAAACAACAGCCTTACTGGCTAGATCATCAAATGAAAATGAGGGAAAGAAAGCCTAAAAAACGCCATCACATCTAAGAATTGATATGCTGCAATATAATAAATGTTTGCTTTTGGGTGTAATACTGCTTTAACCTCCCTGGCGGTATGATTATTTCTGATTTTTGATGCTGAAAGCGGTACAATTATTTTGCATGGAAATTTGGCGTTTTATATTGTAGGCCTGTAATTCTTAGGAATAACTCACTTAAATCTGTAGTAGACATCCCGGGTATGATAAAGTTTGAAAAACAAAATCATGAATTATAATATAATAAATAACTATAAATAATTATAACAAATAATAATATAATAATAATAAAAATTATTCAAATCAAATGTAATCAAATCAAAAACACAGAAATTTGCTCAGTTGCAGAATTGTCACTGTCATTACTTTCAGTGTTTGATGACGAATTTCCCCACAAATCATTATCACTCAATTCTGCAAATGATTCTAATTTATTATCGCTGTTTTCTAGCCTAAAACCGCTTTTGATGTAAAGGGACGGTTTTGGTTGCTATGGACAATCTCTAGTTTCCAGGCAGAAAGAACAGTATATATAATATATAACTACATGCAGGGCATTGGACAAAGCACTAGGGACAAAAGGGATGTGAAATAAATTGATACAGTAATGTAATCTGTAAGATTACAGTGTACTGTATATGTATTGTGTGTTTTACTTTTTGAATTTGGCGCCCTGCTCCGTCCCCGCGCGTCGCAACGCTCGCAGGGAACGGATCTCGGCACTGTGATGAATCGATCGGAGACACGGCTCACACACAATGCGGGGAGACATCGCAGGATCCTGGGGACAAGGTAAGTAAGCTGTACCTGGATCCTGCAATGCAATCCTCGGGATTACAGCTTTTGGTGCTGAAAATCCACCCCGAGCCACACTCGGGAATACCGTCAGGGAGGTTAACCTCCTTGCGACAGCCAGCTTTGCCGGGTGCCTTCCCCACCTTCTTTTTCTCTTTCGCTAGCTTGCCGGGTGCCTTCCCCACCTCCTCCTTTCTCTTTTGCCAGGTGCCTTCCCCACCTCCTTCTTTTTTATCAGCTATGCCAGGTGCCTTCCCCACCTCCTCCTTTCTCTCCCACCAGCTGAAATGTAGCTAGCGGGTCTGTCATCCTGCATGGTCTGGCAACTTCCTGGTTGTCAGCAGCGGCTGCGGGCGTCTCTCCTCATCTAGCTGCTCCTCCGGTTTTTATCCAGCTGTTACATCTGCTCCTTTTCTCCCTGGCCAGGAGCTTGTTGTTGAGCCACATATCCAGGATCCTATCAACACATAGCAGCATGGGAGTGGACAATCTTAATTCCACTTGACAAAAAGGCCTGTTGCACACCATACTCCTGTTTTGAGCATGTATTTTTTCAGCCGTTTTTGTATTTGCGTGTATTTTCGCGCATATGTGTTTGCGCAAATTTTGTGTATTTTTGCGCGCATGTGCACAAACGTATTCGCGTGTTAACAATAGGTTAATGGACATTTGCACACAAATGTGTGCATTTGCGTGCATGAAGCGTAAATTACAGACCAAAAATTCAGATTTTTTTTTTTTTTACTGAAGAATACACAGTGCTTGTTTATGCGGCTGTGTGCATAGGCACATTACAATTAATGGGCTGTATTTTAGCTCAGTAAAAAATAAGCTATACTGAGCCTTTTCAAGCTGCAGTGTGCAATAGGCCTACTGTGAACTACTTTTATCAGCTGGAATTTAGTTTAGTTTTCTCCTTTGCCCAGTTTTTCCCATATTTGTATGATACACACAAGCTTGGCATGGTATATACCAGGGATATGCAATTAGCGGACCTCCAGCTGTTGCAGAACTATGAGTCCCATGAGGCATAGCAAGACTCTTGACAGCCACAAGCATGACACCCAGAGGCAGAGGCATGATGGGACTGGGTAGTTTTGAAACAGCTGGAGGTCCGCTAATTGCATATCCCTGGTATATACTGTACAGCAGTATTTTGGGATTTTTTGCAGAGACTGTATATTATCTCAATTCAAGATGTCTGCACTTCAAGGACTGGTTGATTGATATGATTTTTGCATTTATTAATTCAATAAATAACAATCAATTTATTTATACTTTTAATTATTTTTATTTTTATGTAAGTATTATTAATACCACCCCTCTATCCAGTATGCCTAGGCAATAGGTATTGGTATCGGCGAGTAATTTAAAAAAAGTATCGGTACTCGTACTCAGTGTTAGCAAAAATGGTATCAGTGCATCCCTAAGGCTCCATGCACACTGGACTTAAAAAACGTTGATTCTACAGGCGTTTGATGTTTTTTTCACCTGCCTCTAGAAGCACTTCTATTGTGTTCTATGTGTCTTTGCACATTATGACTACTACAGGCGTTTTCTGTCAGGGACGTTCAGAGGCAAGAAAAAAAACCCTTCTCTATCTCATTTTCTGGAGAAGTTTAGGAGCTGTAAAAACATCAGTCTCTCCTAAACTCCTCTTACCTCTTCTGAACGTCAAGTTTCAACGTTTTTTTAGTAAAAAAAAAAAGGTGTGTTGTCACTGTACATAATTTCCTGGCTTTTGCAGAGGGGCGTGTAGTGCGAAAAATGCCTATAAACGAAATGCTCTTAAAGTGGTGTTTCCCCCTAAAAAAAAAAAAAATGCTTAAAATTCCTAAAAAAAAAAAAATTATTGGAAAAAATAAAAATGTTTTACATACCTCTAAATGCCTGTTGCTAGGGGCCCCTCATAGTTTGCCTCCTTCGGTGCCTGGGCTGGTGACATCACTTCCCCTCGGCGCAGGAAGGGCTCCCCAGTCATCTGGGACCTGTCACGTGTCCCAGATGACTGTGCGGCCAATCACTGCGCGCGGCGCAGTGGGTGCCTGGCTGTGAAGCCACAGCCGGGTGCCCACAGTTGCAATTCCGGCGCCGCCGAGTGGATCAGGGGGCGAGTGGAGCTTCGACCCCCTGCATCGCTGGACCCTGGAACAGGTAAGTGTCCGATTATTAAAAGTCAGCAGCTTCAGTATTTGTAGCTGCTGAATTCTAATTTTTTTTTTTTAGGGATACAGCGGCTGCATTCACACCTGAGCGTAGCTTTTCAGGCAGAAAATCCAGCGAATTGCAGCGTTTTTTGCTGCATTTTTTGCCATGATTTGCTGTGTTTTTTACCGCGAAAAACGCCCAAATCTGCCCGATTCGAGCGACGAAAAAGGGTCCGGAACTTGTTTGAGCTTCAGGCGTAGGGCTTCAGGCGTTTTGGAGTGGAGGTGTCAACCGTCTCCATAGAGAATAATGTATTTTTTCCCCTCTAGCGTTTTGTAGCTTCAGGCTTCAGGCGACAAAACGCTCAGGTGTGAATGCATAAACTTTGTACAATATGCTTTCAATTTGCGTCTTTTATGCCACGTTTTTAAGCTAAAAACAATGTTTTTTCTGCTCCTAGTGTGCATGGAGCCTTATACAGATAGTTATAAAACCATCAGGAGCAGATTGATATCATGTACTAATATGAGCATTGTGTGTCTCTATAACGGAGAATTATAAATTCACTTTCTATCTAGAGCCTGCAGAATGGGTGTATTCTTGGAGGCACCAGCTGCTAGCAGACTAGCTCCATCTAAGTAAATGGTATCAGTCCTGCACCTCTTCTCTGTCACCACTGGATGGAGCCAGAGAATTGTATATCAGTTGTGAAGACAACAGAATTAAGCATTATAAACAGCAATAAATAAATACAGAAATATTTACATGTAAAGCTTTGGAGCAAAAGTACACTGCTTCATGCAGCTAGTAGTAACTGGTTCCATCTAAATGCTGCTAGAACATGAATGATTATACTAAAGGTAAGTATGCCAGATGTGTGTGCCAGATGGGTGCAGGGTCTGAAAGAAAGGCATTGTATGTAAGATGATTTTCCTGGAAGGATATGTGACTTCCAAACATTATTTTCATTGTTACAATGAATTGGGCTCACATGCCTATGATATACTCCTCGCTGTACTGCATAAAAAATCCTGAGGATGTTTTTGTCCTCAGATGATCTCTTACCATAAATAAATCAATTCATCAGAATATTATGCACGTACTGACTAATCAAATCATACATTTTTTTTTACTTGCTGTACTAGATAATTATTAAAAGCTGATCATTTTTATGCTTACAATAAAAGCATACACATTTTATTCCAATCCTAAAATATTAAAACAGACCTCTATGGTTGCATATGAAAGTGACAGATGTTCTATCACAATACAAACCCACTAGAAGCTATTGATAAAACAATCCCAGAACATGACATTTACACATGTATGAGTTGGCCCAGGGGCAAAAATCTGCATGGCTCTGCCCACAGGCTAAAAATAAATGACCCTTTATATATTTTGGATATGTAATGGAACATGGGACGTGGGACTAGCATCTGCAGTTGTAATAAACAGTTATAGTACACGCCATTAGACTAGGCTCACTGTGGTTGTGTTTGCTCAGGCACAGCAGCCCATTCACTTGGTCCCTGCATCTTTTCCAAAATCGCAGCCACAGGGTAATCGCAATGCGGTTCCCAGCATGGGAAAATGGGGGTGCCATTAAAGGGAGCTATACTCACATCGGCTCCAACCAAGTGGCATCCCCAAGCTCCCTGCCCGGCCGCTGACCTCTTTGGGCGGCCGACTTCCGAGTCTTGATCGCTGGCCACATTTTTTACCCAGGTGGGGATGACTTTACTCCCATGCATGCATTGCTGAATTTGTACGGTGAGCTGCGCGTGCACGGCTCACTGTACAGGGGGGGGGGGGGGACAGGCAGGTAGGTAACTTTTACTCAGAAGAGACAAAGCATATCTCTTCAGCTTTAAAATCCCTGCCTGTTTACCTTTTTAAAATTCTCGACTCTAAAGTTCCACTTTAGCAATTAAAGGTACCCCTATGCGTCTGCTAACAGCAGTGCCTTTTTGATGCAGGAATGCGTGCGATTACATGCAGTCCTGCACCCGCATATAGTGTGAACCTAGCCTTATGGTTATTTAATAATAAAAAAAATATGCAATAACCAACAGCAACTATCAGATTTCAACTTACGTTAGTAAAAAATGAAAGATGATTATTGATTGTCAAAGAGAATCAGTCAGAATTGCTTATTGGACACCCTCCTGTGCTCCTTGAGTGCTGGTTCACATTGGTGTAATTTGTGATGCGATTGTGTCGCACAGAATCGCATGACAAGGGAAATCACATTATTTTTAGTCATGGCCATTCACATCAATTCAACTCGCATACTAGCACATTATGTGAAACTTACGGTGCATGTTTAGGAGATATTTACAGTACCTATAGGTAAGCCTTATTATAGGCTTACTGTACCTATAGGTACAAATCATGCATGGAAGTTTACTCCCACTTTAATTTGTAATCTTTGGTTTAGGACAGGCAGTGTTCAAATCTAGTTTACAACTGATAATGAAGAACTACCAGCATAGTACAGACAGGGTTCACTATGTTAAACTTTACTCAACAGTACCTTCCCTAAGCATTAAAAAGCGGAAAGAAGAACTTGGCAAGTAAAAAGCAGCAATTCACATTTTTAGGAAAAAGTGATGCTATGTTAATGTGAACATGTAACAAATATAAAGTAGGTCTTATCCTGCAAAAGTAGAATTGGACTTTAACCTCCCTGACGGTATTCCCGAGTGTGGCTCGGGGTGGATCAAAACTTTATCATACCCGGGATGTCTACTACAGATTTAAGTGAGTTGTTCCTAATAATTGCAGGCCTACAATATAAAACGCCAAATTTCCATGCAAAATAATTGTACCACTTTCAGCATCAAAAATCTGAAATAATCATAGCACCAGGGAGGTTAAAGCAGTATTACACCCAAAAGCAAACATTTATTATATTGCACCAATTCTTAGATGTGATGGCTCCATTCATTTTCTTTTTTAGGCTTTCTTTCCCTTTTTTTCATTTGATGATGATTCTAGCCAGTAAGGCTGTTGTTTTTCAACAGAACCAGCTGTCCTGTAGATTTATCAGTTAGGGCTCTTTCACACGGGGCGGATCAGTGCAGATCCGCCCCGTGGATAGCCGCTTGCTCAGGGGAGATCGCCGGAGCGATCTCCGCTGAGCAGGAAGATGACAGGTCCGTCTCTGCACTCCGTGCAGGGACGGACCTGTCAGAGCGCCGCTCTCCCCTATGGGAGATCGGGTGACGACGGACCGCAGAGTCCGTCGTCATCCGATCCGCTCTGCAGATGGATGAAAAAATGGGGTTTTCCTCCGTCTGCAGAAACGGAGCATAGCGGGCACGGACGAGAGCGGGTGTCAGCGGATGCTCATCCGCTGACACCCGCTATCCCATAGGGATACCTGTATGTCCGTTTTTCATCCGAAAACGGAAGGATGAAAAACGGACATACGGTCCGTCCGTGTGAAAGAGCCCTTAGAGGGTTCAATGATCAGCTGTTATTTATTTATATAAAACCTTTATTCTAAAAGGAAAAAAACAGTTGTAGTAACTGCTTAAAAAGCATTACCAGATTCAGTTTATTAGACCACTTTCACACTGAGGCGCTTTTCAGGCGCTTTCACGCTAAAAACAGCGCCTAAAAAGCTCACGAAAACTTATTTCCATTAAAATCAATGAACACTTTCACACTGGGGCAGTGCACGGCACGGCAGGGCTGTGAAAAACTCCCCTCCCCATTGAAATGAATGGAAAGCTCTTCAAAAGCGCCTGAAAAGCTCTTCAAAAGCGCTCTGTGTTTTTACTGGCAGTTTAGAAGCGCTTCAGTGTGAAAGTGGCCTTAGTGTCTAATGTAAATCAGTTAGTACATCTAATGCCGCATACACACGAAGGGACTATCCCGCGGGATTATCCGCTGGACCGAAGTCGAGCGGATAATCCCCTCGTGTGTGGGCGCCAGCGGACTTTTTTTGCCCAAAGTACGGCGGACTAAAGTTTTAAGTTTTGTTTTAAAATTATCCGCTGGACTTGGCAGTCCGGCGGACAATCCGGCCGTGTGTAGTATGGTCCGGCGGACCAAAAAGGACGCATGCTCAGTAGCAAGTATTTTTCTAGTATTTTTCGTTTTCTAGTCCCGTCGTACGTGCTGTACGTCATCGCGTGAACCGTCGGACTTTTAGCGTGATCGTGTGTGGTCAAGTCCGTTCGCTTTTTAGTCCAGCGGACCCAGCTGGAAAGTCCAGCGGATTGTCCGCTGGACTTAGGTCGGCCGGCAAAAGTCCGTACGTGTGTACGCGGCATAACACTTACAGTAGCTGCGCATTTCTCACCCTAGGCTTATACTTGAGTCAATAAGTTTTTCACAGTTTTTTGTGGTAAAATTAGGTGCCTCGGCTTATATTCGGGTCGGCATATACTCGAGTATATACAGTATATATTATTATTATTATTACAGGATTTATATAGAGCCAACAGTTTATGCAGCGCTTTACAATATATAAGGGAGACAATACAGTTATAATACAATAAAATACAAGAGGATTAGGAGGGCCCTGCTCAGAAGAGCTTAAAATCTAAGATTGTAAGCTCTAATGAGCAGGGCCCTCTGATTCCTCCTGTATTGAATGGTATTGTAACTGTAATTGTAAAGCGCTGCGCAAACTGTTGGCCCTATATAAATCCTGTATAATAATAATAATATAGGTTAAAATAAATGAGAAATGGCCTTCTTTTGCTACTGTTATGTGGGAGATACTCTTGTGATACTAATCCCTCCAAAAAGAAAAAAAATGCTGGCAACAAAATATACTTTGTGTGTATATATATATATTTCTATTATTCTGCTTGAAATTTGAAAAATGATGTGAGTAAATTAGGATAAATCAGGTGAGCTGCTGCCACCTATTGATCATTAACCGCTTCCCGACCGCCTAACGCAGATATACTGCGGCAAAATGGCACGGGCAGGCAAAATCACGTACCTGTACGTGATCGTGCATGTGCCTGCCTGTGGGGTCGCGCGCGCGCCGCCAGCGGCGCGCTCGCGACCCGGTCGGGAGCTCCGTGACCCCGGCCGCGGGACCAGCGGACCCGATCGCCGCTGGTGTCCCGTGATCAGGCTACGGAGCTGGAGAACGGGGAGAGGTTTGTGTAAACAAACCTCTCCCCGCGCTTCCTACTCTGCCTGTCATTGATCGGCTGTTCCCTGTCATCGGGAAAGCCAATCAATGACGTCAGACGTCAGCCCCGCCCCCTAATGTAAAAAAAAACACACACGTCACGGCCCATAACCCCTCCCCCTAGTGGTTAACCCCTTCACTACAACTGTCATTTATACAGGAACCAATGCATTTAAGTAGCATTGATTGCTGTATAAATGACAATGGTCCCAAAAATGTGTCAAAAATGTCCGATGTGTCCGCCATAATGTCGCAGTCACAATAAAAAATCGCTGATCGCCGCCATTACTAGTAAAAAAAAAATATTAATAAAAATGCTATAAAACTATCCCCTATTTTGTAAACGCTATAACTTTTGCGCAAACCAATCAATAATCGCTAATTGCGATTTTTTTTACCAAAAATATGTAGAGGAATACGTATTGGCCTAAACTGAGGAAAAAAATGTTTTTTTATATATTTTTTGGGGATATTTATTATAGCAAAAAGCAAAAAAATATTGAATTTTTTTCAAAATTGTCGCTCTATTTTTGTTTATAGCGCAAAAAATAAAAACCACAGGGGCGATCAAATACCACCAAAAGAAAGCTCTATTTGTGGGAAAAAAAGGACGCCAATTTTGTTTTGGAGCCACGTCGCACGACCGCGCAATTGTCAGTTAAAGCGACGCAGTGCCGAATCGCAAAAAGGGGCCTGGTCCTTTGGCTGCCAATTGGTCCGGGGCTGAAGTGGTTAACTAACATTAAATGACTGCTCCCACTCCCCTTCTAACCCCTATACCAAATACCCTGTAGAAGGAAGATGCTTAAACGTACCTATTCTCAGAGTGCTCTGGTCCAGTCACGTGATAGGCCGGCTTCAGAGGAGAGGAAAGAGCATCAACAACAGACGGAATGTCTGGGTGATGACATCACCCATAAGCTTACAATGGGGCATTCTCTCCTTTAAAGCCGCTAGCCTATCATGTGACCGGATCAGAGTGCCCTGAGAATAGTAAGTAAAAGCTTCTACAGGGTAGTTGGAAAAAGAGTTAGGAGGGAGCTGTTTTCAGCTTAGTTTGAGCCTGGAATTCCACTTATAAACCTTCCTACTTACACCATGTGTTTTTCAACTGCATTAGATGTACCAAATTTATTGGCGTATAACACACACATTAATTTTAAGAGGGAAGTTTCAGAAAAAAAAAAAATTTAAATAAGGAACTTTGACACCATTGCCATCAATGCAGCAGCCTCACTATTGCCTTCGATGCAGCAGCCTCACCATTGCCATCAATGCAGCAGCCTCACTATTGCCTTCGATGCAGCAGCCTCACCATTGCCATCAATGCAGCAGCCTCACCATTGCCATCAATGCAGCAGCCTCACCATTGCCATCAATGCAGCAGCCTCACCATTACCATCAATGCAGCAGCCTCACCATTGCCATCAATGCAGCAGCCTCACCATTGCCATCAATGCAGCAGCCTCACATTGCCATCAATGCAGCAGCCTCACCATTGCCATCAATGCAGCAGCCTCACCATTGCCATCAATGCAGCAGCCTCACCATTGCCTTCAATGCAGCAGGCTCACCATTGCCTTCAATGCAGCAGCCTCACCATTGCCATCAATGCAGCAGCCTCACCATTGCCATCAATGCAGCAGCCTCACCATTGCCATCAATGCAGCAGCCTCACCATTGCCATCAATGCAGCAGCCTCACCATTGCCTTCAATGCAGCAGGCTCACCATTGCCTTCAATGCAGCAGCCTCACCATTGCCATCAATGCAGCAGCCTCACCATTGCCATCAATGCAGCAGCCTCACCATTGCCATCAATGCAGCAGCCTCACCATTGCCATCCGTGCAGTCTGATCGATGCCCATCTGCAGCCTAGAGGGGGCAGGGAGGGGGGTGGGAAGAGCGCCGACAGATTACATACAGTGAGAATCTCCTATGATAGACAGTACAGTGGTCTAATGGCTTCCCAGGAGACAGAGGCCGCCAAGTAAACAGGAGATTCTCACTGTATGTAATGTGACGGCGCTCATCCCGCCCCCCTCCCTGTCACCTCCGAGGCAGCTGAAATTTAAGTATTGGCGTATAACACGCACACACTATTTGCACCCAATTTTCAGGTTAAAAAAGTGAGTGTTATACGCCAATAAATACAGATCATGTAGTTTCATGGTCTCATTTGTTGCCATGTACTCACAGCCTATAGTAGAGTAAATCTTCTCATTCTAGGGTCAGAAATTTCTGTTTGTGTTCTAACATAAAGGCATGCTTCAATGTGACAGACCTGACCAATCAGAATCCATCTAGTCTGTCCTGGACGTGCTGATGGAGAAGAGCAGGGATTTCAAATCCCCAGACCTCTGGAGCAGCAGTGGGGGTGCTGACAGCTGGGCAACCCCAGAAGTAAGTACAGAGAGGACCGGGGGGTGGGGAGGGTGTCTGATGTTAGTTCATCTTTACATTTTTTCTGTACAGGTAAACTAACCCTTTAATATTTCTATTTTTATATAAAATGTATATTTTATGATTAAAATGATATACAGTCTTCCAATATATGTTGTTTTAGCACATGTTGAATCCATTGCCTGTAGTATATGGATGCGCTAATCATGTGGTTTTAAGATCGAGTTGCTGTTATTATATACATTTTATGACTGTATGATTATGAATACAAACCTATGATTTGTTTAGAAGAATTACACATACTAACACCCGACCCACCAGACAGCCTAAAATTAAGCGAAGATCATGCTGCAAACCAGACTTGAGAAAGGGAATCCCTGGCTGAAATGCATCACCTTGGAAAAACAGTAAAACTTTGACCTAGGAAGTTGGAGGAACTCAACCTCCTCTTGGCATCTAGACCCTGCATAGTCTGAGTGCAGGCCCTGCTGAGCATTCCAGACATGTGTCAAAAGGGTCCCTGGACTCGAAGGGGAAAACACCCCAGGGCCACAGATAAGTCATTTACATAACTTATTGTGTGCATTTCCCTAGTGATTTGAGCTTAAAATTAGCTTGGATGTTTTTTCCGATGGAATTCCGCTCAAGCTTGGCTTCCATACACACGGTCACACAAAAGTTATCTGGACTTTTGACCGTCAAGAACACAGCGACGTACAACACTACGATGAGCCGAGAAAATTAAGTTCAATGCTTCCGAGCATGCGTCAAATTGATACAGACGATCGCATTTTCAGATAGGAACTTTTCCCGACCGAAAAATAGAGAACCTGCTCTCAATATTTTGCTGGCCGCCAGCAAAAGACCGATGGAGCATACACACGGTCGCATTTTTTTCCGACAAAAAGCTCTCATCTGAGTTTTGCTGGCGGCATTTTTCAATCGTGTGTACGCAGCATTAGGTTCACCTTTTGGAGAATTTTACACATTACACTCATATTTAAGCTGTAACATGTAACATGCTCCAGGTCTGCTTCACCCCCGCACCTCCTGATCCCCCTCCCTGTAACAGTGGTTGGGGGTTCCTCTACCCGCACCTGCTCTTACTTTTTAAAAATGGCGTGGCTGTACGAGAGTCCACCCACACAGCCTCGTCATTCATTCACAGCACTCTACGAATGAACGAACTACAAGTCCCGTAGCAGACAGCATGTACTTCCCAACGACCTGCTATGGTGCTGATGAGAGCCCTCATAATTCACCGACACTTCCTCAAGCTTTGTAACTTTCTGTCCATATAGAGGTACAGGCAGGCAAGCTGGAGGCAGTGTGTGTAGGAGCCTGACAGTGCACCCGCCTGTTGAGGCAGAGCCCCGCACAGTTGCGCCATTTTTGAAAAATGACAGCAGGCGTGGGACAGGAATCCCCACCCGCTGTCATGGAGGGGCAGAGCTGGGGCATGGTACACGTTTCACCCTAAATATGGGTGTAATGTGTAACATGCTTGAAAAGGTGAACCAATCCTTTAAATGTATATGTAAACTTTAAAATTTCATTTTCATTTGTTAAAGCACACTGTTTAATAAACTGCTTTTTAAAGAAAAAAAAAAGAAAAAATATTGGAAAATTATCTGGCCATGAATAATATGGCACATCTACTGCGTCATGTGAACTATACGTGATTGGGAGTAACTAGCTTATGTTTCAAGACACAGCTATTAGTGAAAAGAGTCACTTGAGTCACATGCTCTGGATTATCGGGTGGTGCCTACAGAACAATCCAACAAACCTTTTCCTTGTATGTGTGGGGAGTAGTTCATTTAATTTGCTTAAATTCCCTGGTAAATCTAAAATAGTAACAGTAACCTTTTTCTCAAACTGCAAATGGGACTTCTTATGGCTTTCTTTCAACAATGGCTTTCTTTTTGCCACGCTTCCATGAAGACCAGATTTGTGGAGTGTACGATTAATATTTGTCCTGTGGACAGATTCTCCCACCTGAGGTGTGGATCTCTGCAGCTCCTCCAGTTACCATGGGCCTCTTGGCTACTTCTCTAAATAAATGCTGTCCTTGCCCAGCCTGTCAGTTTAGGTGGACAGCCATGTTTTGATAGGTTTGCAGTTGTGCCATACTCTCCATTTTCGGATGATGGATTGAACAGTGTTCTGTGAGATGTTCAAAGCTTGGGATATTTTTTTTTATAACCTAACCCTGCTTTAAACTTCTCCACAACTTTATCCCTGACCTATCTGATGTGTTCATTGGCCTTCATGATGCTGTTTGTTCACTAAGGTTCTCTAACAAACTTTTGAGGGCTTCACAGAACAGCTGTATTTATTCTGAGATTACATTACATACAGGTGGACTCTATTTACTAATTAGGTGACTTCTGAATGCAATTGCTTCCACTAGATTTTAGTTAGGGGTATCAGAGTAAAGGGGTCTGAATACAAATGCATGCCACACTTTTCACATATTCTTTTGTAAAAAAATTGAAAAAAAAATATTATTTTCTTTCCACTTCACAATTATGTGCCGCTTTGTGTTGGTCTATCACATAAATTCCCAATAAAATACATTTACCGGTACGTTTTTGGTTGAAACATGACAAAATGTGGAAAATTTCAAGGGGTTTGAATACTTTTTTAAGGCACTGTAAGCCCTATGTTGCACTGTGGGCTGCATCGGGGGCATTCTGTAGCACCAGCTTACCTGAGACAATATTTGCTTACATGTATTTGTAGCTATAGTGCGTGTTTTTTCATGAACCGCTGTGCGTTCCAGTGCCATTCATTTTGAATACCATTCCAATGCACTATTACAGTAGAGTGCAATGCACCTGCACTGCAGCACACCACATAGCACACACCATGTGTTTTTAAGTGCGTAAGGTACATTGTCATCCCTTTCCAAATGGGCTGCATTAACGAAGAGCGCGTTAATGCATGATAATGGATCCTAAATGCAGCCTTATGTTTTATAAAACCTATTTCCATAAACATGCATGCTTGTATCATCCAAGGGTGCTTGCGCTAGGGCCCCTGAGCAGCTTCTGCTCTCAGAAGAACAGGTCTAACCATGTTGGTCATCTCTCACACATTCCCACCCCTAACCACATTAACTCACAGGAATTGGCCAGAGGGGTTGTCTTTGGTAGAAGGGTGCTTGAATATTAAATCTGAACTCTGGGAAACCTGAAAATGCTCTCTTGCAGTGGGTCTTCTCTTGCACTGCAAAAGTTGTTCTAGGAGTTAGTAATTTAGTCTAGTAGATGGTAAAAGCAGTTTTATATACCTGATCCTCCTCTCCCTCTTGCTCTGACAATGGACTGCTCCTTAGTGCCCCCTCTTTCAATGTAAGGCTATAGCTCCTGCACCAGTCGTGATGATGTCAGGACCTTATGACACCTACACACGATCGGAATTCTCGTTGGAAAAAGCTCTGATGGTTTTCCCGATGGAATTCCGCTCAAACTGTCTTGCCTACACACGGTCACACCAAATTCCGACCGCCAAGAACGCGGTGACGTACAGCACTACGTCGAGCCGAGAAAAAATTAAGTTTAAAGCTTCCGAGCATGCGTCAAATTGTTTCCGAGCATGCGTAGGAATTTTGCGCGTTGGAATTGCTACAGACGATCGGAATTTCTGAAAGAAACCTTTTCCGTCGGAAAAATTGAGAACATGCTCTCAAATTTTTGCTGGCGGGAATTCGGGCAGCAAACACACAGACGCATTTTCCGATGAAAAGCGCTCATCGGTCTTTCGCTGGCCGAAATTCCGATCGCGTGTACGCGGCATTAGCACAGGGGAGAAGAGACTGCAGTGACTTGCTAGCAGCACGGAGGAGCCTGCAGGATCCAGGTTACTTTGCTATGCCACCTAGGCCTAAACAAGCAGCCAACACTCGCAGTGAGGGTGCAGCACAACTGCAAGAAGAATTTTCATGTTTCCTGGAGCTCAGCTTTAGGAACTGTTGCATAGTTTGACTGACATTCTTATATTTCACAGTCTACACAGCTGTTATTCATTGACGTCAAATGGCTGAAAATTGTCCTGAAATCCCCCATGACTGGCATGATTAATTGTATCCATTAACGTAATGGACGGTCGTGTGATGATTGTATACAGCCACGGGCATCTGTGAAACACAACACATGACTGCTCAATATCATGTCTACACATGATTGTCCTTAGACCTGAACTCCTGTAATCTGACAAAATCTACCCTCCCAATGCACCCCCCCCCCCCCCCCCCCAAAACTGCAGGGGTTAAACTCTGGTTAGTCTAGAGATGCAGGGTTAAGCCTGCCCATAGATGGATCATTTTAAACAAATGGATTCCTCCATTCCCACAATCGAGAGGCATAGTGAAAACCTCCCTGTTGAGACATTGGGGTTGATTTACTAAAACTGGAGATTGCAAAATCTGGTTCAGCTCTGCATGGAAACCAATAAACTTCAATTTTTTTTCCGTCAAAGCTTAAAGTGGTGTTTCCCCCAAAAAGTTTTAATCTATGTGCAGCCAATGAGCTAATAAAAATTAATTGGATAAAAAAAAAAAAATATTTCACTTACCTATTTCTCCCTGTTGCTAGGTGGTCCCACAAAATCTGCCTCTTCCATTGCCCAGGCTAAACACGTCACTTCCCCTTGGCGCAGTCAGTCATCTGGGACACGTGACAGGTCCCAGATGACTGCGCGGCGTATCACGGCATAAGGCACCGTTCGCGCATGCTCAGTGGGTGCCCAGCTGTGAAGCCACAGCCGGGTGCCCACAGTAAGGATGCCGGCGCCGAGAGTGGAGCGGGAAACGAGGGGGGGGGGGGGGCTTCGTTCCCCCAGCATCGCTGGACCCTGGGACAGGTAAGTGTCCGATTCTTAAGGCCTCATGCACACGGACGTTTTTGCAGCCGCGTTTTTGAGCGTTTTTTGCAGCTTAAAAAAGTCAGCAGCTGCAGTATTTGTAGCTGCTGACTTTTAAAACATTTTTTTTAACCACTTGCCGACCGCCCCATGTAGATATACGTCGGCAGAATGGCACGTACAGGCAGAACCACGTACCTGTACGTGCCATTCTTCAGGCGGTTGGGGGGTCCGATCGGACCCCCCTCCGCCGGCGGGGACGGTCGGCATCGCTTCAGGAGCGATCCGGGACGAGGGGACGGCCAGTGGTTTCTGGCCACCCCCTCGCGATCGCTCCTGGCGAATGAAAAGCTTCCCCTTCCTGTCTATTGTATAGACAGGAAGGCGGAAGTGATGTCACGCTCGGTGCGCCGGTCTATGTGACCGGAACGCCGAGCAGAGAAGATGTAAAGGTTAGTGCACAAACAGTACACTGACACCAGTACACATAGGCACACAATCCACCCCCCTGTCACCCCCAGATCACCCCCCAGATCACCCCCTCCCCCCCCAGTCACAGTGTCACTAATTGCAGTGATCATTTATTTACTGATCACTGCATTTAGTGTCAGTGTGACTGTAATAACTGTCAGGGCAGTTAGTTTTAGGTCCTAGGTAGCCCCCTACCCCCCCCTAATAAAGGTTTAACCCCCTGATTGCCCCTAGTTAACCCCTTCACCCCCTTTTGCCAGTGTCACTAAGCGATCGTTTTTCTGATCGCTGCATTGTGTCGCTAGGTAACCATTTTTTTTTTATTTTAACCGCCATGTTTTATATAGGTTCATAAATAGTTTTATAGGTCAGGTACCCCCATATTACAACCTAAATAAAGGTTTTAACCCCCTGATTGCCCCTAGAGTTAACCCTTTCACCAGTAATCACCGTATAACTGTCACTGGTGACGCTGGTTAGCCAGTTAGTTATTTCGTTATTTAGGTTCCCCGTCAGGTTTTTATATAGCGTCAGGTACCCCCATATATTACCTAATAAAGGTTTAACCCCCTGATTGCCCCTAGTTAACCCTTTCACCCCCTTTTGCCAGTGTCACTAAGCGATCGTTTTTCTGATCGCTGCATTAGTGTCGCTAGGTAACCAGTTTTTTTTTAGGTTAACCGCCATGTTTATATAGGTTCATAAATAGGTTTATAGGTCAGGTACCCCCATATTACAACCTAAATAAAGGTTTTAACCCCCTGATTGCCCCTAGAGTTAACCCTTTCACCAGTGATCACCGTATAAAATGTCACTGGTGACGCTGGTTAGCCAGTTAGTTATTTCGTTATTTAGGTTCCCCGTCAGGTTTTTATATAGCGTCAGGTACCCCCATATATTACCTAATAAAGGTTTAACCCCCTGATTGCCCCTAGTTAACCCTTTCACCCCCTTTTGCCAGTGTCACTAAGCGATCGTTTTTCTGATCGCTGCATTAGTGTCGCTAGGTAACCAGTTTTTTTTTTGTATTACTGTTACGGGTGACGCTGGTTAGTTAGCTTGTTTTTTATACTGTCAGGGCACCCGCCATTTATTACCCAATAACGGTTTAACCCCCTGATCGCCCGGCGGGTGATATCAATTAGGTTTTAGGGTCAAATAAGGTCTGCGTCGCCCCAGGTTAGTGCCAGTACCGCAAACACCCACGCGCAAAGCATACACCTCCCTTAGTGGTATAGTATCTGAACAGATCAATATCTGATCTGATCAGATCTATACTAGCGTCCCAGCAGTTTAGGGTTCCAAAAAAACGCATTGTTAGCGGGATCAGCCCAGATACCTGCTAGCACCTGCGTTTTCCCCCTCCGCCCAGCCCAGCCCAGCCCACCCAAGTGCAGTATCGATCGATCACTGTCACTTACAAAACACTAAGCACACATAACTGCAGCGTTCGCAGAGTCAGGCCTGATCCCTGCGATCGCTAACATTTTTTTTGTGGTAGCGTTTTGATTCAGTCGCTAACAGTCAGGAGCTTTTTTACCTGTGAATCTCAAAAAAATAAAAAAAAAACAAAAATAGTTGTCGTTTTATTGTTCTCTCTCTCTCTCTCTCTCTATTGTTGCTCTTTTTTTACTCCATTCTATTCTGCAATGTTTTATTATGTTTTATCATGTTTTATCATGCTTGCTTTTCAGGTATGTAATTTTGTTTACTGTGTTTTAGTGTTAAGCATTTTTTTGTTTTCAGGTGCGCCATTCAGTTGCAGCGCGGATTTATTTATCTTGACAGCAACAGCGTTTGCTCCCACGATACATAAAGCCGCGACTCCAACGCTGTAGGAGGTGATTTCACCACCACAGTTAAAAAAAAGAGCATATGTGCCGAAGCATGGGGGCAGGGGGGGGGCGGAGGAGCGATTGGCTCCTAATGCCACGTACATACGGTCGAAATTCCGACCGTGTGTACACGGCATAACTTTTGCGGGAGGATGCCCCCATGCATCGGCATATATAAATGGTGCATGTATGCCCATCATTAGAAGTGGGTGGATGAAGGGAGGTATTCTAATGGTGGGCATACCCACCAATCAATCTCTTTTTTTCGTTCAGCCAAGAGGCTGCATGAAAAAAAAAAAGATTACAATATATGTCCAGTATGTTGCTGGACTTTGAATGGTTATACCAGAATGATGCCTGCAGGTTTAGGTATCATCTTGGTATCATTCTTTTCAGCCAGTGATCGGCTTTCATGTAAAAGCAATTCTAGCGGGTAATTAGCCTCTAGACTGCTTTTACAAGCAGTGGGAGGGAATGTCCCCCCTCCCGGATATAAACCGCGCCATTGGGAAATTGGGAAAGCATTTTATCACACCAATCTTGGTGTGGTCAGATGCTTTGAGGGCAGAGGAAAGATCTAGGGTCTAATAGACCCCAATTTTTTCAAAAAAAGAGTACCTGTCACTGCCTATTGCTATCATAGGGGATATTTACATTCCCTGAGATAACAATAAAAATCATAACAAAGAAAAAAAATGGAAGGAACAGTTTAAAAATAGAATAAAAAAGCTAAATAAATAAAAAAAAAACTAAAAAAAAAAAAAAAAAAAAAGCACCCCTGCCCCCCCTTCTCTTGCGCAAAGGCGTACACAAGCGTTGGTCTGGCGTCATATGTAAACAGCAATTGCAGCATGCATGTGAGGTATCACCGCGAAGGTCAGATCGAGGGCAGTAATTTTAGCAGTAGACCTCCTCCGTGAATCTAATGTGGTATCATGTAAAGGCTTTTAAAGGCTTTTAAAAATGTATGTAGTTTGTCGCCACTGCGTGTTTGTGCGCAATTTTAAAGCATGTCGTGTTTGGTATCCATGTACTCGGCCTAAGATCATATTTTTTATTTCATCAAAAATTTGAGCAATATAGTGTGTTTTAGTGCATTAAAATAAAAAAAAGTGTATTTTTTCCACAAAAAATGCGTTTGAAAAATCGCTGCGCAAATACTGTGTGGAAAAAAAAAATGCAACACCCACCATTTTAATCTGTAGGGCCTTTGCTTTAACAATATATATAGTGTTTGGGGGTTCAACGTAATTTTCTTGCAAAAAAAAAATATGTTTTCATGTAAACAAAAAGTGTCAGAAAGGGCTTTGTCTTCAAGTGGTTAGAAGAGTGGGTGACGTGTGACATAGGCTTCTAAATGTTGTGCATAAAATGCCAGGACAGTTCAAACCCCCCCCAAATGACCCCATTTTGGAAAGTAGACACCCCAAGCTATTTGCTGAGAGCAATGTTGAGCCCATTAAATATTTTTTTTTTTTGTCCCAAGAGATTGAATAATGAAAAAAAAAAAAAAATATATATATTTTTTTTACAAAAAGTTGTCACTAAATGATATATTGCTCAAACATGTCATGGGCATATGTGGAAATACACCCCAAAATACATTCTGTTGCTTCTCCTGAGTACGGGGATACCACATGTGTGGGACTTTTTGGGAGCCTAGCTGCGTACGGAACCCCAAAAACCAAGCACCGCCTTCAGGCTTTCTAAGGGAGTAATTTTTTTATTTCACTTCTCACTGCCAATCACAGTTTCGGAGGCCATGGAATGCCCAGATGGCATAAAACCCCCCAAAATGACCCCATTTTGGAAAGTAGACACCCCAAGCTATTTGCTGAGAGGTATTGTGAGTATTTTGCAGATGTCGCTTTTTGTCACAAAGTTTTGAAAATTGAAAAAAGAAAAAAAAAATTTTTTTTTCTTTACTTTCTTCATTTTCAAAAACAAATGAGAGCTGTAAAATACTCACCATGCCTCTCAACAAATAGCTTGGGGTGTCTACTTTCCAAAATGGGGTCATTTGGGGGGGTTTTGTGCTATTTTGGCATTTTATGGCCTTCGAAACTGTGATAGGTAGTGAGGAGTGAAATCAAAAATTTGCACCCTTAGAAATCCTGAAGGCGGTGCTTGGGTTTCGGGGCCCCGTACGCGGCTAGGCTCCCAAAAAGTCCCACACATGTGGTATCCCCATACTCAGGAGAAGCAGCAAAATGTATTTTGGGGTGCAATTCCACATATAACTATGGCATGTGTGAGCAATATATCATTTAGTGACAACTTTTTGAAGAAAAAAAAAATTATTTTTTATTTTTGTCTTTATTCAATCACTTGGGACTAAAAAAAAAAATATTCAATGGGCTCAACATGCCTCTCAGCAAATAGCTTGGGGTGTCTACTTTCCAAAATGGGGTCATTTGGGGGGGTTTTGTACTTCTCTGCCATTTTAGCACCTCAAGAAATGAAATAGGCAGTCATAAATTAAAAGCGGTGTAAATTCCAGAAAATGTACTCTAGTTTGTAGACGCTATAACTTTTGCGCAAACCAATCAATATACGCTTATTGGCATTTTTTTTTACTAAAGACATGTGGCTGAATACATTTTGGCCCAAATGTTTGACTAAAATTGAGTTTATTAGATTTTTCTTATAACAAAAAGTAGAAAATCTCTTTTTTTTTCAAAATTTTCGCTCTTTTTCCGTTTATATCGCAAAAAATAAAAATCACAGAGGCAATCAAATACCATCAAAAGAAAGCTCTATTTGTGGGAAGAAAAGGACGCAAATTTCGTTTCGTTACAAAATTGCATGACCGCACAATTACCAGTTAAAGTAGTGCAGTGCGAAATTGAAAAAAGACCTCTGGTCCTTAAGCGGACAATTGGTCCGGGGCTGAAGTGGTTAAAGGGCACACCACTTTAATTGAACAAGCTGAAGTTAGAAGCCGATTGGCTATCACGCACAGCTGCACCAAATGTTGCACTCTCCGACTTTAGTAAATCAACCCCATTGCATCTTGACAACAGGGATTCTCTGCTGTCAGAATGCAGTGATCAGCGGCTGCAGCCCGTTGGTTGCAGCAACCGATCGAGAAAAAAGTCTTCAATAAGTTACATTGGCATCTGTCAAGCAGAAGAATACACACACCACTTGAAATTTGGCCACATTTTGATCCATCAATGGCAAGCTTAAAATGATATAAAGGCTCGGATTGTATTTTTTTTTAGGCTGGGTTCCCACACCTATGTGAATTGGATGAGGGTTTCCCCGCATCCAATTGGCATAGCAAGAGAATGTGACCGGCTCTCTATGGAGCCGGTTCACATATCTCCGGGGCGGCTGCGGAGCGCACTGCACATAAATGTGCGTCTTCGGGTCAGTTTCAGGACCGAATTCAGGCAAAGATTGGGCCCTGATTTGTCCCTGAAATGGAGAACATTGTGCGATCTGCAGTCGATTTAGGTGTGAACTGAGCTTTAAATAACAAACATATTATACCTACCTGCTCTGTGCAGTGGATTTGCACAGATCAGACCTAATCCTCCTCTTCTTGGGTTCCTCACCGGCGCTCCTGGCCATTCCTCCTGTTGCATTTCCCCTAGAGCAAGCAGCTCACTATGGGGGCACCCGAGCAGGCTCACTCCCGAGCTGCTGCTCTGTGTGTCCATTTACACACAGAGCCGCGGCTGCCCCCCTCTCTCCTCATTGGCTCGCTGGCTTTGATTGATGGCTGTCTCAGCCAAAAAAGGGGAAGAGACCCTGGAGAGCCAAGGCTCTCGTGCACATCGCTGGATTGTGATGGGGCTCAGGTAAGTATTATTATTTTACAGGATTTATATAGCACCAACAGTTGACACAGTCCTTTACAATATAAAAGGGAGACAATACAGTTACAATAATATAAAATACAAGAGGCTTAAGAGGGCCCCGCTTATAAGAGCTTACAATCTAATAGGGTGGGACAAGTGGTACAAAAGGTGGTAACTGTGGGGGTTGAGCTGATAGAAGTGATAAAAGATTAGTTGGAGGCTTCCCTGAAGAGGTGAGTTTCCAGGGATCGCCTAAAGGCAGCCAGAGTAGAAGATAGCTGGACAAATTGAGGTATAGAGTTCCAGAGGATGGGAGAGGCTCTGGAGAAGTCATGGAGACGAGCATGGGATGAGAAGACAAGGGAGCTTGAGAGCAGGTGGTCTTGAGAGGAGCAGAGAGGATGGTTTGTATTAGGGGGGGCTGCTGCACACAGATTTTTTACTTTCATAGAATATATGAAGGTAAAAAACCTTGAGCCTTTAGAACCACTTTAACAGCTTCCCGACCGCCTCACGCAGATATACTGCGGCAGAAGGGCACGTACAGGTAGAATCATGTACCTGTACATTGCCCTTTAAGAGCGGGAAGCTCTGTGAGTCGGCTTGTGGGTCCCGTGGACTTGATCGCCGCGGGGATACCCGCGATCACCTCACAGAGAAGAAGAATGGGGAGATACTAATGTAAACAAGCATCTCCCCGTTCTGCCTAATGACAGTGTCACTGAGCTCTGCTCCCTGTGATCAGAGCAGAGCTCAGTGACGTGTCATACAAAGCCACGCCCCCCACAGTTAGAAACATGCCCCTAGAACACACTTAACCCCTACACTGCCACCTAGTGGTTAACCCCTTCACTGCCAGTGTCATTTACACAGCAATCAGTGCATTTGTATAGCACTGATTGCTGTATAAATGACAATGGTCCCAAAACTGTGTCAAAAATGTCCGATGTGTCCGCCATAATGTTGCAGTCATGATAAAAATCGCTGATCGCCGCCATTTGAAAGAAAAAAAATATTAATAAAAATGCCATAAAACTATCCCGCTATAACTTTTGCGCAAACCAATCAATAATCGCTTATTGCGTTTTTTTTTAAACAAAAATATGTAGAAGAATACGTATCGGCCTAAACTAAGGAAAAAAAATAGATTTTTTATTATTTTTCGGTTATATTTATTATAGCAAAAAGAAAAAAATAATGTGTTATTTTCAAAATTGTCACTCTATTTTTGTTTATAGCGCAAAAAATTTAAACCACAGGGGTGATCAAATACCACCAAAAGAAAGCTCTATTTGTGGGAAAAAAAGGACGTCAATTTTGTTTGGGAGCCACGTCGCACGACCGCGCAATTGTCAGTTAAATCAATGCAGTGCCGAATCGCAAAAAGTGCTCTGGTCAGGAAGGGGGTAAGTTCTTCCGGGGCTGAAGTGGTTAAGTTGTTCTACTTACCCTTTCCCTCGGCTCTGATGCTGTTCTCTTCTGGCTAAAGCTCAGGGCTCTGGGAGGTCCTCTGGACTCATCACATACAGTGCATATTGCGCGCAGGAGGCTAGCATGCAACCGCGGCTGAGAGCTCCTCAGAAAGGCGCAAGCACTGAACTGGTCGCATAGATGAAAAAAGCCTGCCGAAGCCAGGAACAAGGTAGGTATTACATCTTATCCCTGCACCTTTAGACTAAACAAGAACAAAGGAGTTGTCTCAAGGTTTTTCACCTTAATGCATTCTATGCATTAAAGCGGAAGTAAACCCATCGATTTAACAGTTTAAAAAAAAAGGCATGCCGGGAATGCTAACTGCACATTGGCTGTGCTCTCAACCAAACAGTCAAACCATCCAATGGCTGGTGTCATAACGGATCACATGTGCAGCACTGTGGCAGTTGAAGATTAAACAGAGGCAAAGATGGCAGCTTCCTTGGCTGAAAACGATAGGGGGGTTTACTTCCACTTTAAGGTGAAAAACCTTTTGTGGTGCAGCCTCCCCCCAGAGCCCCCCTTTTTCTTACCTGAACCCAATCGTTCCAGCAACAAGCACAAGCCCAGAAGCTCCAGCCTCTGTCTTGGGCCCTCATTGGATAGATTGATAGCAGCAGGAGCCAATGGCTCCTGCTGCCGTCAATCAAGTCTAGTAACACGGGGAGCGGGGCTGAGTCCCGCTGTCTGTGTCAATGGATGCAGCAGCAGGACTCGGGAGCGCACCTGCACGAGTGCATACCCCCAACATTTCGAGATGGGAATGAGGGTCACCTACTAACAAACATATGTAGGCATAGGACACGCTCCTGCCACACCCCCTTAACCACTACAATACTGTGCACTTTCGCCCCCTTCCTTCCCAGACCAATTTTCAGCTTTCAGCGCTCTCGCACTTTCAGTGACAATTGCGCGGTCATGCATTGCTGTAACCAAATGAATTTTTTATCATTTTGTTCGCACAAATAGAGCTTTAGTTTGGTGGTATTTATTCGCAACTCCGTTTTTTATTTTTTGCGATATAAGCGAAAACATAGCGGAAATTTTGAAAAAAAACAATATTTTCTCCTTTTTTTTAAAAAAGAAATCCAATAAAATAAAATTTTGTCATAAATTTAAGCCAAAATGTATTCTGCTACATGTTTTTAGTAAAAAAAATTCCGTAAAGTGTATAATAATTGGTTCGTGTGATCACAGACATGTATGTGCAAATGATCATGTACAGATGTGTGCAGGTGATCATGGACATATGTGTGCAGATAATCATTGCCACATGTTATTTTACTGGGACATATGTGAGGGACATGTGTTTTTATTATTTGGGGACATGTGTGTTTTGGGGACATGTGTGGGGACATGTGTGTTTACACTGTGGGGACACTAGACTGGTGATCAGTGAGTAAAAAGCTGTAAAAAAACAGCTAATACTCACTGATCACCAGCCGGCTGCAGCGATCCGCTCTCTCCTCTCCTCACCGACGACTTCCGTGTGAGGAGAGGAGAGCCGATTGCCTAGCAACCGGCTGTTTGCTTACATCACATGACGGCTGTGATTCGACACGGCCGTCATGTGATCAGGAGGGCCAATCACCGAGCCCTCCTGCCGATCCGAGATGCGCCGTGTCCTGGTGACACGGCCGCATCGGGATCGCGCCGCTGCGCGGGCACGCGCGCGATCCCTCTACTTCTGAAGGACGTTCCGGAACGTCCTATCAGAAGTAGACGGCTCCCACCCGGCCGTATATGTACAGTGGCCGGGTGGGAAGTGGTTAAAGGAGAATTAACAAAAAAAAGGTTAATTAAATCCACAAGGACTTTTTTTTACCACTACTATTCCTTTATATTGGCTTTTAAAATGTACAAATGCAGCAATTTAGAAATTGGATGAAAGGTTTAGCACTGGGAAACACTTTTTGAAAGATAAGTGCATTTTATATACAACTATATAGATCAGACCAAAATGAGGGACAAATGAGGAGGAAAGAGGGACATTGCTCGAAATCAGGGACAGTCCCTCAAAATAAGGGACAGTTGGGAGCTATGCGAGTGCCCCCATGGAAAGCGTCTCTCCGTGGGGGCACTCAATGAGGGGGAGGAGCACCGCCGGGGACCCTTGCACAGAGCAGGTAAGTATGACATGTTTGTTATTTTAAGAAAAGAAAAAGAAAAAAAAAAGGAACCTTTATAATCAGGCACCATTCCAAGAGTAGATTTTGTCTCATTTGCAGACTTCCACTTGTACATTGATGTGGTGGACTAGCTTGTATTGATACAGCATATAAAAAGCTGGGTAGCAAGTCTTTGCTGTCTGCCATTCATTGACTATGTGTGTATGTAGACCAAAAGCAATTGCGGCTAGATTTTATTGCATGATAATTTATCAAGGCATCTAAAAATATCTCCAGTGAAGCCAGGGAGAAATCCTGCATATAGTAGCGAGTTAAATCAGGCGATAGAGACAGGGGGGTGTATATATTCTTTCTCTGTTTGGAGGAGGAACTGCTGCTTTAAAGGGAAATATTTGCACATAGAAAGAGTGAGGCTTGGCCCTCCCCCAGCCGGAGTACAGTGACAGTGACATCACAGCTGTTAAAGAAGGAGAGATAGCCGAGTATCCTACCCTGGTGACATTTCTTCGCTGCACTATTTTCCAGCTGTCGCACAGAAACCACAGGAGACTTGTGCGTTCCGAGCTCTGGACACTTCTCAGCTTTGCATTACAACTCTCCCTGACAGTTCCTCGTTATCTCTCTATCCGGCTCTTTACATTTTTTATACACCTTCTGCAATTATTTACTATTTTTAGAAACTCATTTGTGGCTACTTTTTTTTTTTTTTTGCCCGGTTCTCCAAGGTAACGGATGCAGATATAGCTGTGGAGGCTTCAGACAAATAGGGGCATTAGACATCCTAGTACTGCAGCACTGATTTTACCAGGGTAATCTCGCAGCCCTTTTTCTCTTGGCATCTAACAGATGCTTGGTTCGTATAACTTATCGGATGCTAACGATTGGAGGGGGTCGCATCATTAAAATGGAACGATGAAGACGAAAAAGATTTTAAAACGAACGCATTTTATTTCTGCCAAGACAGAACTATTAGAAGAACCAAGAAAATTCTTTGCGGTCGCTATCTGATGATGGAAATGTACTTTAAAGTGAGCTTCAAGGGGTGTTTTGCATGGACCCCGGTTAACAGTGAGCACCCTGTACTGCATCTCACAGTACAGTTGTGGTCGGGCTGTCATTGAAATACAAAGACGTGGACATGAGTTTGCCTTCAAACTGTGGGTTCCTGGCTCTTACGGACTGTGCAGGACGTAAGGTCTACAAAGGACACGTCTATGGCTCGCCGTGTGCAGTTAACAGACCTATCGATATTGTGACAAGGAAGAGGCGGTAACTATTTTTTCAAATTCTTACTCAAATATTGTTAGTTTAAATATAAATCCGAAATATAAATGTAATAAATGAAATATAAATACAATCCCTGTTGCTTGCTAGATTATACGAATAGAGTACTTACCTTTGGCTGAAGTTGAGCCCAGTGTCTCATTTCCCCTTCTGATGTTATTCACAGGGCCTAAATCCCCCCCCCCAAAAAAATATATAAAAAACATACAAAACCTTGAGGTCCCTTTCACACTTATACGACTTGTCCCACGATTTGGGACTGCAAAGTAGCATGACAAGTCGTTCCCCATGATTTCCAATGACAGCCATTCATATTAGTACGACTTCAAGTCATTCCGACTTCAAAGTAGTCCCTGCACCACTTTGGTCCGATTTTGATGCCACTTACACAGGCATTCCTTGAAATTGCGGCAAAATTGCGGCCGCGTATCGCGGTAAAATCGCGGTGAAATCGCGAGACTGTGAAGACGCACAAGTGTGAAAGGGACCAAAAGTGTTACTAAACCCATGGCCCTGCATTCACTATATCTGATCTCCCACAGTATACAGAAAATGCACTAATTTTAGTGAATATAAACTGCTAAATACTTTTTCTCATCAGCAGTTAGAGCAGTCTTGTGACTTCTATAAGTGTCTGGTTAAAGCTCGTAGGAAGAGTTTTCATTCTACTCTGATTGTCCTTTGAGGCTGCAGGACCCCTGACCCTCTGTCTGGGCAGTGCTGATTGGCCCTGAGCTGATCACATGCAACCTCCCAAAAAAAAGAAAAAAGAAAACTCTCTAGTAATACACACCGAACTGAGCATGTGCCTCCTAGGACTCTGTACTGTCAGAAGATGGATTAGGGACAGTAAAAGAAGGGGAGGATCAGATAAGACAGGATCAAACAGGCTTTTTACACACTGTGCAGGATTAACCCCTTAAAGCGTGAGTAAACCCGCTGAAGTTTTTTTTTTTTTTCAGACCTGCAAGGGAAAAGGCATAATGAGCTAGTATGCACCGCATACTAGCTTATTATGAAATACTTACCTAAGAACGAGGCCCCGACATCTCGCCCGTTCCACGCAGAGGGAGCTGACATGTTCCCTCGGCATGTCTTCCGGGTATCGCGGCTCCGGCGATGTGAGTGGCGGAGCCACGATATCACCACTCCCGCGCATGCGTGCAGGAAATTTCCTCCCGGCAGGGTCTGGCATCTGCCGAGCTTTCAGACGAGAATCCTCTGTGCGCATGCGCCGCTGCAGTCAGCGGCTCATTGCGAGGGGAATACCTCCTAAACCATACAGGTTTAGGAGATATTTTTTTTACCTACAGGTAAGCCTTATTATAGGCTTACCTGTAGGTAAAAGTAAAAAAAAAAAGACTATACAGCCGCTTTAAGTTCCACAGTGAATATAACAAGCATGCTTTACTGCACATACAAACTGATTTTACTGTTATAGATTTATTTTGTGGTGGCTGCATTAGTTTTCTTTATTTTCACCTGGTGATCTGCCCAATAAGATTATGTCTGAGGGTGTCTCCATTCCACTTGAGGAGCAACAGAGACGCCTTTGGATAGCAGCATTGTAAGTCTGGGGGAAGTATTAGAGGAAGTTTGGGATAAAGGTTTAACATAAATGAATAAAAGCTAACCATTGTAAGCACCCCTGTGAATAGTAAATGGTTTGTCTCAACCCTCTTTTGCTGGACAGCTTGATCTGTTAAAGGAAGTTGAAAAATAACAGACTTACTGGTTGGATCACCAGGTGAAAAAAAACAGGGAAAAAGTCTAAAAAAAAAGAAAACGAATACAGACACCACTGGTGGACAGCAACGTATAAAGTTTGCTGCATGCATAGAAAGCATTAAGGTAAAAAAAAACCTTGAGCCTTTACTACCACTATAATGCTGCGTACACACGATTGGAATTCTTGTCGGAAAAAACTCTGACGTTTTTTTCCGACGGAATTTCGGTCAAGCTGTCTTGCCTACACACGATCACACCAAATTCCGACAGTCAATAACACAGGTGCATAAAACACGTTCGACAGCATTATAAAAGGGAAGTTTAATGCTTCCGAGCATGCGTCGAATTGTTTCCGAGCATGCGTCGGAATTTTGCATTCACACGATCGGAAAATCCGATAGAAAGGTTTTCCGTCGGAAAAATTGAGAACAGGTTCGTCGGAAAATTCCGACAGAAAAAGACCGTTGGGCATACACACGGTCGGAAAATCCGATGAAAAGCTCCCATCGGACTGTTTCCATCGGAAATTCCGACCGTGTGTACGCCGCATTAGAGTTGATACAGTTTGTCAATTAATTGTCAGTATAGCCTAGGCCAGTGATGGCGAACCTTGGCACCCCAGATGGTTTGGAACTACATTTCCCATGATGCTCATGCACTCTGCACTCTGCACTCTGCAGTGTAGTGGAGCATCATGGGAAATGTAGTTCCAAAACATCTGGGGTGCCAAGGTTCGCCATCACTGGCCTAGGGGTATTAATAGTACACGATCATGCTACTCTCTTTCAGAAATACAGGAAATATATTTGGATGGGTCCCTGTAAAATTCAGTTTAGGGACTCTACTGCTATTTTACTTTGATCATGAGCTGTTCCCATGGGAAGGTACTGCACATGGGACAGTCGAGGGATCCCAAAATATGGATTCCAGAAAGCTCCCTAAGCAACATCTTGTCCAACTACAATTTACCCTTCAGGCTCTCAACAAGTAATCCTTGCACTGAAGATTCTGTACTTGGTCAGGAGCCAGTGCTGCATCTTAATAACAATATGCAAATATGTGTTAGCTACCCATTATGCAATTCCTACATGTTTAAAAAAAAAAAAAACGCAGAGGTGATCAAATACCACCAAAAGAAAGCTCTATTTGTGGGAAAAATAGGACGTCAATTTTGTTTGGGAGCCACGTCGCACGACCGCGCTATTGTCAGTTAAAGCGACGCAGTGCCGAATCGCAAAAAGTGGTCTGGTCTTTGGCCAGCAAAACGGTCCGGTCTGAAAGTGGTTAATAGGTTAATGGCTGGGACCAGTGACCACAATGGGTCATTTCAGGTTAGTGCTAGCGCAAGAATTCCTCTGGCTGTGTTAGAACGAATAGTAGTTAGCCAGCTGCTCTTCGCTGACGATGAAATGATGATTATATGCATAAAATATTGTAGAGAGATTTAGTGCTGCTTCAAACATTACAAATCAGCTGTAATTTCTGTTTAACTGTGTATTTAGGCCTTGTTTGTAATGAAACATAACATGCCTTTTCCCCATGATAAGCTAATTAAGCTAAACATCAGTGATAAATGCATACATTTGAGCTCTATAATGTGCCAAATGCATGTACTGTTAAGAGCTTCAGGTAAACAGCAATATTTACCCATGAAATTTGTATGTGAACTGCTTTACCTGCCAAATGATTTGCAACACTGATTAGTCCAGGATGCAGACATCTCTACCAGACAGCACAGCTGGGTCTTGCACTTCCTTCCTCCTCCCTCCTTAAAACCTCCTGCTTCATTAGAAATATAAAAATGTATTCCCCAGCCTAGTTAAATATGGAAAAAAGCAGCTATCGCTGCAATACTTACCTTATCTCCAGCGCTGTCCCCCTGCAGGATTTGGAATCCAATAAATTACCTTTATTGTACTTTTTACGGCATATGACAAAAGCTTTTTGTACCATTCCTTTGTACCCAATAAAAATAGTTTGTAAACAGAAAAAAAGGATTTGGAATCCAGCATATACAGAATCTTACAAAAGTGAGTACACCCCTCACATTTTTGTAAATATTTTATTATATCTTTTCATGTGACAACACTGAAGACATTAACCTTTGTTACAATGTAAAGTAGTGAGTGTAAAGCTTCTTAACAGTGTAAATTTGCTGTCCCCTCAAAATAACTCAACACACAGCCATTAA
The DNA here is from genome assembly GCA_028564925.1 of Lithobates sylvaticus. Classification (NCBI taxonomy): domain Eukaryota; kingdom Metazoa; phylum Chordata; class Amphibia; order Anura; family Ranidae; genus Lithobates; species Lithobates sylvaticus. Next base: position 496,873,199 of record CM053026.1, on the reverse strand, counting down.
TGTCTAAACTGCTGGCAACAAAAGTGAGTGCATCCCTAAGTGAAAATGTCCAAATTGGGCCCAAAGTGTCAATATTTTGTGTGACCACCATTATTTTACAGCACTGTTTTAACCCTCTTGGGCATGGAGTTCACCAGAGCTTCACAGGTTGCCACTGGAGTCTTCTTCCACTCCTCCATGACGACATCACGCAGCTGGTGGTTGTTAGAGACCTTGAGCTCCTCCACCTTCCATTTGAGGATGCCCTACAGATGCTCAATAGGGTTTAGGTCTGTAGACATGCTAGGCAAGTCCATCACCTTTACCCTCAGCTTCTTTAGCAAGACAGTGGTCGTCTTGGAGGTGTGTTTGTGGTTGTTATGTTGGAATACTGCCCTGTGGCCCAGTCTCCAAAGGGAGGAGATTATGTTCTGCTTCAGTATGTCACAGTCCATATTGGCATTCATGTTTCCCTCAATGAACTGTAGCTCCCCAATGCCGGCAGCACTCATGCAGCCCCATATCATGACACGCCCACCACCATGCTTGACTGTAGGCAAGACACACTTGTCTTTGTACTCCTCACCTGGTTGCCGCCACACACGCTTGACACCATCTAAACCAATTACGTTTATCTTGGTCTCATCAGACCACAGGACATGGTTCCTGTAATCCATGTCCTTAGTCTGCTTGTCTTCAGCAATCTGTTTGTGGGCTTTCTTGTGCATCATCTTTAGAAGAGGCTTCCTTCTGGGACGACAGCCATGCAGACCAATTTGTTGCAGTGTGCGGCGTATGGTCTGAGCACTGACAGGCTGACCCCCCACCCCTTCGACCTCTGCAGCAATGCTGGCAGCACTCATACGTCTATTTCCCAAAGACAACCTCTAGATATGACACTGAGCACATGCTGTATGGTCTTGGCCACCGTGCTGCAGCTCAGTTTCAGGGTCTTAGCAATCTTCTTATAGCCTAGGCCATCTTTATGTAGAGCAAAAATTATTTTTTTCAGATCCTCAGAGAGTTCTTTGCCATGAGGTACCATGTTGAACTTCCAGTGACCAGTATGAGAGAGTGAGAGCGATAACACCAAATCGAACACACCTGTTTCCCATTAACACCTGAGACCCTGTAATATTATTGAGTCACATGACACAGGGGAGGAAAAATGGCTATTTAGGCCCAATTTGGACATTTTCGTTTAGGGGTGTACTCACTTTTCTTGCCAGCGGGTTTAGACATTAATGGCTGTGTGTTGAGTTATTTTGAGGGGACAGCAAATTTACACTGTTATACAAGCTGTACACTGTACTGTACATTGTAGCAAAGTGTAATTTCTTATAATAAAATATTTACAAAAATGTGAGGGGTGTACTCACTTTTGTCAGATACTGTATCTACCTGGCCGTCATGCAACTCAATTCCTGAAGACCATCCCCCCTGGAGGCCAATTATCAAGCCAACCTGGACCTGGAGAATGCTGGGGATCAAATACTTTTTTCCCTCACTGTAAGAGATAGTTGTGTCACGTAAATAGATAGCAAACATGTCAAGCTCTAAAGATGTGCACATTCATGAAATGGCGAAAAACAACGACAGTACCTAAAATTGTCCATAGACGAAGCTAAAAGGTCATCAGTTAGGAGTTGACCATAAATGCATTGCTCTTACTTCAACATTTTCACTAAGGCCAGCCATACACAGTTTCGAATCTCGGCTGGTTCCTGCTGAGCCAGCCGAGATTCGAACCATTAATGGGCAGTCTGAATGTAAACAAGTTAATCAATCAATCAACTTGGGTACAACCAGCCTGCCAGATTCTCTCACGATCATCGATAGCGGCTGCTATGGCCACAAGCAATAATCACTGCCTTTTCCAGCTTCCCCTACCTGCTACCCCCCCCCCCCGCGCTTCGAGAAAACAACTGCTGATTCCCCCGTCAGCATTGTCTGTGTTGATGGGAGAATCATGCTAATTTCTTTCCTGCAACTCGTGGTTGCACCAAAGAAATTTGCACCATGTATGGCCAGCCTAATACCTGTGTGACACAAATGCTAATTGCATAGAAATGCATTTGCATTCGCGGGTGTGCATGGGGTACAGGTTTGTTTTTACATTTTTTTTTTTTATTATAATTTATTTATAAATATCATTTAATTTAACTTTATTGCTATCACATGGGAGCTAACAAGTCCCCAATATGATAGAATGGGCAGGTGACATATCCTATTTAGCAGATACTGTCATTTTATCTGCTTGTCATCTGGGAGTTGGACAGCTCTGAATGAGAAATGCTCAGAGCTGAGCGCTTATGTGTTCATTGTTCGGTAATGGATGTTCCTGGTCTGCTTCTGTTATCCATCCTGACACATTTACTGTGGTCCTCAGCTTCCCAGAGAAGCAGCAGATCCAGGACCCACATCAGGGGCACATTTATTAATACCACTCTATAGCCGCCCAGTTCACAGTAACTTGAAAAGCTTTTTTTAAGCCAGTGTGCATGAACTCTTAAACACTGAATTTACAATCAATATTTTGGGGAGAACAGTTGTATTTATCCCTTTTGATCTAGAAGCAGAAATGAAAAACTAACCATCTAGTGCACTAGTGGACTGATCGGGTCTGCCTGAAAACTTTTTTCAGGCGGACCCAATTGGACCCCCCAGTCTCTTTGATGGAGCAGCAGGTGTCAATGGACATGTGTCCGTTGACACCCGCCGGCATCCAATCCGATCCTATCCGCTAAAAACAGACGGACAGGGATCTGTTCCCTATCTGTCTGGCAGATCGGAACGGATGGCAGTCGGGTGGAAATGGACAGGTGGTCCATATACATCTAAACGCCCATAGAGGAAAAGGGCTGTGTCTGCTCTTCATAAGCAGATCAGACATGGACCAGCCATCCACATGCTCAGCAGGGATCAGAGGACAGATGAGGACCCTGCTGAGCAGGGGGACTCCAACGTAGCCTGCCCCATGTGTAAGGGGCCTGAGTGTTCATTCGAAAAAATGAAATGCCCATTTATATCTAGTGCGCTGCGGTAATGTGTGGTAATCACGCGTTTCTGCGTGTTGGCAGCCCATTCATTTTGTAGAATTTTGTGGTCAATATTAATTTAAACATCAAAACGGACCTGGTGAAAACTGACACAATATTAATACCTAGTTTTTCCCTTTTCCAACTTGGAAAAAAATTGTTACTTAGGTGTTTATATAAAGGAAAAATTACCAGGCATTACAGCAAACCTGTACTGGCATTCCACCAATACATGTTATATAACACAAGCGTTGTATAATAGTACCCAATCCCCCCTTTTTGCACGCAAATGGCCACTGATAGCACTGTTGCAGCTCCTCTAAATACCTGGATCAGGTGCCCCCTCTGTATTTAACAATGCAGCGCTCTGTATACATTTTCTATAGCCCTAAAGTTGTATTATTTATGTATTGCCAGTCAATAAAGAATTTAATACCATGCAGACAAAACATTTTTGTATTGATGCCCGATGTCTTTCCCTTTGAATATTAAATGGTAGCAAATGGCATGATAGCTATCTGCAAAGTATGTGTTACTTCATCAAGCCCTGTATATGAAGATCTTGTGTACATTGTCCCTACAGCATTCTGTGCTTGGAACGCAGGAGACATAAACATAGTTCACATGGGTTCAAAGTAGCACTGAGTCTCTTGCACAAATGCCTACAAGCTTCAGTTACAATCGTGCTGCACACCAGAACAAACTGCAATGTGCACAATCCCATAGCTACCAGAATTCATATTATACTGATCTAACTACAGTAAGCTGATTATTACTGACCTTTGTCCTGTCTGCACAATATGCTATTACGTAAGCAATACTTAAAGATGACAATTTAAAGTAATTCTGTACTAAGAGACATATTGCGGTCCTCTTTCTGAAAATGCTGTCTCTGGCTTCATTACTTTGGATCACTAACTTGGTACAAGCATGCATTCAGAAATGTCAGAACAAATGATCTACATTCTTGTTCCAGGTCAATGAAATTATAGAACCTCGCATTTTTATAAGCAGAGGTCAGAAACAGCAGCTTCCATATATCTAAATAGAGAGAAAGCCAGCACAGATGTAAAAGAGGGTTAAACTAAAAGCCCAGCACAGGAAAACCAGAAAACATCCTAGGACGTATACGTCATTTCCCTAGAAGGATACAGTATCCTGAAAAGAATAATTTTACAAATATAAGTCATGTACAAAAATCCGGGGGGCGGGGGGAGAGGGAGTACTGCTGTCTTGGAATCTGTACTAAAAGGTTTCTAAGCTAATATTTATAATCTAACTTTGCGTTGTATAATATTACTTACATAATGAGAATGCTCAAACTTACATTTATGAAAACGTCTTCCCTATCTCTGAGCCTTCGTTGTTACATTGTAGTACAGGTTTACATGAGTTTCCTAACACACTTGTAGCTTTTACAGTTGTCTCTAGTGCTATAAGGCAGAATTGATTCCAGTACGCACAAAGGGACAATATCGGTTTTCAAGTACCGGTAATATAATTGTCATTTTTATTTGAAGATTTGTGAATGCTGAACAGTATACAATACCACATCGCTATCAAGAGGTGCTACAACTTTTTCCAATGGAGTTATTAAAAATTGTAATATTTAGAAAAACCAGACATAACAGCAAATAAGACATAAACAGGTTTTGGTATAATCTGTTTTTTGTATTGTAATGTTGAACCTATCCCTATTTATCCATTTGCTGACCTTATTTAGGTAACCCAATTATCGAAAGGTAACTATATAATTTTCTGGATAATCTGAGAAAAAAAACACATTTCAAAAAAGTTATAAATTGATTGTGAAAGAAGTATTTGATCCCCTATCAATCAGCAAGATTTCTGGCTCCTAGGTAAGGCATAGCATAGCATGCGGGAAAAGAATCCTGAAGTAGAGCTGATCATTTTTTGTCAGAATGTATGTCTGAAGTTTTGATTTTACCCGAACCCTTACCCTTGTGAATGGTAGCTCTCCATTTCAGGACAAAAGATAAAAGAATGGCCAAATATCCAAACCATTTTTTTTTTTTTGAGTCACCTAGCAGAGAACACAGTAAAAATAATTAGAGAAAAGGGCAGCCCTCAGAATAAACTCTGATGAGAGGTCAGAAATGATAGCCTCAGTCATAGCAACCATTCTAATGGAGTGAGATGAAATACTAAACTGAGAAAGATCTAGCAGTAAGAATCTTAGAAAAGATTAGCTGAAACTGAAAAGCAGTGAGAAGGGAAGAGTCAGAAAGGAATCTGGGAACTGAGGTCTGACCAATGAGTTCAAACCATTGCAATAGGACAAATAAAATTATGAGTGGAATTTAAAAATCACCCAAGAACCAATCACAGTGTTATAAAGTCTTAAAAAAAAGATTGATCTTGATGCGGGTGACAGCTTATTCATTATGAGACATGAGATTGTCTATCCTAAACACTCTGAAGAAACAATAAAATCCAATTGCGATTAAAGGGACTCATAAGTAGAACAAACCAAAGGTAAAACCATAACCAAAAGAAGAGGAACCAATTTAGTGATGAACTAATCAGAGATGATAGGCTGGCCTTCTTGGATCCACTGAAGAAAACCACTTCTTAATACTCTTAAGGACACTCTTGAAACAATCACAAAAACAGAGGGTGCATCAAGAACTTTGTGAAATAATGAAATCCCTGAGCGCATGTAGGTAATAGAGGAGACTCAAACACTCAAACCTAGTTGTTGTAAATGGAAAAGAAAAGACAAAGCTTTATTAGCATCTGAACAAAGAGTAAGCCAAACCATAGGAAGAGGAAAAGGGATAACACTTGAACCAGGAGGAAATAAAACCAAATGGCAAAGAGAGTATAACCTAGTAGTATAGTAAAAAACTAGCTGGCGTAACATTTTAACAACCATCTCATATTTAGAGGCGAGACCGTTTAGAGTGAAATAAATGTCCCTATTGACCGTATGTAAAAGAATTTTATAGTTTCCAAACTGATCCCCCCAAATGACTATGGCAACTAATCCAGGAAAAAGCTCTAAAAGAACCATATGCTTTAAAAACGAACTCCAATTTCCAATAGTCATGCTATTAAGCAACACACCAATGGCTGTCCCAAAAGGCATCAAACTCATTGAACATGCCACATCTGTAAAGAAACCTAAGGCGATATCATCTACAAACAGACAATCCTTGATAGGAAAAGGCAAAAAAAAATGTGTGGAAATTTAGATTTTTAAAGACTTTGTTGCCAAAGCCCAGTGTTAAGAAAAAACTCCAGCTACCAGAATAATTGTAGCTACAAAACCCTACAGGGATTGGACATCTCTAAGAAGGATGCTTTCTCTTAAATGTAAATTCTGATATAAAACATTGAAATCTGAAGACTGTCTTGTGATAGTCTAACCTGCATAGCTAAAGTCAATCTCAATACCAAGAAAAACTAAAGACTAAAGCCCCATACACACGCGCGGATTATCCGAGGACCAGGTCCGTCGGATCATGTCCGTCGTACTTTGTCCGATGTTGGTTTTGCGTACACACGGTCGGACAAAGTTGTCGGAAAATCCGATCATTCTGAACGTGGTGACGTTTGTTGCCTACGACGGGACTACGTAGAGGCTAGTAGCCAATAGCTTTGGTCTTGTAATGTGATCTGAGCATGCGTAGCACTTTGTCCGTCGGACTACCATACACACGATCGGATTTGGTGTGATCGGACCTTGTTGTCAAAAAATCTATCCAGCAGGAGATAGGACTTTGTCCGTCGGACAATCCGACGTACACTGTCCGATGGTGCATACACACGGTCGGATTTTTCGACAACATTGTCCGATCGGACAGAATCCATGCGAAAATCCGACCGTGTGTATGGGGCTTTAGAGGGCAGGACAATTTTCTCATTGTCGAAGGTATCGAAGGAATGCCAAAAGATTGTGAAAGGGGAAAAAAAAACATCTAGAAGAACAGAGTAAACTGCAGGATCCAAAGGGCTAATGAAAAGAGTATTGCTGTGACAGGACCTTTTGTAAAAAGGAGGAAAAGGCTTCCACATAATATCAAATAGATAGCCAAAGGTACTGATCTATAGAAATAAAAATGTCCTCCAAAATGGCAACTGGTAAAAGTCAATTGACTATCAGTCTTTGTGATCAAAGGAGCAGAACCAACATAGTGCAAGAGGGAAAGGGCCTCATCAAAAGAGCAGTAGGAAACAGAAGCCAAAGATAAATCCACCTTTTCATTTAAATATTGACCATCAGAAAAAGGCTGATAGTAGATAAATCTAAAAGAACCAGCCCTTGCTTAGGTACTAAACCCATAGGGGACAGATGAAAATGTAAACATGAGCATCAAAAGAATCAGCGGTAAATTCCCTTATCAATTTTTTTTTTTTTAATGATAAATGTAAACTTAATAACAGAAGGCACATTTTCATCCCAAGGGTACCCATCACCACTATAGGCAGGGACTGCAGGGACACCACTCTTATCAACCCCCCCCCCCTCCCCCAGAAGCAACATAGCCACAAGCATGCTGGGTCCAAGTTCACTTACATCCAGGCCTTTTGAAAACAAATCTTTTGATAACAAGGGGTGAGTAGAGAGATATATTTTTCAAAACATCTGGCAGCTGAGTGAGAACTGCAGCAAAAAGTGTGTTCATGTTTGCATTTGCAGCTATTAGGATAACAGCATTGGGAGTCATTGTAAGCAAAAGAGACTCCTTTGTGACAAAGAGTGACAAGATGCTGAGGGCTTTGGATTAACTTGATGCTTCCTTTAAAAGTTGTACCACAGCCAAAGTCCTACATCCTTTACACCTATACCACAAGGCAGGGTGAACTGAAAGCTTCTGATAAAAGCTCTGTCATAGTTGGGGCATGCAAATCTACCATAATTCCAATAAGCCTTTAAAAATAATATTGACATGTTTGAACATACCTGAGCATTTATGTGGAAATGCTTCTCCCATGATTGAGGCGTAGACATAAAAGGGTTATGGAAGGACCCAGGAACTGCTCTCCTCATATCGTCTCTGGATCTGTCATTAGATTGTTTGTCAGGTTTATGAAAATCCTTTAAGGATGGTGGGAGGAAAAAGAGGTCCAGAAATTCTCCCTTCCAAATCCTATCCTTAGGTGCAGGAGACAAATGGACACCAAGGGGAGAAAGCTTGCAAGGAAGAACTTCCTTCAAATGGCATTAAGAAATACTTGGAGATTTATTGGGAAGACAAAGCTGATTGTATTGACAACTCTGGGAACAAATTAGCACAGATAGGGAAACAAGGTAGCAACACCAAAATCATTAGGGATAACTACCATTGAAGATAGAGCATTTACTAAATGTGACTTATAGCCAGACCAAACTGAATGAACATTAGCAGCTAAATCAGACAAAGGAGAAAGTACATTGGCAAGTCATTTATATGACCTATTTTTTAAAGATGGGAAACAGATGACAAAATATTTGGATTCTCACCCATAGGCTGAGCTGGAAGCACATCCTCACTGCTTAGCGGGGACAGATCTCAGGAGATACCCTCCTCCTAAGTTGTGAAGTACATCTCCTAGGATATCTGGAGTAGGCCTCTCTGTGGCAATGGTAATCAGAAACAGGGGCTGTTGCAGAAGCACTTGTCGTCCTTTGAGATTGCCACAATAATGGAGAGAGAGGTAAGTACACTCGGCCTGACCCTGCTGGATGGGTACATGGCTGCCACTGAGGACTAAGCCGCCAGCTAAGTAGCATTGCTAGTTGCCATGGCAGCTGCTGCCACCAAGGCTTCCAGCTGGGCAAAGTTGTTTGTTGTTACGGCAGCTGCAGAGGACAAGGCTTGATCTGCTGTTATAGGTAACTCAAGGCAGTAGTGGAACCAAGCCTTGCCTCAGTTAAACTCTGCCCTCTCCATGTCATGGTCCTAGACATGTCGCAGGTCTTCTATATCAGCAGTGCAGAACACAAGGACAGAGGGTAGGCCAAATTCACAGCAAAAATTAAGCAGAGCAGAGAGGTGCTGCTTTGTTTACAATACTCTAGCTAATGGACCACAGGCTGTGGTGGTGAATATATGATGGGGGTGAATCTGTGCACTGACCAATGCCCTAAAGAAGTTAAAGTATAACTAAAGCCAAAACTTTTTTTTTTAGTTTTGGATAGAATGGAGAGGGATTAGAATGCCTGTCAGTTTTTAATGCTGTCTGTGCCCGTGTTAAGGAGTTTCCCCCTTTCTTTTTCTCATGTTTACCGTTATGATCAAACGTGAAAGTAAAAGAAAATCCCAAATTTTGGGTTGTCCCCAGAAAAGTAAAAGTGGGGAAATTTTCCAATGGGGTCACTAGTTCTGGTGACCTGGGGTTCCCCAAAGAATTCCCTTAATTTGCAGGGATTTACTTTCACTTCCTGTTTGGCTCTGGGACAGGGAGTGAAGGGTAATCTCAACAATGGGACACAGATGGCGAAAAAAATCTGACAGGGGTTATAACCCTCCCTTGCTCTATACAAAATAGAAAAAAAGATTTGCTCATAGTTCTACTTTAAAGCTTCAAAGTACATGCACATACTGCATGTACAGAAACACATGTGTCGGGTGCACATATGTACAAAAACAACAATTCCACAACACATTTTAGGTATTGCCATGCATGCCAGAATGATAGCAATAGTTACCTCTGAATGACCAGAGGCTTGTAAAGTGTCGCCTATGGACAGGTTTGGGTACCAAAGTTAGTTTCCTGTTGGGCACGCACAATTTTAAAGCTTAAGGCTTCATTCAGACGAGGCCGATCCGCTTGCACGGAGTCCGCCTCTGTCCGCCGGCTCAGCGGGAGATCTCTCCGTTGATCTCCGCTGAGCCGGCGGATGACAGGTCCCTCTGTGCTCACTGAGCGGGGAGGGGCTTGTCGAGCGCCGCTGGATTCTATGGAGAGATCGGATGAAAACGGACAGCATGTCCGTTTCCATGAGATCTCACCCGATCAGATCCGCCAGCGACGGATCCGGACGTAGGGCCATCCGTCTGCTTTTGGTGGATCGGACCGGGTCGGATGTCAGCGGACATGTCACAGCTGACATCCGTCGCTCCATAGACCAGCATGGAGTGCCCGTTCAGGTCCGCCGTCAAAGCTGACAGGCGGACCTGAACGGTCCAACAGTGTGAAAGGGGACTAACATGTTTGGTATATATTTACTCATCACAACCTCTTGTTTGAAAATATGGGTTTGGTGAACAGCTGCACTAATATTGTTTGACATAAAAAAATTGCAACTACCAGGCTTAAAATGTGCAATTGAACATGTACAAAAGTATGCAAAAACGGCTCTGGCAGCAAAAGGGTTAAAGTAACTAGAAATCGCTCTTTAGACCTTTTTCACTGCAACGGCTGCTCCTGATGTTTTCTCCACAATCCTGTCCGGGTGACATTAAAATTCGACATAGGTTTCAATCCTTTCTAATGTATCCAAATTTTTTTTTTTTTAAATTGGCACTTACAATTTCAATTTATCTAAACCATTTTCAATGTAAACATTTTTTAGAACTGTAAATAAGACTTGCAAAAATGTTTAATTTCTGGGTCTTCTTAGACTGCATAGGATCTCTCAGGTCTAGTGCCGAACGTATTCCCAACCACAAAGCAAGTGGAGGAAACTTGTACTTAAGCTGTGGAAGTAGTTCATTGTTGAAAGTAAACAAGATGACATCAAGCAATCACTCATTTTAACACTGCACTGTGTGTATGGATAGCACACACCCAGACTGCGTCACAGAACTTATCATGTGACGCTGACCTTCAGCTAAGTATTCAATGCATTAAATACAGTGCATACAGTATATGTATGGAGAGACTGTATAGTAGTCTCCAGCATCTTCTTCAAAGCTGGGCAGCCTAAATTTAGGACTCTGTTATAAGAGCATCATGAACATGTCTTTAAATTTAGGAAAAAGCCAGTGCATCTTGTATTACAAAGTACTTGAAGCTCTATGTATAAACTGAATTAACAGTAGAGTTGGGGCACTGAATGGTTGTGTACAAGATGTATAATATACAGCTGTGGCCAAAAGTTTTGAGAATGACACAAATATAAATTTTTTACAAAGTCTGCTGCTTCAGTGGGCTTTTATTGACAATTACATTACGTTTATGCAAAGTCAATATTTGCAGTGTCGACCCTTCTTTTTCAAGACCTCTGCAGTTTGCCCTGGCATGCTGTCAATCAACTTCTGGGCCACATCCTGACTGATGGCAGCCTATTCTGGCATAATCAATGCTTGGAGTTTGTCTAAATTTGTTGGTTTCTTATTGTTTACCCGCCTCTTGAGGATTGACCACAAGTTCTCAATGGGATTACGTTTTGGGGAGTTTCTTGGCCATGGACCCAAGATTTTGATGTTTTGTTCCCCAATCCACTTAGTTATCACTTTTTCCTTATGGCAAGGTGCTCCATCATGCTGCAAAAGGCATTGTTTCTCACCAAACTGTTCTTGGATGGTTGGGAGAAGTTGCTCTCAGAGGATGTTTTTGTGCCATTATTTATTCATCGCTGTGTTCCTAAGCAAAATTGTGTAAACCCACTCCTTTGGCTGAGAAGCAACCCCACACATGAATGGTCTCAGGATGCTTAACTGTTGGCATGACACAGGACTGATGGTAGCGCTCACCTTTTCTTCTCCGGACAAGGTTTTTTCCGGATGCCCCAAACATTTGGAGAGGATTCATCAGAGAAAATGACTTTACCCAAGTTCACAGCAGTCCAATCCCCTGTACCTTTTGCAGAATATCAGTCTGTCCCTGATATTTATTCCTGGAGAGAAGTTGCTTCTTTGCTACCCTTCTTGACACCAGGCCATCCTCCAAAAGTCTTCTCCTCACTGTGCATGCAGATTCATTCGCACCTGCCACCTGCCATTGCTGAGCAAGCTCTGCACTGGTGGTGCTCCAATCCCGCAGCTGAATCAACTGTAGGAGAGGATTCTGGCGCTTGCTGGGCTTTCTTTGGCACCCTGGAGCCTTCTTTACAAATGCAGTGGAAATGTTTGTTTATGGAATGAAGTTCATTTTCATGGCAAAGAGGGACTTTGCAATTAATTGAAATTCATCTGATCACTCTTCATATAGTTTTGGAGTATATGAAAATTGCCATCATAAAAACTGAGGCAGCAGACTTATTGGTGCCATTCTCCAAACTTCTGTCCGTGACTGTATACCGTATTTAATATACTGTATATAGATATTTATTTATTTATTTTTGTGTGGGGGAATGCACATTTTGAACACCTGTCACTGGAACAAGAGTAAAGGGGATATCTTCCATAGGGAATGCCTCTGCCTTTGAAAATGCACATCTCTGTAATGGAGGAGCATGTGATTGAAAAAGTGAGTGTCAGTGCATTGGCAGACATTCAATAATTGTGTTTTTAGTGCAGTGGTGGAAAATGAATAAATGTGAGTTGGCACAGTAATGGCAAGTAATGAGTGAATTAATGTGCATCGGTTCAACAGCAGCAAGGGGGGTTGTGCGCATGATGCAAGTAGCCACAGAAGTGAGATTGGCAGGATAGGGGGTGTGCATGTAAGGGGTGCCAGCAGGCACTGTGGTAAGAGGAAGAGGGAAGGTGTGTAGACTAGGGAGTTATAATTCAGGCATGGTGATAAGATCAGGTAGAAGGCATGCATGTGCATGGTGGGAGCGGGCAGGGAGGGGTGTCCAGGTGCAGTAATGAGCAGGATGGGAGCCCATTGTGCAGGCTTGGTGGCGACAGCAGGGTAGGGGTTGTTGTGCAGACATGGTATTGACAACAAGTTGGGGAACAGTCACGTGGGCACAGTTGTGAGAGTAGAATAGGAGCCATTGTAAAGGCACAGAGCTAAGAGCAGGGTGGGTTATGCAGTCATGGTGCCAAGGGTGATTTGAGGGGTGTTAGTGCAGGTATATGTCACGCTCACTAAACCATGCTCCCAGTCATTCCTGGAAATGGAGAGCAGAGAATGGCTGGAGTACCCCCGCTCACCCTTATAGCCCAGTCTAGCACTTGGTGGCTAAGCGTCTCTACCTTCTGCTGTAGCTGCCAGATCCACTTTGCAGATTGGGAGAGAGGCCCCCACAGAAGCAACAAGTCCTCTAAGTTGAACTTCAGCCTTACCTCTAGTCTTGAACAGTTATACAGGCTCCTCTTCTTTACTGAAATAGATTACTGTGAAATTCCCCATGTGCATTAGAAGCTTCAGCAAGTTAGCTAGAGCCCACCTTATTTCCTGGCTGGAGGGCTTTGGGAATCTATGGAGTTTGTCAAAATTGGCCAGCTGCTACACAGTCATTACAGTGCACCAGATTGTGTGTGAGATTTGCATCTGCCTGTATGTGTCCAATCAACTAGATTTTGGTCTCTTGCTACTAGTGGCCAGTGGTCAGATTGATATTTTGTGTTTGCATTAAGTCTAGGTGATATTGCCTTGTTTAGCTAACCTGTAAGTGAGAGCAGTGTGTGTGTGGTCTGCTCCTGTGTTCAAGTCTGCTGGACAGCAGACTATGCTGACTAGAGGAGTCGTGTGCAAGGTTTCCCACCACCTTGGCATTTGTGGGTGGTGGCAACACAGATATTTGTGTATGCATGTTATTCTGGGTTGCATCTTTGTCAGACTTCAAGGTTCTAGCAATAATTGACCAGTGTGCTGACCAATTTCCTGATACAAGTGATGGATGGCAATACCTCACACATTGTCTGGCCTTCCTTGTCCCTGTACTCTTGAGACCCAGATCTACACCTGGGAACTGTAGAAGCAAATGCGTCATAGTGACTTGAAGGGATTTTCCTTCTGCATTCCTTTGTATTTACTACTAATCACACTTTATGAGTAAAAGCTGATTTACAACCTGTTACTGATCTACATCCAGTTAAATGTGTAAGCACAATTTCTTGTAGTGTTGGAGTACAGGCAGTCCTCAAGTTACAAACATCCGACTTACATAGGACTCATACTTCCAAACAGAGGGAGACTACAGGAAGTTAGAGAAAATCTATTCCTAGGAAGGGAAATTCACTCTTGTAAGAGTTATCATACAGGGTTATCGTTACAGGGGTGATTGTAAGAGTTTTCATTACAGGGGTGATAACCCTTCCCTATGGCATCCAAAAATCTAGTTTGTAACCTGGGGACTGCCTGTATAGGAATTCTCTAATGACATAGATATTCAGTCTAATTTGTTTGTCTAACTGAAATGTTTCAAATTCTAAATTGTTACTTATGGTAAATTTAAAGGAATCTGCCGATAGAAATATTAGAGCTTCTATTGCTGGCCGTTTCAAAGATGTATACTCCAGGGCTTTAACCCTTATCCTTCCATCAATGCCCTGAAGTAAGCTTGTACATATCATATCATGTCGTCATGTTAGGTCTTCTAATATGTACATGCTTATTCCAGGTAACTGTCTTAAAGTGGATGTAAACCATCTCATATACCCAGTGAAGTGAACAGCCTCAGATGATACTCAGAGATGAAACAAATCTCCCTACATAAGTTTTACATGTATATCTGCTGTCTTCAGCTTTATATATTCTTTAGAAAGTGCTCTTTGTGTTAACGTTTTTCTCTTCCTGGTTAGCACTGGGAGTGGATTATTGTCATACAGCCAAGACAGCTGATTGGAGGAAAGGCATACACCCCCCTCTACTCATAGGCAAAGGAAGAAAGTAATGTGCAGAGCTCTGCTCTTAGATGGCAGCTGACTGCTAATCTATTTATAGCAACCTCCCCTGACACACACTTCTATCTCCCGTATCGGGAACGTGTGAGAAGTTAACAGAGCTACAGAGCAAGAGACAGCTATGGGACACAGTGCTTTTGAGAGAGATAAGAAAACACTACAGATAGTAGACAGCTAAAGGTTTCATGAATCGGGTTTACATCCACTTTAAGCCTCGTACACACGATGAGAATATCAGGCAAATGATCTCCGTTTTTTTTTTGTTTTTGTTTTTTGCATGTTAGTTTTATATCGAAAATGAAAAGGTTGCTAAAATGAAGAAAATTCTCGTATGACAGAAACTTCGGAAGTGATGTAATGTGTTGTATTGTAATATATTATTTCATTTAGGAGCATGCGTGGTCTTGCTCTTCCAATTTTTTGTTCGGACGAATACTATACTGATTAACTGATTAGCGGCTGTACAGTTAGTCTGTACCCATTTGTGATGCTTTGATGTCCATTTTTATACAATAAAGGTGAATTTTTTGGAGTGTGGCTATCCAGCTATTTATTTTTCCTATACTGATTAACTAGTTAAGGACTGGAAGGATTTGCCCCTTTAATGACCAGGCCATTTTTTGCGATATGACACTACGTCGCTTTAACTGACAATTGCACGGTCGTGTGACGCTATACCCAAACAACATTGATGTCCTTGTTTCCCCACAAATAGAGCTTTCTTTTGCTGGCATTTGATCACCTCTGTGTATTTTGTTTTTTTTTTTGCGCTAAAAAGACAGACAATTTTGAAAAAAAAAACAATATTTTTTACTTTTTGCTATAATAAATATCCCCCAAACAAATGTAAAACAAAAACTTCTTCATCAGTTTAGGCTAATATGTATTTTTCTACATATTTTTGGTTAAAAAAATTGCAATAAGTGTATATTGATTGGTTTGCGCAAAAGTTATAGCTTTTACAAAATAGGGAATATATTTATGGCATTTTTAATATAATTTCTTTTTTTTACTAGTAATGGCAGTGATCAGCGATTTTTAGCGGGACTGCGACATTGCGGGGGACAAATCGGACACTTTTATGGGACCAGTGACATTTATACAGCGATCAGTGCTAAAAATAGCCACTGATTACTGTATAAATGTCACTGGCAGGGAAGGGGTTAACACTAGGGGGCGATCAAGGGGTTAAGTGTTCCCTAGGGAGGTGTTTCTAACTGTGGGGGGAGCGTAGTGACTGGAGGAGGAGACAGATTGCTGTTCCTAATCACTAGGAACAGCAGATCTGTCTCTCCTCCCCTGACAGAACGGAGATCTGTCTGTTTACATTGACAGATCCCTGTTCTATTTCTCTCAGGAGCTCTTAAAACGGCTGATGTACAACTGCAGCGCCTGGTCTTAAAGTGGTTAAATGAAAATCGTTCGATCTGGTATCGTACGAGAAAAAATCTTGTATTTGTCCCTTTGGATCATTTTGGATGAACTCTAGTGATCGACTCTTGAAAACTGTGTACTGACGATCGATTCTAAAGCGGTATTTCTCGTCGGATTTTATGATCATGTGTACTAGGCATTAACCAATTAGTCAAGTTAAAGTAAAACTAAACACAGTAGCTGCTTAAACATTCCTGTGCTACTAAGGTCCTTTAACCTCCTTGGCGGTATTCCCGAGTCTGGCTCGGGGTGGAATTTCAGTACCACTAGAGGTAACCCCGAGCCAGACTCGGGATCGCAGTATCCAGGGAAAGTTACTTACCTTGTCCCCTGGATCCTGCGATGTCTACCCACTCTGTGTGCGAGCTCTCTCCTCGCTCGATTCGCACAGTGCCGAGTTCCGCCGAGCTCCGTTCCCTGCGACGTTGCGACGCACGGGAGCGGAGATCGGCGCCAAATTCAAGAAAGTAAAAACACAAAACACATACAGTATACTGTAATCTTACAGATTACAGTACTGTATAAAAAAATTACACACCCCCTTTGTCCCTAGTGGTCTGCCCAGTTCCCTGCATGCACTTTTATATTATAAATACATTTTTTTCTGCCTGGAATTTGGAGATTGTCCATAGCAACCAAAAAGTGGTTTTAGACCAGCTAGAAAACAGCGATAATAAATTAGAATCACTGGCAGAATTGAGCGATAGCGATTTGTGGGGAAATTCGTCATCAAACACTAAATCTAATGACAGCGACAATTCTGCAACTGAGCAAATTAAATTTTTGTTTTTGATTTGATTACATTATTGAATCATTTTTTATTATTATTATATTATTATTTGTTATAATTATTTATAGTTATTTATTATATTATAATTTATGATTTTGTGTTTAAAACTTTATCATACCCGGGATGTCTACTAGACTCTGGTTTGAACAGATTTAAGTGAGTTATTCCTAAGAATTGCAATATAAAACACCAAATTTCCATGCAAAATAATTGTACCGCTTTCAGCACCTAAAATCAGAAATAATCATACCGCCAGGGAGGTTAATATGTTAAAGGCTAGTGATGTATCTGTCTCTGTTCAAACCCTAATCGGTAATAGCAAGAAATTGCACAATGTGGTGGATTCTGGGAGGGTAAAATAACCTTCTAAATTAAGTTTTCCTGGAAACCAATTACTGA
This sequence comes from Lithobates sylvaticus, assembly GCA_028564925.1. NCBI lineage: Eukaryota > Metazoa > Chordata > Amphibia > Anura > Ranidae > Lithobates > Lithobates sylvaticus. Next base: position 496,855,869 of record CM053026.1, on the reverse strand, counting down.
AAGCATTGTGTTAAAATGAATTATGGAACATGTGCCTGTTTCTTTACTTTCTAATTCTCTCAATTGTAAACCAGATGTGTATGGATGTCTTGTTTTCTGCAGAGTCTTGTGCTGACAGATCTTTATTCTTGGCAATAATATTGATAATGTATATTTAGATATTTAGTAAAAAAAAATAAAAAATATCCTTTGAAGACGTCATACACGCGGACTAGTATAACAAATTCCCAGCGTTCTCCTACACCTGGGGAACTTCAAACTTGTGCAAACACCAATGCTTCTGTGTATCAGGCATTTACAAGTGCGTAGGGTGTATTTTGTGAACATGGAAATTTTATATTAGGAAAATAGCTCATACACGCATGCGCAGGTAATTGGCAATGCAGAGAGCCATCTGCATTCACACAAGTACAGGGGTGTACAGCCATTCACTATGATTCCTGACTGTACACCCCACCTGTAGCTCCCTGTGGCATTAGAAACTGCAGCAGGTCAGAGCCTGCCTCATTTCCTGGCTCGAGGACATCCAGCACCAACTAGTCCTTTCCTCCCTGTCTTATTGCTGCTGGCCCACCCGTTTCATTCATTGGATTTCAGGTCTTTCAATCATACAGTGCCTTGAAAATGTATTCACACCCCTTGGAATTTTCCACATTTTGTCATGTTAGAACCAAAAAACATAAATTATTTTATTGGGATTTTAGGTGATAGACCAACACAAAGTGGCACATTATTGTGAAGTGGAAGGAAAATGATAAATGGTTTTCAATTTTTTTTACAACAAAAAAAATATCTGAAAAGTTTGGCGTGCATTTGTATTCAGCCCCATTTACACTGATACCCCTAACTAAAATCTAGTGGAACCAATTGTCTTCAGATGTCCCCTAATTAGTAAATAGAGTCCACCTGTGTGTAATTTAATCTCAGTATAAATACAGCTGTTCTGTGAAGCCCTCAGAGGTTTGTTAGAGAACCTTAGTGAACAAACAGCATCACGAAGGCCAAGGAACACACCAGACAGGTCAGGGATAAGGTTGTGGAGAAGTTTTAAGCAGGGTTAGGTTATAAGAAAATATCCAAGCTTTGAACAACTCACAGAGCATTGTTCAATCCATCATCCGAAAATGCAAAGAGTATGGCACAACTGCAAACCTACCAAGACATGGCCGTCCACCTAAACAGACAGGCCGGGCAAGGAGAGCATTATTCAGAGAAACAGCCAAGAGGCCCATGGTAACTCTGGAGGAGCTGCAAAGATCCCCATCTCGGGTGGGAGAACCTTTCCACACGACAACTATTAGTCTTGCACTGCACAAATCTGGCCTTTATGGAAGAGTGGCAAGAAGAAAGCCATTGTTGAGAGAAAGCCATTCGGAGTGCTGTTTGCAGATTGCAAGAAGCCATGTGGGGGACACAGCAAACATGTGGAGGAAGGTGCTCTGGTAAGATGAGACCGAAATTTAACTTTTCGGTCTAAAAGAAAAACGCTATGTGTGGCGGAAAACTAACACTGCAAATCACCCTGAACATACCGTCATCACTGTGAAACATGCTGGTGGCAGCATCATGTTGTGGGTATGCTTTTCTTCAGCAGGGACAGGGAAGCTGGTCAAAGATAACGGGAAGATGGATGGAGCCAAATACAGGGCAATCTTAGAAGAAAAACTTTTTGAGTCTGCAAAAGACTTAAGACTGGTGCAAAGGTTCACCTTCCAGCAGGACAACGACCCTACACATACAGCCAGCGCTACAATGAAATGGTTTAGATCAAAGCATAGTCATGTGTTAGAATGGCCCAGTCAATATTAAGATTGCTCTGTATTTGACT
>CM053026.1:496453902-496853578 GCA_028564925.1 Lithobates sylvaticus | reverse complement strand
GCTGCTCGTTCCTACTGCGCGTGCGCACGGCCTCGATCCAGATCGAGGCTTGGTTTGCGCCTGCGCGGTTCGACGGGTCAGCGGTGGCCGCGCATGCGCGCGGACGTCGGGGGGCGGCGTGCGACGACGCTCGGAGCGCCGTGACGTCATCCAGGCGGCAAATTCAAATAGCTGTCAGATACAGCTATGCCCTGGCTTCATACAGACACTGCAGACGCCGGTTCTTGTACTGACAATACTTGTGGAAGGTAGGCTGGGTGCTTTCTATTCATATGTCTATGAGTTTCTGTGGTTATGCTGTTCTTGAATGTTTATGGCCTATATCTCACCTGCAGTCTCTGCTGTTCTGTTGCCATGGATGTGTCGTCGCCGCCTAGTGGTCAGCCCTTATGCCGCAGGTAGGACGGAATATATTTTTCCCTCTGCCTGTTTTGCATGGGTTTTTTAAGGATTGGGGAATTATAAAGTATTTTTTCTTTTCCTGTTGTTTCCTCAGCCCTTCTAGGTCCGATCATCATTCAGTAGCACGTGAAGAGAAATCTAGGTCACAGCGTGACCAATCAAAATCAAAGTCTTCTTCTAGACATCATACGGATAGGTCAAGGTCCGGATCTAAACGGGATTCCCACCGCCATTCTGGTCGCTCAGAGAAAAAAGCCTGCTGGGGGTGTAGGGCTCATGTCCCGGAGGACAAATCCCTATGTGAAGCATGCTACTCCAAGGCTGTGAGGGAGAGAGGTGCAGGAGACCAGCAGGTGGAAGCACTGGTTAGAAAGGTTGTACAGGAATCTCTGAATAGGACGGATTCAGTCCACACAGCCATTCCTCCCTCAGCACCAGCCTCAGCCGCGGACGTAGTGGATCTTGAAGTTCCAGGTCCTTCTCACGACAATTTTTCATCAAATGGATCCTCCGATAGTGAGGTTGAAGTGGATGAATATGGAGCAGGGTTCGACTTCTCCCAGGTTCCCCATCTGGTCAGGGCAGTTAAAGACGCGCTGAAATGGGAAGACCCAATAGAGATGCCCTCTAAACAGAAAAAGTATTTCAAGCATCTGAAAAAAGAGCGCCCGAATTTCCCCTTCTTGGGTGAGCTAGGTGAAATCATATCTGATGAATGGGGGAAGGTTGAAAGAAAGAACTCTTTAATCACCAAAGTAGCGAAAATGTACCCATTCAGAAGTGAGGAGGTGAAATACCTGGATTCAGCCCCCCTCATTGATGCTGCACTGATGAGATTGGTGAGACATGTTACGCTTCCACTGGAAGACACAGTGTCATTCAGAGATGGTCTGGAAAGGAAGATCGATACTGATCTCAAACGAGTATATATCACCGCAGGGATGGCCTGCAAGCCGGCCTTGGCTCTTGCGGCCTTGTCAAAAGCCATGGAAACCTGGACAGATGACGTGGGTGCAATCCTGGGAAGTATATCCGAAGATGTGGTCAGGAATTCTCCAGTACATGAATTAAGGATGGCATTGGCTTTTCTGGGGGAAGCATCCCTGGACATTATCCGGTTAGTATCGCGTGTCATGCTATCTTCGGTCACAGCTAAACGTGCTCTATGGTTACGTCCATGGGCAGCGGATCCTGCCTCCAAACAGGCATGGTGCAAGATTCCCTTTGAGGGTTCGTCCCTCTTTGGGAACAAGCTGGACTCGGCCATCACACGCGCTACTGGGGGTAAGTCGGGTTTTCTACCCCAGGATCGTCGTCTCTTGAGCCAGAGAAGAACCCAACCCAGACAGGATCAGGAGCGTGCGAGGGACGCACGGCGATACAGACCTGGTAGGGAATTCAGAAAAAAATGGAAAAGAAACCAACCTTCAGGACAGAAGTCCACAAAGGCCACGTCTTCCGGGGGGTCGTGATGCGACTAAGTCCTTTTGATATGGAGCCTGTCCAGGTGGAGCAGGTAGGAGCACGGTTACTCCATTTCCAGCACGTCTGGGCAGCCTCGGTCCAAGATTATTGGACAATCAAAACCATCTCTACAGGTCACACCTGGACTTTCACCAACCCACCCACACACCGCTTCATTCCCACAGTTCTACCGAAATCGGAAGAGAAGAAAGAAATTCTCTTATCTTATACAGACTCCCTGATATCTCAAGGGGCCGTCATTCCGGTACCAGTGGAGGAAAAATTTCAGGGAGTATATTCCCCCCTCTTCATGGTTCTCAAAAAGAACGGGTCATGGAGGCCAGTCATCGACCTAACATATTTGAACTCCTTCATCCAGAAGGAAAGATTCAAGATGGAGACTCTCTTGACCATAAGTCAAACAATTCAGCCAGGCGATTGGATGGTCTCAGTGGACTTGAAGGACGCATATTTTCATGTGCCAATCGCGAGGAATTTTCAGCAATATCTCAGATTCGCAGTGGAGCAGAGACATCTCCAGTTCACCTGTCTTCCTTTCGGGCTGACAACATCGCCTCGAGTGTTTTCAAAAGTATTACTGGCAGTGGTAGCCCTAATCAGGGTCAAAGGTGTCCGGTTACACCACTACCTGGACGATCTACTCCTGCTCTCGCAGGACAGAGACCAGCTTTGTTTACATCGGGACCAAGTCATCTCGGTCTTGACGGAGTTCGGCTGGTTGTTGAACAGGGAGAAGAGTCAGTTGGATCCGACCCAGTCCCTGATATTCCTAGGGGCGCAGTTCGACACGGTAAAGAGTACCATTTCCTTACCCATGGAGAAGATCCCGGTAATTCAAGACAGGATTCGGCTCGCCCTGGCATGTCCTCGCCTCAGGGCATCATATTGCCTCAGAGTTATCGGCACCATGGTGGCCACAGCTCCCATGGTAAAATGGGCACAGTGGAGGATGCGACCCTTCCAAAAGGGTTTTCTTCAGCAATGGATCCCAGAGTCACAAGATCACTTTGTCAGAATGACCCCCGTCCATGAGGGAGTGTCTTCCATGGTGGCTTCATCAGGAGAATCTCCTCAAGTGCCACTCTATTGCACCAATCTCCTGGATTGTGGTGACGACGGATGCCAGCAACAGCGGCTGGGGAGCCCTCTGTCTATCAGAAGTAGCCCAAGGGAAATGGGACTTCCCATCTCAAGGGATAGTGTCAAATGTCTTGGAACTCCGAGCTGCCTTTCAAGCTCTTCAAGCCTTCCGTCACCTGATTTTAGGAGCTTCGGTTCTGTTGAGGTTGGACAACACGACCGCGGTAGCCTACATCAAGAGACAAGGGGGTACACGCAGTCTAGATCTACTAGAGGAGGTCAGTCCGATTATGGTTTGGGCCCAGGCGAATTTGTCGAATCTAACGGCTGTTTACCTCCCCGGAGTCCAGAATGTCCAGGCGGACTTCCTCTCAAGAGTAGCATTGGACAACAACGAGTGGTCCCTCCACATAGAAGTGTTCAATTGGATTCTGTCTCTAGGAGTAACACCGGAAGTGGACCTCTTTGCATCACCCTGCAATGCGAAACTCGAGAAGTATTACACGAGGAATCGTTGTCCCCAAGCTTATGGGATAGATGCGTTGACGGACCAGTGGAGGTTTCTCAAGGCGTATGCCTTTCCCCCCAGTACCGGTCATTCTCCGTTTTCTGTCAAGACTCCGCTGGGAGGAAGCCGAAGTAATAGCGGTAATTCCATATTGGCCCAACAGGCCATGGTTTCCTCTCCTGACGCAGCTCAGTTGTCGGGACCCAGTCCCTCTTCCTCCCAGGCCAGATCTCCTGCTACAGGGAGCATCGCTTCACCCATGTCCATCCCATCTCCACCTGATGGTCTGGTGGTTGAAAGGGAAAGGTTGACAGCCTTAGGGTGTCCTGACACAGCAATTGAAACCTTGATGAGTGCCAGGAGAGCGGGTACTAATAGAGTGTACCAAAGAATCTGGGCAAGATTCGTGAGTTTCATCCCTACTGTTGGAGGTTCATTTAAGGACCCAAGAATATCGGACATTCTGAGTTTCCTGCAGACAGGCCTGGAGTTGCCCTTGGCCGTTAGCTCTCTTAGAGTTCAGGTCTCTGCAATTTCTGCATTCACAGGCATTGCTTGGGCAAAACATCCTCTCGTCAGGCAATTCTTTAAAGGTGCAACAAGACTTAGACCTCAAAGGAGGCCAAGATTTGCCAAGTGGGATCTTCCCCTCGTTTTGGACTTCTTTTCAGGAGAAGATTTTCGACAAACGGATCAATTGTCCATCAAAGATCTTTTTCTCAAGACGGTGTTCCTGGTGGCCATAACATCTGCCAAGAGGGTATCTGAGATCAGCTCTCTGGGTTTCAAAGAACCGTTTATCACCTTTTTTCCTGATAGGGTGGTCTTGATCCCTATGTTGGGGTCAAATCCCAAAGTGACGTCCGTCTTTCATGAGAATCAAGAAATAGTTCTCCCAACATTCCATTCATCTGATGATTCTAGTATCCATCCTCTAGATGTCGGAGAAATCCTAAGAGTCTATCTGGAAGCAACGGCTCCCTTCCGGAAATCGGATTACCTTTTCATCTACTTCCAAGGGAAGAACAGAGGATTACGTGCTTCCTCCAGATCCATCTCAGCCTGGATCGTCCAGGCTATTCAAAGGGCGTATACGGCTAAGGGTCTGGTTCCTCCGGAGGCAGTGACGGCTCACTCAACTAGGAGTGTCTCAACGTCTTGGGCGGCTTCCCGTCACGTGTCGGCAGAAGTGATTTGCAAAGCAGCCTCGTGGTCATCGATAAATACATTTATGACACACTATTGTGTTGAGCCAGCGGCTCTTTCCTCAGTTAATTTTGGTTTGAATGTCTTATCTGTTGACGGTGCCAATTAAACCTTTTTTTTCTTTAAACCAGCAATATTTCCCACCCGGGAGTGTATGGCTAGTTATTTCCCATACGTAGGCTGCCATGGAGTCTGTCAGGAAAATGGAAAATTTATATCAAATACTTACCGTAATTTTCCTTTCCTGATGGACTCCATGGCAGCAGGAGTTCCCTCCCATTGCTGGAGTAGGCTAAGTTATGGAACACGGTACCTGGCTAGGAGCAAAGATTTATGGGAGTGGGGTCCTATGAGGTAGGAGAGGCGGGATTAACCCATACGTAGGCTGCCATGGAGTCCATCAGGAAAGGAAAATTACGGTAAGTATTTGATATAAATTTTCCATTTTTCAGCCAGTGATCGGCTTTCATGTAAAAGCAATTCTAGCGGGTAATTAGCCTCTAGACTGCTTTTACAAGCAGTGGGAGGGAATGTCCCCCCTCCCGGATATAAACCGCGCCATTGGGAAATTGGGAAAGCATTTTTATCACACCAATCTTGGTGTGGTCAGATGCTTTGAGGGCAGAGGAAAGATCTAGGGTCTAATAGACCCCAATTTTTTTCAAAAAAAGAGTACCTGTCACTGCCTATTGCTATCATAGGGGATATTTACATTCCCTGAGATAACAAAAAAAATCATAACAAAGAAAAAAAATGGAAGGAACAGTTTAAAAATAAAATAAAAAAGCTAAATAAATAAAAAAAAAACCAAAAAAAAAAAAAAAAAGCACCCCTGCCCCCCCTTCTCTGCGCAAAGGCGTACACAAGCGTTGGTCTGGCGTCATATGTAAACAGCAATTGCACCATGCATGTGAGGTATCACCGCGAAGGTCAGATCGAGGGCAGTAATTTTAGCAGTAGACCTCCTCCGTGAATCTAATGTGGTATCATGTAAAGGCTTTTAAATGCTTTTAAAAATGTATGTAGTTTGTCGCCACTGCGTGTTTGTGCGCAATTTTAAAGCATGTCGTGTTTGGTATCCATGTACTCGGCCTAAGATCATATTTTTTATTTCATCAAAAATTTGAGCAATATAGTGTGTTTTAGTGCATTAAAATAAAAAAAAAGTGTATTTTTTCCACAAAAAATGCGTTTGAAAAATCGCTGCGCAAATACTGTGTGGAAAAAAAAAATGCAACACCCACCATTTTAATCTGTAGGGCCTTTGCTTTAACATTATATATAGTGTTTGGGGTTCAACGTAATTTTCTTGCAAAAAAAAAATATGTTTTCATGTAAACAAAAAGTGTCAGAAAGGGCTTTATCTTCAAGTGGTTAGAAGAGTGGGTGACGTGTGACATAGGCTTCTAAATGTTGTGCATAAAAATGCCAGGACAGTTCAAACCCCCCCCCAAATGACCCCATTTTGGAAAGTAGACACCCCAAGCTATTTGATGAGAGCAATGTTGAGCCCATTAAATATTTTTTTTTTTTGTCCCAAGAGATTGAATAATGAAAAAAAAAAATATATATATTTTTTTTACAAAAAGTTGTCACTAAATGATATATTGCTCAAACATGTCATGGGCATATGTGGAAATACACCCCAAAATACATTCTGTTGCTTCTCCTGAGTACGGGGATACCACATGTGTGGGACTTTTTGGGAGCCTAGCTGCGTACGGAACCCCAAAAAACCAATCACCGCCTTCAGGCTTTCTAAGGGTGTAATTTTTTTATTTCACTTCTCACTGCCAATCACAGTTTCGGAGGCCATGGAATGCCCAGATGGCATAAAACCCCCCAAAATGACCCCATTTTGGAAAGTAGACACCCCAAGCTATTTGCTGAGAGGTATTGTGAGTATTTTGCAGATCTCGCTTTTTGTCACAAAGTTTTGAAAATTGAAAAAAAGAAAAAAAAATGTTTTTTTCTTTACTTTCTTCATTTTCAAAAACAAATGAGAGCTGTAAAATACTCACCATGCCTCTCAACAAATAGCTTGGGGTGTCTACTTTCCAAAATGGGGTCATTTGGGGGGGTTTTTATGCTATTTTGGCATTTTATGGCCTTCGAAACGGTGATAGGTAGTGAGGAGTGAAATCAAAAATTTGCACCCTTAGAAATCCTGAAGGCGGTGCTTGGGTTTCGGGGCCCCGTACGCGGCTAGGCTCCCAAAAAGTCCCACACATGTGGTATCCCCATACTCAGGAGAAGCAGCAAAATGTATTTTGGGGTGCAATTCCACATATAACTATGGCATGTGTGAGCAATATATCATTTAGTGACAACTTTTTGAAAAAAAAAAAAATCTTTTTTATTTTTGTCTTTATTCAATCACTTGGGACTAAAAAAAAAAATATTCAATGGGCTCAACATGCCTCTCAGCAAATAGCTTGGGGGTGTCTACTTTCCAAAATGGGGTCATTTGGGTGGGGTTTTGTACTTCCCTGCCATTTTTTTTTAAGGTGGGCCTTCACTCTCAGAGATGGACGTACACCATGTGCACAACAGCTTTCCTCTAGTAAACTCCTGGGTCACATCCACCTGTCCAGCATTTGCCACTACCTCTCCCTGTAGCAGAATGGGCCCCACCGTGCACCTAGCGCAGGTTCCATGCATGCACTTGACTTAACTGTGGAACGTCTGTACCTGTGTACAGGATGGGGACCTCAGCAGTGCCAAAACGCTCCTATGCTATGGGAGACAGACCGCTAATGAAGGAGTACCAACAAAATCTCCTTCTCTGCAAGAGGCCGCCCCACTTGTAACAGGTACACGCTACTGACAGGCTGCTTTAATTGACTGTAAACTTCTTTTGCCCATGACAACCATATGTAGTACTGCGATAGGATGCCTCTTTGAGTGCCATCTTCATACCCCAATGTGCCTAGTGACCCAAAGCTGGAGTCTATGTGTGCCAGTTACTTGCATTACACTCCTTTAATAACTTCAGACCAGGCAGAAGACAAAGTTTGAAAACTTTTCTTACAAAAAGGTGAAAACATAACAAAGTCCACATGCATCAGAAACAGTTATTTTCCCACTATCCCTAATCCCCAACTCACGCTTATGTACTGCCTCCGGCATACCTGCAAAAGTAGAGTCCATGCTGGTGTCTTTAGGAGGACTGCAAGTCCCAGCAACTCCATTACATGTGGAAGGCCCCAGGACACAGGATTGTAGCAACTTTGCTAGAATCAGGACAGACATTCTCTCCCTCCTTGCTGGCTGTCTGCATCCTTTCCATGCAGCAGGCTGTGTGGGCTACAGGGCTCAGCAGCCCCAGGTATGTTGACAGGCTCCTCTCTGCAGGCGATCTTCAGAGATGACAGAAGAAGTTGGCTAAAGGCAGAAGGGCAGAGCCCTTGGGTGGTTGCTGGAGGACCGAGTTACATAGCAGCTGGCAGCATGATTTCTCCCATATGGCTGGACTCACCTGGGCAAAAGCTCCTAACTAATTTATATGTACAGGAAGGGGCAGAGCCCAGCAGAAGTGCACCAAGTAAAAGACCTGGGAAAGTGAGTTAAGCCTTGACCTCCCTGCCGGGCAGCAGCTAGCTAGCGCTTTCCAACCTGCTTACAGGTAGCCCATGTAAGTCTATAGGGACACAGCCACTTGTTCTAATTTGACAAGCATGTGGGTTAGTAGCCCGAAAGCAGTCAGTGTGTATTTGAGGCCGCTCACCCATGGGCCTGTCAAATAAGAGTCCGTTCACACTGGTATATGAGTATTTTCTGCACAAAATATGGGTTTAGAACTAGCAGAAGATCCTGTAAAAAAATATGCACCTATAACAAACCTATATACATTTAAATCGGTTTAGATGCGTACAATTTTTCAAATGACTTTAACCCCTTTGAGCTGGCACCTCCCAGCCCTTTAAGGGGTTTAGGAAGCCGGGAGGCGGGGGTGAGGTTTATGATAATGTGACCGCCACGATTGGCTGTCACATTATCGGAAAGCTAGCAATCGTGACAGCTGTATACCACCAATTCACGCAAATATGCGGCCGCTTGGCACCAATGCCCACCCATGTATTGAGGCCATGTATTTGCGTGTGGCTGGTGCCAACGGGTTAAACTTGTATGCATATTCATGTGTATTTAGGCCACATTCACATGGGCGTTTGTTCATGCGGCTGGAGCCACTAGATGCTGTGTGCAGGCAGCCCATGTAAGTCTAGGAGGATATAGCAGCTGTATGGACACAGAAGCTCATCCTAACTTATAGGAAGGTAGACCTGTTTGTTTTGATCTGTGTGGGCTGGGAGTGGCTCAGTGTAGGCTGGCGACTCACAGATAGCATCACTTCTCGAGTTACCTCCCTCTGGCTTCTAGAGGATTCTAGAAGAGAGGAGGGGAAGAGAGGGGAAGCTGTCTGAGGTGTCTCAGGGAGCCCTGACCAATCCCTATCTAGGATTGGCAAGGGAATATGCCTCCTTGATATACCCTGGGTCAGCCCAGCTGGGGGGTTATTGTTGGGTGGAATAACTGAGGATGGAGTGCTAGGCTGTCGGGGCCTTTGAGGCCACTCCCCAGTCTGGGGGGGGGGTGACCTTGGGCCTGGGAATCGGGTACAGGAAGGATCCTTTCAAGAACGCATGAAGGATCTGGACAGAAGGCACATAGAGGAGTCAAGAAGGACAGCAGGAGCTAGTACTGCCGGGCAAGTCTTCAGGAGGGAACCACTGGTGTTTGTGAGGCCTGGAGGGCAGGTGAGTGACAGGCACAGTCAGGAGAACAGGGGAGGCACGCCTGAGAGGACTGGGAGTGTGCAGTCTTGGATGGGTGCAGAGCCAGCAGTGAAGACTGTGATGTCACAGACAGTGAAGTCGGGCAGCTGCAGACAGCAGGGCTGGCAGGGCCTGAAGAGGGATTACTGGGAGCAGTAGTCCACCATAGGACAGCGAGCACCAAGGACTTCCTATTTCTATTTTTGCTACACTAGAGTGGCCCGCGGTCCCTGCCTACAAAGGGTAATTCTAAGGGCCTGGCTGAGTCAGAGTTGGACCTAACCATGTGCTAGCTGTGCCTGGAGTCAAGTGTTGTGCAGGAGAAAGAGAGAGTGATTGTCTGCAAGCAAGTGTTGTGCAGGAGGAGTTTGGAGAAGTGTCTTGTACAAAGAATTTACACAGTTCTGTCCCAAACTGACTGTTCTAAAATGTTAGTGGGCATCCCACTAATCCCTATGCAAGTTCAAATCTATAAAGGAAGGCCGTAGACGTGAAGTATCTTGATTTTGCAAAAGCATTTGACACAGTTCCCCATAAACGTTTGTTGTACAAAATACAGTGAGTACATGGATTGAAAACTGGCTACAAGGGCGGGTTCAGAGGGTGGTGATAAATGGGGAGTACTTGGAATGGTCAGGGGTGGGTAGTGGTGTCCCCCAGGGTTCTGTGCTGGGACCAATCCTATTTAATATGTTCATAAATGACCTGGAGGATGGGGTAAACAGTTCAATCTCTGTATTTGCTGATGATACTAAGCTAAGCAGGGCAATAACTTCTCTGCAGGATGTGGAAACCTTGCAAAAAGATCTGAACAAATTAATGGGGTGGGCAACTACATGGCAAATGAGGTTCAATGTAGAAAAATCTAAAATAATGCATTTGGGTGGCAAAAATATGAATGCAATCTATACACTGGGGGGAGAACCTCTGGGGGAATCTAGGATGGAAAAGGACCTGGGGGTCCTAGTAGATGAAAGGCTCAGCAATGGCATGCAATGCCAAGCTTCTGCTAACAAAGCAAACAGAATATTGGCATGCATTAAAAAGGGGATCAACTCCAGAGATAAAACGATAATTCTCCCACTCTACAAGACTCTGGTCCGGCCGCACCTAGAGTATGCTGTCCAGTTCTGGGCACCAGTCCTTAGGAAGGATGTACTAGAAATGGAGCGAGTACAAAGAAGGGCAAGAAAGCTAATAAAGGGTCTGGAGGATATTAGTTACGAGGAAAGCTTGCGAGCACTGAACTTATTCTCTCTGGAGAAGAGACGCTTGAGAGGGGATATGATTTCAATATACAGTAAAAATACCATTCTGGTGACCCCCACAATAGGGATAAAACTTTTTCGCAGAAGGGAGTTTAACAAGACTCGTGGCCACTCATTAAAATTAGAAGAGAAGAGGTTTAACCTTAAACTATGTAGAGGGTTCTTTACTGTAAGAGCGGCAAGGCTGTGGAATTCCCTTCCACAGGTGGTGGTCTAAGCGGGGAGCAATGATAGTTTCAAGAAACTATTAGATAAGCACCTGAACGGCCGCAACATACAGGGATATACATTGTAATACTGACATATAATCACACACATAGGTTGGACTTGATGGACTTGTGTCTTTTTTCAACCTCACCTACTATGTAACTATATGTAAATCCCTCAATAAAAACAACAAACACAAGCATATGGACTGTTCATTGTCTCTAAGGTAATTGTGAAGTGAATGCCGGGCTGGGCAGGATGACAGGTGGACCACAACTTTCAGCAGCCCCTACGGGGGTACCGCTACACTAGTAAAATTGTTTACCCTAAATTTCCAATAAAGGATGAGTATAATTACCGTCTAAAAAAAAACTGAAAAACAGGGTTGCAGAGTATACCACTTAAAAAAAAAAAAGCAACAAGCAATGGTTTGGCAGAGATAAATACTTTACTTACATATCTTTGACCACTGAATGCAGCTGTGTACCCATAATAATAGCCTGACATCCACAAAAATGCTATTTTAAACAATATAAATACTACCAAAACAATGCACCGCAGGAAATGAAATTGAAATAAAAAAGCAAGCTGAATAAAGTATGATACGAAGAAATATGTTCAGCAACATCCCTTGAATGTGACTAACAAAACTTCCCAAATTTCCCCCAGGTGTGTCATTTGGACCCCATTCAAACTGAGGCAGTTTTCAGGCATTTTAGTGCTAGAACTAGCGCCTGTAAAGCGCCTGAAAATTGCCTCCAATTCATTGCAATGGGTGCTTCCACACGCGGGGTGTGCGCTTGTGGGACACTACAAAAAGTCCTGCAGCATCTTTGGGGCGGTTTGGGAGCGCTGTATACAGTGCTCCCAAACCGCCCCTGCCCATTGCAATGAATGTACAGATCCAAAAAATGTAGCGCTATTACATGTGCAAGAGTGTATGTATATCACAACACTCCGAAAAACAATGAATAAACCATGTGGTGAATAGTGGTGCTGGAAATGACTCCAGTAAAAACAGAATAGTAAAACAAGTTCATAAGGTGATAACATCAAACAGTATGTCCTTCTGGTCGACTCAATGTAAACAAACTGGAAACATAGGCTTGACTGATGTCGCTGTGAGGCGTAAATACTCTTACCGGAAACGTTGGATGTGGGTACCATATAGCATCCACATCAGACAGGCTTAGAGATGAAACGTCTTGCATCTAGAGGAAACCACCGCAGGCTGGAACTCGGACGGTTTCCGGAACCGGGCACTGGATCAGTCGGCAAAGGCTGGATATGCTCAGCATTCGATCATCCGATGGTCACAAGAATGATCATAGAAACCGGGGAAAATGGGATAAAAAATGGAGACCACTCCAATGGTGCAGGTCAAATGGACATAAATTTATTCACATAGGCATGTGAAAAATAAAAAATGAATAAAATCTCGAGACAATATAAAAAGAATAATTCGGCAATATGAGGGGCGTAAGATAGCAAGCCCGACGCGTTTCGACTAAAGTCTTCCACAGGGGCATATCTCTGACCCCCCCACATTGCCTCCAACTATTTATAGACATGGAACAAACAAAAACCGCCCCCTTGGTCAGAGGCAGGAAGTGAACGCCTCCCGCCTGAACCAAATGCAATGCGGGGGGTAGGTTCAGAATTGTCCATACATGCTAGGTAAAATTCAAGAAATACTAGAAATACTGAATGGCAAACAAATACATCTTAATACATCCTGATTATGAGATGGATCTCTGGGCCAATACATGTATATTAGCGAAATTAAATGAACCCATAATGAAATGGAAAACCCCGCTGATGGACCTGTCCTATACTCGGACCGCAGGGCCAATCAGAGGCCGGGAAATGATATTCCCGCCAAAAATTTGTCCAATAGCGGTCTTCTGTGGACCGGATGTCCAAGAGAAGGCGCGCCATGGATAACGGGCGGCTGAATGCGCGATGACGTCAATACAATGCGCTTGGTACGCAAGAGGCCGACGGCGCGCAAAAAATGCGCGATGACGTCGATACCATGCGCTTGGTACGCAAAAAAGGGCGGCACGCAAAAACGTCAACACCCCGCATCCGGCCAGGTGACCGGAAGTGAGCACAAACCGGATGTGCGTCAAATAGGGAACCGGAAATGGGGGCGCCCACCAATGAGCAACATCACCGGGTGAACAGGAAGGGGGAAGACACCAACCAACCACCTGTGAACTAATATAACGCGATGACATCACGCATCGAAAACCCGAGGTGCGGACGCACGATGCGCCGGAGGTCCCCACCCATGGAGACACCTAATGTCACCAGGGCAACGACGTCCAGCGCGATGGCGTCAAACGTATCGTGATAAGGGAAGGGAATAAAATAACTATATGTGTATATAATGTGATAAACACAGTGCACAAAACGTCTCGAAGAGACGTGTAGGCCGCCATCTAATAACATGGTGACCTAAACAATAATGGCGTATGTTAAAAATAAAACGCATTAAGCGGACGCACAATGACCAGAAGTCCCCACCGATGGGGACACCTCTGTCACCAGGGCAACGACGTCCAGCACAATGGCGTCAAACGTAACGTGATAAGGGAAGGGAATCAAATAACTGTGTGTGTATATGGTGTGATAAACACAAAGAGACGTATGGGTCCCATCAGTGACATAGTGACATGGACCGTGGTGGTGTATGTTAAAAATAAAACAACATATACACAGAATATCCCCATACCAAATTTGTATAAAATGTCCCCATATAAACCGTCACTGAAAGGACTCATTATGGGGGCATTTAGTGAAAATGTGACCATAATCTAATGAAGTGATCTGCAGTCCAGATAAACTGGTTGCAGTAAGGATAGAACTAAAAAAAGTGATGAAAGGCCATAACAAGTGGACTGGAATGTGTATGAATATATGTTTTCCTGAATAGAATAAAAACATAATGACCCTGAGTAACCATCTCACATCCAGTTTGAATTATGTAACACAGAAACCATATTACAAAGATAATGTGAAAATGAATACCAATGAAAGAAATATGGGAATGGAAGATCCCCATTAGGTTAGATCCAGGACTGCCACTAAGAGTGAAGTGCCACTCACCCCCGGTTGATGAAACAATTGATATCCCACTCAACGTTCATGCCAAAGGGCGAGTAGCACTTCAACTCGTGGATCCAATAGGTTTCCAACCTAGAGACCCCTCGTAGGTTGGACTCACCACGCCAATGTGGGACAAATTTATCGATTATTTGGAACTGGGTCCCTGATGGATCTCTATTGTGGTGTTCCCGGTAATGGCGGGGAACACTATGTTTAATACATCCTTTACGGATCTTGGCCAAATGTTCGTTTACACGTATGGAGAACGTACGAATAGTACGTCCAACATACTGCAATTTGCACGGACACGTGATCAAGAACACTATAAATTTAGTGGCACAAGTGGTAAAATGCTTCATGGCATAGATGCGTGCGGTAACAGTGGAACGGAAATTGTCCGTCATGCGTCTGCCTGTGTAGACAGACGTTGCATTTTTTGCACGGGAAATATCCCTTACAGTGTTGGAAGAATGAAGTCATCCTGGGGGGGTCAACAACATTGGGAGCGATGTCGCCCTGAACGGACCGGGCACCCCTGAAGATGATGCCCGCCCGTTCAGGGAGAGAGGGTCCCAAGATGCGGTCGCTACGTAAAACCTTCCAGTGTCTAGCTATAATCTTCTTGACCTCTTTATGTTGGGTAGAATAAGAGGTAAAGAAGGACCACCTAAATTTGTTGTCTCTGGGGGTCTTGGGACGGTCAACCAATAAGGACTTCCTATCTACAGTAGCCACAGATTGTATATCTGCATCTAGGGTGTCTGGTTGGTAACCCTTTTCTACAAACCTTTGCTTTAAAGTCTGACACTGTTGAAAGAAGATAGAATCATTCGTACAATTCCTCCTCATTCGAAGAAATTGTCCTCTTGGGACTGATTTAAGCCAGCGGTCATGATGACAGCTCCCGACAGGGATGTATCCGTTCCTGTCGGTGGGCTTAAAATAGGTTTTAAACTCAAAGCCTCGTGCAGTGGACTCTATCTCCAGGTCGAGAAAATGTATATTGGTAGAACTGGCCTCGTAGCTCAAAACTATCCCCCGATCGTTATGATTGAGGGTAGTCATGAACTCATCCAAGGAGGACATATCTCCCTTCCATAGGAGGAGGACGTCGTCTATATATCTAGTCCATAGGACTAGTTCGGAGCGCCCGAGGGCATAGACGGCGTCCTCCTCCCACTGGGCCATGAAAAGATTAGCCACACTGGGGGCATATTTAGCCCCCATGGCCACTCCCTTAATTTGGGAGTAAAAGGTGCCCTGAAACCAAAAGTAATTATGTTTGGTGGCAAATCGCAATAAATCCAAAATGAAATTCCTCTGTATGGAGGAAAGGGTTGAAAGACTAGATAGATAGAATTCAACTGCGCCTATACCTAAATGGTGGGAGATACAGGTATATAGCGCGGCGACATCGGCTGTAACCATAATCAAACCCTCCTGATGTTCTACAGATTCTAACAGCCGAATCACATCCTTGGTATCCTTAAGATACGAGGGGATTAGTCTAACTAGTGGCTGTAGGTAAAAATCAATGTACCTACCAATCCTCGAGGTCACGGAATCGATGCCACTAACGATAGGGCGACCTGGAGGATTGGTAGGACACTTATGAACCTTGGGAAGGTAATATATGATAGGGATTCGGGGAGCCAAAGGGACGAGAAATTCCCTCTCCTTGCGGTTGAGTATGCTAAGAGAGAAACCTTCCTCAATCAGTTCGGCCAAGGCCTTTTTGTATTTTAAGGTGGGATCTCCACTCAAAATGATGTATGTGGATCGATCATCTAATTGTCTTAACATCTCCCCATTATAGTCCTCTCGATCGAGTATCACAATCCCGCCTCCCTTATCGGCGGGGCGGATGATGATGTTTTTATTTTTACACAGGGATTTTAATCCCTGGGATATAACTGGATCTTCAGGGGTGCCCGGTCCGTTCAGGGCGACATCGCTCCCAATGGCGACATCGCTCCCAATGTTGTTGACCCCCCCAGGATGACTTCATTCTTCCAACATTGTAAGGGATATTTCCCGTGCAAAAAAAAAAAAAATGCAACGTCTGTCTACACAGGCAGACGCATGACGGACAATTTCCGTTCCACTGTTACCGCAACCAGACACCCTAGATGCAGATATACAATCTGTGGCTGCTGTAGATAGGAAGTCCTTATTGGTTGACATTTTTTTTTACCACTTGTGCCACTAAATTTATAGTGACTTCATTCTTACTTGATCACGTGTCCGTGCAAATTGCAGTATGTTGGACGTACTATTCGTACGTTCTCCATACGTGTAAACGAACATTTGGCCAAGATCCGCAAAGGATGTATTAAACATAGTGTTCCCCGCCATTACCGGGAACACCACAATAGAGATCCATCAGGGACCCAGTTCCAAATAATCGATAAATTTGTCCCACATTGGCGTGGTGAGTCCAACCTACGAGGGGTCTCTAGGTTGGAAACCTATTGGATCCACGAGTTGAAGTGCTACTCGCCCTTTGGCATGAACGTTGAGTGGGATATCAATTGTTTCATCAACCGGGGGTGAGTGGCACTTCACTCTTAGTGGCAGTCCTGGATCTAACCTAATGGGGATCTTCCATTCCCATATTTCTTTCATTGGTATTCATTTTCACATTATCTTTATAATATGGTTTTTGTGTTGCATAATTCAAACTGGATGTGAGATGGTTACTCAGGGTCATTATGTTTTTATTCTATTCAGGAAAACATATATTCACACACATTCCAGTCCACTTGTTATGGCCTTTCATCACTTTTTTTAGTTCTATCCTTACTGCAACCAGTTTATCTGGACTGCAGATCACTTCACTAGATTATGGTCACATTTTCACTAAATGCCCCCATAATGTGTCCCTTTAATGACGGTTTATATGGGGACATTTTATACAAATTTCGTATGGGGATATTCTGTGTATATGTTGTTTTATTTCTAACATACACCACCACGGTCCATGTCACTATGTCACTGATGGGACCCATACGTCTCTTTGTGTTTATCACACCATATACATACACAGTTATTTGATTCCCTTCCCTTATCACGTTACGTTTGACGCCATTGTGCTGGACGTCGTTGCCCTGGTGACAGAGGTGTCCCCATCGGTGGGGACTTCTGGTCATTGTGCGTCCGCTTAATGCGTTTTATTTTTAACATACGCCATTATTGTTTAGGTCACCATGTTATTAGATGGCGGCCTACACGTCTCTTCGAGACGTTTTGTGCACTGTGTTTATCACATTATATACACATATTGTTATTTTATTCCCTTCCCTTATCACGATACGTTTGACGCCATCGCGCTGGACGTCGTTGCCCTGGTGACATTAGGTGTCTCCATGGGTGGGGACCTCCGGCGCATCGTGCGTCCGCACCTCGGGTTTTCGATGCGTGATGTCATCGCGTTATATTAGTTCACAGGTGGTTGTTTGGTGTCTTCCCCCTTCCTGTTCACCCGGTGATGTTGCTCATTGGTGGGCGCCCCCATTTCCGGTTCCCTATTTTGACGCACATCCGGTTTGTGCTCACTTCCGGTCACCTGGCCGGATATGGGGTGTTGACGTTTTTGCGTGCCGCCTCTTTTTTGCGTACCAAGCGCATGGTATCGACGTCATCGCGCATTTTTTGCGCGCCGTCGGCCTCTTGCGTACCAAGCGCATTGTATTGACGTCATCGCGCTTTCAGCCGCCCGTTATCCATGGCGCGCCTTCTCTTGGACATCCGGTCCACAGAAGACCGCTATTGGACAAATGTTTGGCGGGAATATCTTTTCCCGGCCACTGATTGGCCCTGCGGTTCGAGTATAGGACAGGTCCATCAGCGGGGTTTTCCATTTCATTATGGGTTCATTTAATTCCGCTAATATTCATGTATTGGCCCAGAGATCCACCTCATAATCAGGATGTATTAAGATGTGCTTGTTTGCTATTTAGTATTTCTAGTATGTCTTGAATTTCACCCAGTACGTATGGACAATTCTGAACCTACCCCCCGCATTTCATTTGGTTCAGGCGGGAGGCGTTCACTTCCTGCCTCTGACCAAGGGGGCGGTTTTTGTTTTGTTCCATGTCTATAAATAGTTGGAGGCAATGTGGGGGGGTCAGAGATATGCCCCTGTGGAAGACTTTAGTCGAAACGCGTCGGGATTGCTATCTTACGCCCCTCATATTGCCGAATTATTCTTTTTATATTGTCTCGAGATTTTATTCATTTTTTAATTTTCACATGCCTATGTGAATAAATTTATGTCCATTTGACCTGCACCATTGGAGTGGTCTCCATTTTTTATCCCATTTTCCCCGGTTTCTACGATCATTCTTGTGACCATCGGATGATCGAATGCTGAGTATATCTAGCCTTTGCCGACTGATCCAGTGCCCGGTTCCGGAAACCGTCCGAGTTCCAGCCTGCGGTGGTTTCCTCTAGATGCAAGACGTTTCATCTCTAAGCCTGTCTGATGTGGATGCTATATGGTACCCACATCCAACGGTTCCGGTAAGAGTATTTACGCCTTACAGTGACATCAGTCAAGCCTATGTTTCCAGTTTGTTTACATTGAGTTGACCAGAAGGACATACTGTTTGATGTTATCACCTTATGAACTTGTTTTACTATTCTGTTTTTACTGGAGTCATTTCCAGCACCACTATTCACCACATGGTTTATTCATTGTTTTTTGGAGTGTTGTGATATACATACACTCTTGCACATGTAATAGCGCTACATTTTTTGGATCTGTATGTTACTTTGACTTTGTTTGTTTTGTTTGTTGGCAGCTTTTGCATCGTTTAAATTGATTAGCGCGGTTTTTTCCCCAATCCATTGCAATGAATGGGCAGGTGCCTGAAAAGTGCGTTGGAAGTGAGAGTAACACGAGAGTTTTAAACCCCTTTTTTGGAGTTAAAAGCACGCCGCTAGCGGCCGAAAAGCGATGCAGAGGCGCCGCTTAAACAGCAGTAAAGCACCGCTAAAATGAGTAGCACTTTACTGCGAACGCACAGGTGGCCCCAGTGTGAAAGGGCTCTTACTGTAGTGAATGTCAAGGCAAAATAAAAAATAAAATAAAAATTCAGTACATCGTAGTACATCTCTTAAAGTGGTGTTTCCACCAAAAAAGAAATTGCTTAAAAATGTACTCACCTCTAAATGCCTGTTGCTAGGGGGTCCCTCGTAGTCTGCCACCTTCAGTGCCCGGGCACTGACATCACTTCCACTCGGCGCCGCACAGTCATCTGGGACCTGTCACGTAGCTCATGGACGAGCTTTCGGGGTGTGTCCCCTTCTTCAAGGTCTAAGTTGTGAATCAGTACTGCTTAGACCTTGAAGAAGGGGACACACCCCGAAAGCTCGTCCATGAAAAATTATATGTTAGTGCAAATAAAAAAAGTATCACGGACAGTACTCAATTTTCTCTAGATATGCAAAATGTAATTTTTAATATAGGCTGTAAAGAGAATTATGAGGGTCTTCATGCGCTTATGGGGTTGGGCCATTGTAAGCCTGGAAGAATGTTCTCACTGTGCCAGGACTGAGGAAGGGAAGGTATGCCACCATAAATATATTCATGGTTATATGTTTTCTGTGTGGCTAAGCTATTATTTTTATTTTCTTATTGCAGCCCTGGCATTTTTTCTGTAACATTTCACAGACATCTAGAAGAAGTTTACAGTCTATGAGCCCTATCATAGTCATACCCGTATGCACACAAAACGTTGTGTCTGTTTAGATGGAAACAAGTATGTTTTTTGGGATTGTATGAGGACATTAGGTTGAGCATCTGGAGGAAATCCCCTGAAAAACAAACAAAATGCTCCATGCAGAACACATCCTTTTTAGGGATTAAATCCAGTGCATAGTTTTGCAAGATAAGAGGACAAGCAATGGAACCACCAAACAAATGATAAGAAAGTTACTAGAATATAGGTTGTAACAATAAAGTTACTAAATTACTAGACTATAGGATATAACATTAAATGAAACCAGTAGTGAAGATGTATTAAAGCTGTCATTGCTAACCTCTGCTTCTGAAAATAATAGTTCCCTGGTTACGTCAGGTTGAAAACAGACACTAGTCCATCTAGTTCAGCCAATAGAAAAAATAAATAAATAGAATACTGTACATAAATAGAAAACCTTCTTATACAGAATATTATACCAGAATAATAATCCTATAATCCAAAGAAAGGCAAAAAACCCTTTAAAACATGATTTAATTTGCTCCAGTAGGAGACTAAAACATTTCATCCTGATCCCTGAAGGGTATGCTAATATCCAGTTATATTTTGTGCATTTAGGAAAGCATCTGCTGGCCAAAACTAGCTCTTGGGGGAACCTATTTCACAGCTCTAAGCCACTGTACACACGGTCGGAAATTCCGACAGAAAATGTCCGAAAATGTCCGATCGGACCATGTTGTCAGAAAATCCGCCCGTGTGTGGGCTCCATTGGACTTTGAGATCCTGCTCTCAAATTTTCCGACAACAAAATCCGATCTGACTTTTTCCGATCGTGTGTAGAGAATTCCGACGGACAAAGTGCCACGCATGCTCAGATCAAATTACGAGACCAAAGCTATTGGCTACTAGCCTCTACGTAGTTCTGTCGTACGCAACGAACGTCACCACGTTCAGAATGATCGGATTTTCTGACAACTTTGTCCGACCGTGTGTATGCAACACCAGTGTTGGACAAAATCCGTCGGAAACAATCAGATGGATTTTGTGGTCGGAATTTCCCACCGTGTGTATAGGGCATTACTGTGAAGAAGCCTTTTTATATGTGGAAGTTAAAACCCCTTTCCTCCCCATTGTCCTTTTTTAATGGCCTTAAAGTAAATAACTCTACCTCAAGTTCACTATATGGAGCACATACAGTGCCTTGAAAAAGTATTCATACCTCTTGAAATGTTCCATATGTTGTCAAGTTACAACAAAAAAAGTAAAGGTATTTTATTGGGATTTTATGTGATAGACCAACACAAAGTGGCACATAATTGTGACGTAGAAGGAAAATGGTAAATGGTTTTCAAAGTTTTTTTTACAAATAAATATCTGAAAAGTGTGGTGAGCATTTGTATTCAGCCCCCTTTATTCTGATACCCCTAACTAAAAAAAAATAGTGGAACCAATTGCCTTCAGAAGTCACCTAATTAGTAAATAGAGTGCACCTGTGTGTAACTTATTCTCAGTATAAATACAGCTGTTCTGTTATTCGAAGTCCAGACCTAAATCCAATTGAGAATCTGGCAAGACTTGAAAATTGCTATTCACAGACATTCTCCATCCAACCTGACAGTTCTTGAGCTATTTTGCAAAGAAGAATGGGAAAAAATATCACTCTCTTGAAGTGCAAAGCTGGTAGAGATATACCCAAAAAGACGCAGCTGTAATTGCAGTGAAAGGTGGTTCTACAAAGTATTGACTTTGGGGGCTGAATACAAATGCACACCACACTTTTCAGATATTTATTTGTAAACCATTTTGAAAACCATTTATCATTTTCCTTCACTTCACAATTATGTGCCACTTTGTGTTGGTGTATCAAATGAAATCCCAATAAAATCCATTCACGTTTTTGGTTGTAACATGACAAAATGTGGAAATTTCCAGGGGGTATGAATACTTTTTCAAGGCATTGTATTTATACAGGGTAATCACATCCCCCCCTTATTGGCTCTTCAAAAAAGAGAATAAATTCAGTTCAGCTAATCATTCCCTGTAGATAAGCTCCTCCATGCCTCTTATGAGTTTGGTTCGCCCTTTTTGGACCTTCTCCGGCTCTCTAGACCTGAAGGTGTTGGCTGTCATTGTGATATACTGTAATGGGTTCAGTACTTTCTAGGCTCAGAAATTTAACTATTTGGATTAGGAGTTTTTAATTTTTTTTCTCTGACTTTCTTAATCTGTATGTCTATGGGTCATTATCAAGCAAATTAGTGACACAATTCTGCAAATCAGGCTGTGTCTTCTTTAGCAAAGTCTCTGCTACAGATTCATAGAACTTTGGGTATGTATTCCCAGGCAGCCAAGTGCAACAGTTTGCAAAGTTCCAAAACATATTTATCACTGAACATGACCTCTGGCGCTTGGCCTCCGGTCCCTGCTCACTACTGTCACTTGTAAACACAGAAGAATTCTGTGTTTACAAGGACAGCTTTCTTCTCGGTGGCTCTCACAGATCCCTGCCTGCCTTGCCCGGTTGCACAGATGCCAACCAAAGATTTCCCTGCAAGGGAGAGAGGCGGCGTGACCTACTCTGCCGGAAGGTACGGTATAGGTGAGCTGTGAGGAAGCTTGGGGGGGGGGGGATATGCATGCTGTAGAGGGAGATATGTACAGAGGTGGGGGATGGGGAAGAGTGTTGCAGAGGTCAGAGCCAAGGAGGGGTGGAAGTGAGATGTGGACAGCCTGTGAAAGAGAACCTAAAGAAAGAGAGCCTAAACCCTGAACTCTGTACGTGGCACATCCCTAAACCCTGTACTCTGTACATAATGCACCCCTGAACCCTGCACTCAGTATGTAGTGTACTTCTGAACTCTGCACTATGTACATAATGCACCCCTGAACCCTGCACTCAGTATGTAGTGCACCCCTAAACCCTGCACTCTGTACATAATGCACCCCTGAACCCTGCACTCAGTATGTAGTGCACTTCTGAACTCTGCACTATGAACATAATGCACCCCTGAACCCTGCACTCAGTATGTAGTGCACCCCTAAACCCTGTACATAGTGCACCCCTGAACCCTGCACTCAGTATGTAGCGCACCCCTGAACTCTGCACTATGTACATAGCACACTCCTGAACTCTGCATTCGTGTGCACAAAAATCAATACAATGCTTCCTGTACATATTGAGAAAAAAATTCTCAATTTTTCAGCCATATCTGCTCCAGTAGTTGTTTTTCTAATTATCACAGACCAAAATGTCTTCAGACATTTCACCAAAAAACAGGTATCGCTCGACAGTGAATAATCCAGCTAGATCACTGACATCAGTGCTCTCATCAAGCTGCAAGGCTAAATAAGAAGATCATTTCAGTGTACAAATGAGCTGATTCAAAATGTCATCTACACAAAGTAAAATTCAATTTATTCCCTCATTAAAAAGTGTCAGTTTTTTCATTTTTGTGGCTTCTTTGGACCCAAACATAGTAATACACAGATCAACAACACAAGGATGTTTTACATTTTTACCAGTTGAGTTATGCCACCTACATACGGCCGGAATTTCCAATGGAAACAGTCCGATGGGAGCTTTTCATCGGATTTTCCGAGCGTATTTTTCTGTCGGCATGTCCGACGGACTTTAGATTGAGAGCGTGTTCTTCATTTTTCAGACGGAAAACCTTTCTATCGGATTTTCCGATCGTGTGTATGCAATTCCGACAAGCAAAATTCTGACGCATGCTCGGAAACAATTCGACGCATGCTCGGAAGCATTAAACTTCCCTTTTATAGTGCCGTCGAACATGTTGTATGTCGCAGTGTTATTGACCATCGGAATTTGGTGTGACCGTGTGTAGGCAAGACAGTTTAAGCGAAACTCCGTCGGAATTCCGTCAGGAAAACCATCAGAGCTTTTTCCAACGAGAATTCTGATCGTGTGTACGCGGCATCACTCTCTCCTTCGCTGTTAATCCATGTATTTTTTTTAACACTCATAAGGGCTTGTGCCGGTCTCTCAAAAGAGATCTGCGGTGGATTGAGAGAGGTACAGGAGGGTCTGACAGGCACTGCCTCCTCCTGAAAAAAGCTTTTTTTTTTGCCAAACTGTATTTTTTAACAGGAATAGATACCACAAATATGAACCTAGCATTTCACTTAAAGTGGTGTTGCCACCAAAAAAAAAAATATGGCTTAAAAATTATTAAAAAAAAAAAAAAAAAATAATTGGAAAAAAAAAAAAATATTTTACTCACCTCTAAATGCCTGTTGCTAGGGGGTCCCTTGTAGTCTGCCACCTTCATTGCCCGGGCAATGACGTCACTTCCCCTAGGCGCCGCACAGTCATCTGGGACCTGTCATGTGTCCCAGATGAGTGAGCGTCGAATCACGGTGCATGGCGCCGCTCGCGCATGCGCAGTGGGTGTCCGGCTGTGAAGACACAGCCGGGTGGCCACATTAAGAATGCCGGCGCCGCGAGTGGAGCGGGGAACGAGGGGGGGGTCTCGTTAAGTACATAAAAGAAAAAAAAATCATTTCAGTGTACTAAAAATGATGTCTGACATTCACCAAAATGTCTAATCTACACAAAGTATAATTCAATTTATTCCCCTCAGATTAAAAATGTTGTCAGTTCTTTCATTTTTGTGGCTTCTTTGGACCCAAACATAGTATAATACACAGATCAACAACACAAGGATGTTTTTACATTTTTTTACCAAAAAGTTTTGAGTTATGCCACCTACATACGGGCCGGAATTTCCAAGGAAACAGTCCGATGGTAGGAGCTTTTCATCGGATTTTCCCGAGCGTCTTTTTCTGTCGGCATTTCGACGGACTTTAGATTGAGAGCCTGTTATTAATTTTTCAGACGGAACACCTTTCTATCGGATTTTCCGATCGTGTGTATGCAATTCCGACACGCAAAATTCTGACGCATGCTCAGAAACAATTGGACGCATGCTCAGCATTAAACTTCCCTTTTATAGTGCCGTTGAACGTGTTGTATGTCGCAGTGTTATTGACTCGGAATTTGGTGTGACCGAGTGTAGGCAAGACAGTTTAAGCGAAACTCCGTCGGAAATTCCGACAGGAAAACCATCAGAGCTTTTTCGACGAGAATTCTGATCGTGTGTACGTGCGCATGCACAGTGGGTGTCCGGCTGTGAAGACACAGCTGGGTGCCCACATTAAGAATGCCGGCGCCGCGAGCGGAGCGGGAACGAGGGGGGGGGTCTCGTTCCCCCGCATCGCTGGACCCCGGGACAGGTAAGTGTCCGATTATTAAAAGTCAGCAGCTGCAGTATTTGTAGCTGCTGACTTTTATTTTTTATTTTTTTTGTGGGCACTCCCCTTTAACCTCTAGCCGACCGCCCACTGTCTATTGCGGTGTGGCTCTTGTGGCGGGACGCCGTCATATGACGGCGTCTACATTTTGGCCACTAGGGGGCGGGCGCGTGCTGCGGGAGGCGCGAGCGTGCCCACCGCATCGCTGGGGACCCGATGCGCGTGCCCGGCGGCCGCGATGTCCGCCGGGCACCCCGCGATTACCCAGTAACTGAGCAGGACGTGGATCTGTGTATGTAAACACACAGATCCACGTCCTGTCACTGGAGAGGAGACCGATGGTGTGTCCCTTGTACATAGGGACACCGATCGGTCCCCTCCCCCAGTCAGTCCCCTCCCCCCACAGTTAGAATCACTAACATAGGGAACACATTAACCCCTGCAGCGCCCCCTAGTGTTAACCCCTTCCCTGCCAGTCACATTTATACAGTAATCAATGCATTTTTATAGCACGGATCGCTGTATAAATGTAAATGGTCCCAAAAATTTGTCAAAAGTGTCCGATATGTCCACCGCAATGTCGCAGTCATGATAAAAATCGCAGATCGCCGCCATTACTAGTAAAAAAAAAATAATAAAAATGCTATAAATCTATCCCCTATTTTGTAGACGCTATAACTTTTGCGCAAACCAATCAATATACGCTTATTGCGATTTATTTTATCAAAAATATGTAGAAGAATACGTATCGGCCTAAACTGAGGAAAAAATTTGTTTAAAAAAAAAAAAAAAAAAATTGGATATTTATTATAATAAAAAGTAAAAAATATTATGTTTTTTTCAAACTTGTCGCTCTTCTTTTGTTTATAGCGCAAGAAATAAAAAACGCAGAGGTGATCAAATACCACCAAAATAAAGCTCTATCTGTGGGGAAAAAATTATAAAAATTTTATTTGGGTACAGCGTTGCATGACCGCGCAATTGTCATTCAAAATGCGACAGCGCTGAAAGCTGAAAAATGGCCTGGTCAGGAAGGAGGTGTTCGTGCCTGGTAGGCAAGTAGTTAAATGGGTTGCATTCGGTAGCAGTATCACCTGCCGAATGCAACTGAGTATCATTTTTGCATGTGTACAACCCTGTCCAGCTGCCTTTACAGCTTAAAGGGGGGTTGGTCAGGGGGCAGTAAAAACGCAACTCAACTGTCTTTTTTTTTAACCATTCCCTCACAGCAAGTGTAAACTATCCCTTAAAAAGATGTAATTGCTCTGGTCTTTTTATATGATGCTTATTCATCCTTTCTAAAAAAGAAAGGGGTTTATCTAGAAAAGTGACTGCAGAAAAAAGACTGAGTAATCCATCGAGTCTTGGTTTTTTTTTGTTTTATTTTTTTCTGTTTCTTTTTTCTTCCGTTAACTTTTTTGTCTGAGTATAGATATATGTTTGTCTAAAGAATGTTTGAAGCCATTTACTGTTGACTGTCTCACTACCTCTGCTGGAAGTTTATTCCAAGCATCAATTACCCTTTCAGTAAAATAATACTTTCTAATATTAGTTTTAAACTTTCCTCCAGTTAGAGTTTGAGGTCGTGTCCTCATGTTCTTGATTTTGGTTTCATATTGAAAACACTGCCCTCCTGAACCTTATTCACCCCCTTGATCTATCATCCCTGCATGTTTTTTTTTCAAAATGTATTTTAAAGACATTTCACATCATAATTAGGAATTTGGTTTGTGACCTCATCAAAAAAGCAGAAACCATATTTCAAATATTCTTGTTGGCAATATTTTATTTTATTTTATGTCTCAAATAAGCAATGTGTACTAGTTGTTGTCTATGTTTACCCCTACTGCTCTAAGCCCCCGTACACACGGTCGGAAATTCCGACCACAAAAGCCGTCTGATTTTTTCCGACGGATTTTGTCCGACACTGGTGTTCCATACACGCGGTCGGACAAAGTTGTCAGAAAATCCGATCATTCTAAACGTGGTGACGTTCGTTGCGTACGACGGAACTACGTAGAGGCTAGTAGCCAATAGCTTTGGTCTCGTAATTTAATCTGCGCATGCGTGGCACTTTGTCCGTCAGAATTCCCTACACACGATCGGAAAAAGTCTGATCAGACTTTGTTGTTGGAAAATTTGAGAGCAGGATCTCAAATTTTTTCCGTCCGAAATTCCGACGGAAAAAGTCAGATGGAGCCCACACACGGCCGGATTTTCCGTCAACATGGTCCGATCGGACATTTTCCATCGGAATTTCCTACCGTGTGTATGGGGCAAAAGGCCTCCAGCTTTGGTGTACTATAGCTTCCAGTAATGAAAAGTGATCTATGAATGGAGGAGAGGACCAGAAAGGGCTGGCGTAGTCAACACTCTTGACGAGTACATATGACAGGTCCCTCAGCTCGTATTAATACCTGCAGCCCCAGAAAATGATCACTAGGGGGGGGTGATCAGAGGCCTGAAGACCTCAACATAGGCTGGCCATATGTGATACAATTTTATTGTACAGTTTACTATTAGATTTACCAAAACCATGTAAAATGAGGGCAAACCTAAACACTTTCAATTTTTATGCAATCAGACAGGCCCTTGCACTGCATAGTTGAAGAGAAATCTAAAGGAAATTAAACAGCGGCGGCCTGTCCACCCCCATCCATGCGTCCGGCCCTCTAATCTAGATGTGGGGTGCCGGACACATGGATTTCAATAAATTTTCAGTTTGCCCCCCCCCCCCCCCAAAAAAAAAAACACCAGCCTCCACTGAAAGTGAATAAGAAAATTGGATAATGCAGCCCTCAAAATTCCCACTCGCCTACTCATGGCGAGTGGAAATAAGCTAAAGGCGAGGGTGGAGTGGGGGCGTACTGGGCCGACAGTTTCCTGGCTAATCACTTCTGGCAGAAGCGGTGCAGCATTTTTTACAGGGCATCAGAGTGGCCCGGGGGACAATTGTCTCCCTGCCCCCCCTGGGCAGCTCTGATTCCCTGTAAAAAATAAACTTAGGCTTTGATCACTAATAGAGAGAAGATATTTTGGATTCACATAATACTGGGTCCATAAAATTATATATCATGGACAACACTGTCTAACAACCACATTGTGACCCATGCACAATTCGCTGTTGTTGCAACCAGGGAAACAAGTTGATAACCCACTTTATTGAAGTTCAGTTCAAGGTACGTAAATGCCTGGTTAACCACTTCAGCCCGGACCATTTGGCTGGCAAAAGACCAGAGCACTGTTTGCGATTCGGCACTGCGCCGCTTTAAATGACAATTGCGCAGTCGGGCGACGTGGCTACCAAACAAAATTGACATCCTTTTTTTCCCACAAATAGAGCTTTCTTTTGGTGGTATTTGATCACCTCTCTATTTTTTGCACTATAAACAAAAAAAAGAGCGACAATTTTGAAAATTATTTTTTACTTTTTGCTATAATAAATATCCCCCAATATTATATAAAAAAATATGTTTTTTCCTCAGTTTAGGCCGATACGTATTTTTTCTACATATTTTTGGTTGATTGGTTGGTGCAAAAGTTATAGTGTCTACAAAATAGGGGATAGTTTTATGGCATTTTCATTAAGAATTTTTACAGCGATCAGTGATTTTTATCATGACAGATCGGACACTTTTGGCGCTATTTTGGGACCATTCACACTTATACAGCGATGAGTGCGAGTAAAAATGCATTGATTACTGTGTAAATGTGACTGGCATTGAAGGGGTTAACCACTAGGGGCGCTGCAGGGGTTAAGTGTGTCCTAGGGAGTGATTCTTACTGTGGGGGGGGTGGGCTATGTGTGACATGACATTGATCACCGCTCCCGATCACAGGGAGCTGTGATCAGTGTCAGTGTCATTAGACAGAACGGGGAAATGCTTGTTTACATCAGCATTTCCCTGTTCTTCCTCTCCGTAAGACAATCGCGGGTATGCCCGCAGACATCCAGTCCACGGGACCCGTGATCACACTCACGGAGCTCGTGGTGCGTGCGCACGCCCAACAAGCCGCGTCTTAAAGGGCAATGTACAGGTACGTTAGTATGCCTGTACGTGCCCCCCTGCCGACGTATATCGGCGTGAGCTGGTCGGCAAGCGGTTACCTAGTCCTGACCTAAAAGCTGTTTTATTATCTCTTTGGCAGCTATAACCAGCAATTACAAAATATAATCTACTTTTGTCAATGAGTAATACAGTGTAATAATGTAGCAATGTAGTAATGGACACCCACAACCTAGAGTTTACTACCCTGTTCATTTTTTTTTCATCAACGGTCTTTGTATTGCATTAGACTCAGTAATGGTTTAAAACATTTGGGATTCGTGCCATTAGTGGAACATTGGGAACACATACTGAATATACTTTAGGATCAGCTACAAGAGCCAGATACTACAGGAAAGCTTGTAAAATATTAACAGCAGATGATTTTAGTTGGCAGCATTCACATTGGATAATGGCAGTGACGTTAGTGGGACATGTCATTTTTAATAGTACAGTTGGTACTCGCTGACACTGCAAAGTTGGTAAAGCTGCTACAAAACTGAGTTTGGAAACACACTGGTCTAAAAATGATCTGATGTGCACTATTGTTTCTGGGCCCTACTATGGGTATAAGCCTTTTTAAAGGAACCCAATTTTTTTGACCAGAAAACTGAGAAATATGATGGTAAACCATAAAAAATACTAGAAAAAATTGTTTAAAATGTCGTAATTAGTTTAGATAGTTCATAGAGCATATATACTCACTGATGTATACATGTTTGTGAATTGCATACATGTTTGTGAAATATCCAACGGACATTCGCTGTGCCATCAACGGATGGGTCCAATATCGCCAAGCTCTGATTCTGGACCTCTCATGCAAATTTGCGACGACGTTGCTGCTTCATCAAGAGCGACATCAGGAGCATTTCCTGACATATATTTAATCTGGGATCCATTTCCAAAAAAAAACACAGAAAGAGAGGCAAATGCAAGTGTACAACGGCTCTCTCTGCTGCTGCTGCTCACAAAATGGCAGAAATAGTTAATAATACATGCTTTCTGAGCTTGGGGAGGGTCTATATGATGCTATCTTTACAAATGCTTATAGACGCAAACGCGTCTAAACGCGTCTAAACGCGACATGAAAACACAGCAAAACGCGCGTTTTTAAACGCAGGTTTCTGCTTTTTAAAACATTTCGTGTGCACTATTGTTTCTGGGCCCTACTATGGGTATAAACCAGTGGTGATGCGTCTATTAGGGGTGCTCAGGCGCAACTCCCTCTTTCCAGCCACCCCCCTCTGTGCACTATGGATAGATTCATGCATTGCATGAATCTATCCACGACCACTGTAGACACCCCCTATTCAAGCATCCAGACCCTTTTTGGGCACCGGAGTTACAGCGGCAGGGGATGTTTTTGAAGCACCTGATTAGAGCCATAGGTTTGCTTTGCTAACACACTGGGTGTACTGCAAGCGCAATGGTTTGCGCTCGCAGTACACCCAGTGTGTTAGCAAAGCAAATTAATATTTGCTTTGCTAACACAGAACCGCCTCTCAGCCAATCAGGAGGCCCGGATGTAATACTGGGCACCTGATTGGCCGAAGGCAGAGGCGATCCCATTGGCACCAAGGAATACAGGAAGAAGACATGCACGGAGGAGTCGGAGGACACAGCATCCATCGCCATGCTACTGTCCTACAGCTCGCCGCCTGACCAGCTGCCTGACACGCCACCACGATGGTAAGTGCTGGGCAGACGGCAGGCGGGGAGGAGTAGTGGCTGCATATTATGGGCACAAAGGCTGCAATTGATGAAGCACAGTTGGCTGCATTTGCAGGGCACAGTGGCTGCATATTATGGGCACAGAGTCTGCATATGATGGACACAGTGGCTGCATATGATAGTGCACAGAGGCTGCATATTATGGGCACATTTGGCTGCAAATGATGGACACAAAGTCTGCATATGATGAGCACAGAGTCTGCATATTATGGGCACAGTCGGCTGCATATGATTGGCACAGTCGGCTGCATATTATGGGCACAGGTGGCTGCATATGATTGGTACAGTCGGCTGCATATTATGGGCACAGGTGGCTGCATATGATGGGCACAGTTGGCTGCATATGATGGGCACAGAGTCTGCATATGATGGGCAAATTGGCTGCATATGATGGGCACAGGTGGCTGCATATGATGGGCACAGGTGGCTGCATTCGATGGGCACATTTGGCTGCATATTATGGGCACAGATGGCTGCATATGATGGGCACAGTTGGCTGCATATGATGGGCACAGATGGCTGCATATGATGGGCACAGGTGGCCACATATTATTGGCACAGGTGGCTGCATATGATGGGCACAGTTGGCTGCAAATGATGGGCACAGTGGCTGCATATGATGGGCACAGTGTTTGCAATTGATGGCACAGTGAGGCTGCAATTGATGTTTTTGTTTCAGTATTTTTTAGTTCGTTTGTGCCCCCCCCCCCCCCAAAAAAAAAAATTTGAGCACCAGCCACCACTGCCTTACTATGTATGCCATTCTTATCTATGCAAATACTTAAAGCGGGACTGTACTGAAAATATTTTTTTTAAAAGCCAGCAGCTACAAATACGGCAGCTGCTGACTTTTAAAAAATGGACACTTACCTGTTCCAGGGTCCAGCAGTGTCGGCAGCAGAGGCCGACCAATCGCTCGGCTCTCTGCTGTAGCCGGCGCCATTCTCGGTGAGGGAATCAGGAAGTGGCTTCACTTCCCGATTCCCTACTGCGCATGCGCGAGTCGCGCGGCGCAATGTTAATCTTCAGCGCTGTCTGCCGGGACACGTGTGTGTTCCGGCAGACAGCGCGCCGGGACAGGAAGCTGCGTAAACTCCCGTGGGAGTTTATGCCCGGAAGTGGGTGCAGATACCTGTCTTAGACAGGTATCTGCACCCCCCTCCCCCCTGAAAGGTGCCAAATGTGACACCGGAGGGGGGGAGGGTTCCGAAAAGCGGGAGTTCCACTTTAGGGTGGAATCCTGCTTTAATTGCTAATCTCAAAAAACCTTCTAGCAAAGAGAAAGCAATAAATGCCTGTTTCTAAATGCCATGGAATCCAAGGCAACCCTGGTGGCTAAAATTAGCTTGCTCTATGAAAATATGGCCTATGCCATTTCATTTGGGCTGTTCCTTACTACAAAGTGCACAACAAACAAGTCAATTTGAGCCATTTTATATCCTATAATAATTTGAGCCATCCTCCCTATATTCGATAATCAAGTTACACTGCAAGGATTAAATAATCTAATTTCAAGAACCGGCAACCTATCCTATATGTATAAATATGAATTTACGTAACCCTTCTTTATCCTAGTTTATGTAACACTAACGAGAAGAAATCCATGTAAGGAAAAGAAGAGTAAATTTGCAGACTGTGAGACTCCAAATATAATAAACATTTAAATTATATAGCCTATGTTTTTGCTCCATCTACAGAGCATCTTAATGGACATGTATTACTGTAACTATTATGTATTAAAGGGTAACTAAGAATCACAATACCTGTTTTAGATTTTCTCCATTCATAACAGTTACTTTTTAAGCCAAGTCCAGACAAAACTTTATTTTGTTAAAATTGGATATTACTGAAATACAAACATCTAATTTAGGGAATAAATAAAACTGTAGCACCCAGAATCTGGTGCATGGTAGCCAATCAGCTCCTAATGCCGCGTATACACGGTCGGACTTTCCGACGGCAAATGTGCAATCGGAGCTTGTGTAGTCTCCATCGGACAGTTTCCATCAGAATTTCCGTCGCACAAAATTTGAGATCTGGTTCAAATTTTCCGACAACAAAATCCGATTCCAATCGTGTAGACAATTCTGACGCACAAAGTCCCACGCATGCTTGGAATCAAGCAGAAGAGCAGCACTGGCTATTGAACTTCATTTTTCTCGGCTCGTCGTACGTTGTTGTTGTACGTCACCGCGTTCTTGACGTTTGGAATTTCCCCCCAACTTTGTGTGACAGTGTGTATTCAAGACAAGTTTGAGCCAACATCCGTCGGAAAAGAAACATGGTATTTTGTTGTCGGAATGTCCGATCGTGTGTACGCGGCATTAGTTCAGCTTGTTCAATTAAGATTTGACAATAAAACCTAGAAGCTGTTTCAATGCAGAGCTGCACCAGATTCAGCACGCTTGAGTTTAAGTAAATCCCCCTCAGTGTAGAGGTAGTTTATCCCAGGCATGAAACAAATCATAGCGCATTATGAACATGTCATGGTGGAGCTTGATCTGTGCTTTGAAATTAATAAAAAAAAAAAAAAAAAAGGTCATGAGTATTACTGGTGGGATATTGGCTTGTATACAGTATAATATTAGATGAAGAGATGTGGATGGAGATGTTCTCTGTGTGAAGAAAAAGGAGCAGTGGAAAAAGATGGGTTGAGGAGAGAAAAATAAATAAAAAGAAGGAATGTGGAGCGAAAAAAAGGAGGGTAGAGGAAGAGAGGGGGGAATTTTAGGAGAAAGGGGTAGTGGTCTCTGCCCACCACTGGTTGCCAGCACATCCTCAGTGGAAGAAACATTTAATAACTTGTCAATTAAGGCCCCTTTCACACTTGCGCGACCTCACCGCGATTTTTCTGCGATTCGTGGGCCGCGATTTTTGCCGCGATTCGTGGGCCGTGATTTTTGCCGCGATTCGTGGGCCGCGATTTTGCTGCGATTCGTGGGCTGCGATTTTGCTGCGATTCGTGGGCCACGATTTTTGCCGCGATTCGTGGGCCATAAATTTTGCCGCGATTTCAAGGAATGCCTGTGTAAGTGGCATCAAAATCAGTCCAAAGTAGTGCAGGGACTACTTTGAAGTCGGAACGACTAGAAGTCGTACTAATATGAATGGCTGTCATTGGAAATCATGGGGAATGACTTGTCATGCTACTTTGCAGTCCCAAATCGTGGGACAAGTCGTATAAGTGTGAAAGGGGCCTAAGTCAGAAGGCGTTTGGTTAAAAGGAATCTGGGAGCGTCCAATGTTTATGTCTGTGTTACAAAGCCAATCAATGATTCTCATTAATTGAGTTGCTTTTTAGTAAATCATCGTATTTAGTTCTGGATAGTCAGAAAAAGTAAATATTTTTATTCCTGTCCATTGGGGAGCTTACTCATATCCTGCCCCTCTGACCTGCCTGTGGTAGCAGGACAGAAAATGAAAAGTCATCATGGAGACGGAGTAGAAAAACCTGACGAGGGTCCAAACATTTCCCCAGTTTACAGAAATAGCTTTTTGGCACTTTTTATTGCCACAGAAGACATTTCTCCTGCAGTTTAATTTATGTGAAATTGAGGGGAGAATTGTTTTTTTTTTTATCAAGTTTTGTTTATTAATTTTAAGGTATAAAGGTATAGCACAGTACAGAACAAAAAACAACAGTTCACAGTTACAACCGGTGAACTACAACTAAATCGCATGGTGCTAAAGCACCATGCAGTTTCCCGCATTCAGAAATGCGCTGCATTTTCCATTACGCAGGGGTGCCATTATGAATTAAAGGCACCCCTGTGCATCTACTAAAGAGTAGCACATTTTGTCACCTGGGTTGGGAACCTGAAGCGATTTGAACATGGGTTTCTGACCCACATACACTATATTACCAAAAGTATTGGTACGCCTGCCTTTAAACACACATGAACTTTAATGGCATCCCAGTCTTAGTCCGTAGGGTTCAATATGGATTTGGCCCACCCTTTGCAGCTATAACAGCCTCAACTCTTCTGAGAAGGCTGTCCACAAGGTTTAGTAATGTGTCTATGGGAATGTGACCATTCTTCCAGAAGTGCATTTGTGAGGTCAGGCACTGATGGGGAAGAGAAGGCTTGCATGCTCTGCTCTAATTCATCTCAAAGTTGTTCTATCTGGTTGGGGTCAGGACTCTGTGAAGGCCAGCCACGTTCATCCACCCCAAATTTGCTCATCCATGTCTTTATGGACCTTGCTTTGTGCACTGGTGCACAGTCATGTTGGAACAAGAATAGGCCATCCCCAAACTGACGCCTTAAGAGTTCCCTTCACTGGAACTAAGTAGCCAAGCCCAAAACCTGAAAAACAACCCCACTTCATAATTCCCCCTCCACCAAATGATTTAAGCCAGTGCACAAAGCAAGGTCCATAAAGACATGGATGAGCGAGTTTGGGGTGGAGGAACTTGACTGGCCTGCACAGAGTCCAGACCTCAACCCAATAGAACATCTTTGGGATGAATTAGAGTGGAGACTGCAAGCCAGGCCTCCTCTTCCACATCAGTGCCTGACCTCACAAATGCGCTTCTGGAAGAATGGTCAAACATTCAAATAGACACACTCCTAAACCTTGTGGACAGCCTTCCCAGAAGAGATGAAGCTGTTATAGCTGAAAAGGGTGGGCCAACTCAATATTGAACAGTACAGACTAAGACTTGGATGCCATTAAAATTCATGTGCGTGTAAAGGCAGGCATCCCAATACTTTTGGTAATATAGTGTATGTGTGAACCAAGAGTAAGTGGGAACCATACGACCTTCCCTACCTAGAAATCTTTACCCCCCCCCCCCCCTTCTATCACTCTCTCTGTTTAGCCAACTACTTGGTGATCCTAAAACCATTCTTGGAAACATTTTCAAATGTGATGGCTTAAAAGAAATAATGCTTTTAAAATTACTTTATTTTCTAAGCTTCTATAGCCATATAGTACTACCAACACCTTGATCCCCACGTGTTCTTAAAACCCAACTCTGAGCAAAAACCTTTTTATTCGAGTTGGACTTCAAACCTCTCTGGTGAAATATTCTGAAATAATCCGGAATGACACAAAATCTAGAGATTCTACAACAGTCTTTTTCCAAACCTAAAACAAGTCTTCTAGTGGGCATAATGCGTTTTTTTCCCCCCTGATTGAAGTATCTCAGTTAAAATACTGCATTATGAACAATAGACTGTTCAGACAATCATAGAAAATCACTGTATTAAAAAAAAAAATTATAATAATAATTCAGAATTTGTCAAGAATGGGCAAATGCTTGTCACAATCGTCCAGTGAATGTTTTATAAACTATTATTTTAAACTAGGGCTGTTACTGATTAAAATTTTCGTGTTCGATTAATCGATTTTTTTTTTAGTCGATTAATCTACTAATTTTGATTAATTATAACGCACATACAGATCCAACTACTTTAAACTGATCTCCTTGCATTGCAACTCTGCATTAGTCAGTGGTAAATGTGGTATACACTATGTACAATCATCTGACACTAGTTAGTTTCCACAATCCATGACTTAACTTCACAGTTCACACAAATATGTTTTAAATTCAAACTGTAGCACTGACTTAAGTAATTTTTTTTTCAACAGTAGCGTGACAATCCCTCCACCTCCGGTCTAACTAATCACGCTCACCTTATGGCATGGACCCCTGTACAAACAGGTGGTCATGCAAGCGGGTATCAAAAGGGTTTAACACGGACCATAAACTTCTCTCACGTCTCCTTAGATCTCAGCAAGGACGCCAGGTCATGGGTAGAAAGAAAAGATCTAACTCACTGCTTAAGTATAAGATTACATTTTTGTGTTCAAACACAAACTACTCACATAAAGATGATAAAACACAGCATGTAAAGCCGACAATCGCGTTAGTTCCGTAGGGCAGCAGCGGGTGACGTTATGCGTAGCTCCTCCCCTGTACGTGTTTGGTTCAATCAGAACTTCGACGTCCCCAGACTCCTCCCCCCTTTTCTTCGTTAGCAGACGGAGGCACTTGGGGAAGGGGGGAGGAGTCCGATGATGTCGATGTCCGTGATGTCCGTGACGTCACCGGATCTCCGATGGAACTCCCTGACGACCCGGAAGCCGGCGGAGAGATGAGTACCACAGCCCTATTTTAAACTATTATTTTATACAGCTTCATCCTAAATAATGTTACCAAGGGCCATGGTAGAAGTATGTTTCACTTTTTATATACAGTAAATTTTGGGCCAAATATGTCTCCATATTTTATACAATACAAAACATGGTACCATGTCAATTTAAACAAAATAGAACAATACACAGAGTAGGGTGAGGGAGGGGGAAGAAGCACTGGATACAGTTGTTAAATACATACACAAGGTCATGCTTTCTTGCTATAAGATGCCACTTGTCTTGCTATAACATGCAACTTGTCCCCAGGGGTGACAGTACAGAAACTAGGTGGGGTGAGAAGACAAATGGAAGATTTGTAACAAATGTTGTAAGGCCCCAAGCACTGGTTCTTACATTTCACTCGTAGAAGATGTAGTACCACTTATATGAATGGTGCAGCTGGGCGAAGGGGTGGACATAGTTGGCATGTCTTTATGAGAGCCTGTGACGGGCCCTTAGTTCTATTACGTGCAGAAGGTTATCCACTTGCCCTCTGGAAGGTTTTACCCCCTTCATGACCAGGGCAATTTTTGCTATTCAGTACTGCGTTACTTTAACTGGCAATGGCGCTTTCTTGCTATACTATACGCAAATTCAATTTTTATCATTTTTTTTCACACAAATAGAGCTTTTCTTTTGTTGGTATTTGATCACCACTTTTTTCGTTTATATCATAAAAAAAAAAATATATATTTTTTCTACTTTCTGTTAAAAATAATCCAATCTGAGACATGGGGAGTTTTTTGAAGTTGTACTTTTTTTTGTCACAACTTTTTTGAAAATTAAGAAATTTAAAAAATGTTCCCCCTTTCTTTTTACATACTGTCACCAGTGCAGTACAGGGTCATCATATGACTGGTGTAGTGATAAACAGGTATACTGACTGGTGACAGTATGTTAAAAAAAAAAAATAATCTCAACATTTTTTTCTTTATTTAAATTTTTTTTTACATGCTTTCACTACCATAGTAAGGGTCCTTTCACACGTGTGGTCCGCGGGTGGACTCCGCTTTGCTGATCAATTTGCTGATCCCTGCTGAGCAGACGGATGACAGATCTGTCTCCGCTCACTGTGTTGAGACAGGCCTTTTAGAGCCAAGCTCTCCTCTATGGGGAGATCGGATGGAAACGGACCACCTGTCCATTTTCATCTGATCCCATCCGATCTGCCAGACGGAAGGAAAATCTCCATCCATTTGGATTTCATGGACAGGATTGGATAGCAGCGGTTATCAGCGGACATGTCACCGCTAACATCCGCTGCCCCATAGGAGTGAATGGATCAGGTCAGCCTGAAAAACTGACAGGCGGACCAGATCGGAAAGCCCATGTGAAAGGGCCCTAACACTGTACTAATCCTGGGTCATGTGCTTCAGCTGTAACGTTGAGTACCCTATATGTGTTGTCTCTAACCTCTTGTGATTGAATGAAGCCCACCTGGTTTGAAATAATCAATAGGGTAACATAGAATTGAAGGTAGATGGCAATCATCTTAGCAAAAATGTTGCCATTGATGGTAATAAAAAATATAGGCCTGTAGCTACCACAGTTGGTCAGGTGCTTCCCCAGGGTTGGGTAAAAGACCCCTTTCACACTGGGGCGTTTTGCAGACAATTTTTCAGGCACTTTAGCGTTAAAAAAAGCGCCTGTAAAGCGCTTGAAAGAAGCCTCATCTGCAATCCCAATGTGAAAGCCCGAGTGCTTTAAGAGCCCTTTCACACTGCCAGCGCCTGAAAAACGCTCGTAAAGTGCCGCTTAAACTAGCGGCACTTTACCAGCGTTTTTCGAGCGCCCGTGGGGCGCTTTTAACCCCCTGCTAGTGGCCAAATAAAGCATTAAAAAGTCCCACAAAGTGCTGCTGACGCGCTTTTTAGGCGTTTTGCAGGCGCTTCCCATTGATTTCAATGGGAAGGGGCGCTTTAGGAACGGTGTATTCTCCGCTCCAAAAGCGCTGCAAAGAAGCAGCATGCAGGACTTTTTTTTTGACGCCCTGCCAGCGCAGCGCCTCAGTGTGAAAGCACTCTGGCTTTCACATTGGGATTGCAGTTGAGGCTTCTTTCAGGCACTTTACAGGCGCTTTTTTTTAACGCTAAAGCACCTGAAAAAAGCCTAAAAAACGCCCCAGTGTGAAAGAGGTCTAATGCCCCATACACACGGTCGGATTTTCCGACGGAAAATGTCCTATCGGACAATGTTTTCGGAAATTCCGACCGTGTGTAGGCTTCATTGGACTTTTTCCGTTGGATTTTCCGATGGACAAAGTTTTATCTCCTGCTCTCAAATTTTCCGACAACAAAGTCCTATCGGACTTTTTCCGATCGTGTGTAGCGAATTCCGACGGACAAAGTGCCACTCATGCTCAGAACACATTACAAGACCAAAGCTATTGGCTACTAGCCTCTACGTAGTCCCGTCGTACGCAACGAACGTCACCACGTTCAGGATGATCGGATTTTCCGTCAACTTTGTCCGACCGTGTGTATGCAACACCAGTGTCGGACAAAATCCGTCTGAAAAAATCCGATGGATTTTGTGGTTGGAATTTCCGACCGTGTGTACGGGGCATAAGAGTGATTTGGGCAACAGGCATTTGAGGGGCTATCTGAAGAGACTAAGTTAAGGTTACAGTAAGGGATGTCCTCAATATTTAAAATTCTCTAGCTGTGAAGTTGTCCGGGCCTGGTCATCTGTTCACAGGTTGACTAGCAAAGGTGCAGAAGACTTCCTCAGAGGCAAATGGGAAATCCAGATGAGAGCAAACAGTTAATTGTATCTAAAGTGCAATTTTTTTGTTTAAGCAGATCTGGGGAAAGGTGAGAACATTTGTTTTAACTGTTGTTGAGATTAGAGTAGAATGAGTGGAAGGCTTGCGAAAATCTTGATCTGTTTGAATACGTATATTAGAAAAGTATGATTGATGAATGTGATGCAATTATGACACTACAAAGGTACCATCCCATATCAAACTATTACCGAATAAGAACAACATAGGGTGGGACTTTACACACCTTGCAGAGTCTATTAAATATGCATAGAAAAAGGTTTAAAAAATAAACAAATCTTTAATTTCCATATACAAATGGTTAGATTTAAAAAAAGTTGAATACAACTGGTTAAAACCACAGTTACTGTAAATCTGTCCAGGATGTTCTGGTCCTGGCTGAAGAATTGAGAAAATTGGCCAAGAATCGAGAAAATTGGCCTACATGTTTCACGGTGAGACCCGCTTCATCAGGGCCTTAGATTGGAGCACAAATTTGCACATATACTGTATAATTTTTGTCAGCCAGTCCAGTGAAGGAAAAGCCTGGTGAGCCTGTGAGGATTAGTTCCGTGCCCCCCCCCCCCCCAAAAAAGAGGGAACAGATCCCTTAAACAATCAACAGGGGCCAAAACTAGGTCAAAAGAGTATCCCAAGTTACAGGAGGCAAACTTGAAGAGTGAACCAAGCCACACCTAAGCTTTTGCTTATTCTTGCAGCATAGATGGAACCGTGAAAAATCTATATTAACGGCTTACTGTGTGTGCATGCTTCATCCGTCTGTGTCTTCAAATGAAATACCAGCCACCGTAAAGTCCCACCCTATTTTGTTCTTATTCGATAACTGTTTGAATACGTAGCGTTGGGCTGTTTAATATATATTTTGTTCCACTTTTCGTTTTTAAAATGTACAAAAGAGGCACTGGAAAAGCTAAATGGGCCGGAATCAGTCATTCATTTATTTTGAATCTCTATGGGAATCTTGATGTTTCCACAGACTGACATGGTTTGATGTGGTTGTATGTTTGTCCAGACAGTAAAAATAGCACAACTGCATTAACCCTGTTACTGCTGAAGGTGGCTAGAATACACAGAGGAAAACATTCTTTTATACGGTTCTCTAGAGCTTTCCTGAAGCGTCTCAACATGAGGTCAGTTGAGGGGATTCTATTGACTTCCTCGTAGAAAATGCACTTGAAGTAAAACTAAAGATAAAGCTTTTTTTGTTTTTTTTTGAGAGGGATTAGAAAACCTGTCAGGCTTTTACTTCTGTTTATGTCCTCGTTTCTGCCTCTCTTCCTTTTGCATTCAGTTAGACTTTAAAGAGATAATATAAATAACTTATTTTTTACAAATATGTGATCCAATAAAATCAGGCACTGGATACTAAAAAGATCTCCAGGATGCTAAGAGAATGGCAGATCTCTCACGGAGAGAAACTGGCAAAGACAGGTCTGCCAGCCCCCTTCTAGATCATTAAGTTTTGGGGAATAAGCAAACCATACAGTTATGTGACTAAATAACCTGACAGCCAATGCAAAGCTATAAATCCCACCCTCCACCTATGCCCCCCCAATTAGATTTACCAAAAAGCTGACAAACGATGCACCCAAAGAATGTGATAGGAGAGAGATAACTTCCACCACTACACACACTGCCGCTTAGCGACTTCCAATGTTCCCGATTCCCTACTGCACATGCGCGAGTCACGCTGCGCAATACGGATGATCCCTGCTGTCTCTGGGACCCGTGTGTTTCCCAGAAGACAGTGGGGAAGGGACAGGAAGTGGCGTAGATACCCACAGATTCTGCGGCTATCTACGCCCGGAAGTGGGTGCAAATACCTGTATTATACAGGTATCTGCACCCCCCTGAAAATAATCAAAAAGTGATGAACAAAAATATAAAAAATAAAATTGAAAATTGCAATACATGTAAGTGTAGGAAACAAAGTCCATAAACATTCCAAATGTAACAAATTGAAACAAAGTATTTGTCTGATGCTGATGTGTTAGAAAGGTTATAAATCAGCGCCGCTTACCAGATTCTATGGATCTCAGGTAATAGAGACCAAACACGCTGGAGCATAAGTCTGCCGGCAGGGATAAGATCCTCCTCGGATTTCTCTAAGGGGAAAAGACCTTTTCTGGTGCTGCAGGATATCCGATTAGATTGCAAACTCAGAAATAAATTATCCTTTCCCAGGTACTCCTATGTAATCTCGTTAGCAGAGGATGAAAGAGAGGGACTTCATGGTGTAGTATTTCCAGTTAATTTATTAAAAAAATACATCAACACTTACATCTTAGAAAACGGTAGCAAGTAAGACTTGTAGAGGAGCCACTACTCTGACCAGCTGGCTGCTATGTAGTGACTTCAAGGATAGATGCTCCACCCAACGCGTTTCCCCATACAAGGCATCGACTGGGAACGGAGGCTCCTCTACAAGTCTTATTTACTACCATTTTCTAAATGAAGTAGTATCGACCGTCATCTCCCTAGGTGCTTTTTTCGATTGCCCAAGACCCCCTTATTTTTCTGCTGGGTATGACAGACAATATTACACTGGATTGGTATGCATGTAATATTTTGGAAAATGTGGACCAAAGTTTGTGAATTTACCTCTTTGTATACCCTGACTGTTACTACCACAGTGCCTTTTTATGTCTATCGTGTTTATTACTTTAACATGATCTGCACTATGTGTAAAAATTAAATACATATCTTCACTGGCAAAAGAAGCTTTGTTCATTGATCAACTTTCCAAACTTCCATATTCATCTGCTCGTACCGAAATGGTATCATGGTCAGGAAATCCATTTTGCTATATTGATGTCTTGCTAGTGTGTGAGGTGCCTTAGGTTTCATCTGCTTATCCTCTCCTCGGTTTCTAAAATGCTCTCACAGCCTTTGAAACTTGTTAATAGGTGGCAATGCCAAGCATCAAACCCTGCCAAACCTTCTCCTCCACTTGCACAATGAAACAATAGTTGTAAAACTTGATGGGTGGTGCACTCTACTGGCTTATGATTTGCTGTTATTAATTGAAGGACAAAAGTCAGGAAGCCCCGTGCATGAGGCCTTATGAAGAGTGTAAACAATATCAAACTTTGTTGTAAATTACGAAGGTTCAATGTCACAAAGCGGGGTTTTTTTTTGGAACTTTATGAATTGGTTCCTCA
Organism: Lithobates sylvaticus; assembly: GCA_028564925.1. Classification (NCBI taxonomy): domain Eukaryota; kingdom Metazoa; phylum Chordata; class Amphibia; order Anura; family Ranidae; genus Lithobates; species Lithobates sylvaticus. The sequence continues at coordinate 496,810,699 of CM053026.1, read as the reverse complement.
ACTTATTAGCAACATTGACAAAGCCTTAAAAAAGCAACCCAGACAAGTAAAGTAAATAAGACAGTTAAACCTTATATCTTAATTCAGTTTATTAGAATTTAATTCCATTTATATAAAATAGCTAGTGCTTTTCAAAACATTACTTCTAATGCACATGCAGCTCACTGCCAAAATAGCATTTAATGATAAAGTAATGAGAATTCTGGAACCTACAAATGCTTAGTGCTTACAATAAGGCAGACATTCCCACATAATGCCTGAACCATCAAGTTTCTGTAATGACTTGTGACATGTTTATGATGCTTTTTTTTCCAAGTATTTAGCATTCATCTACTCAAAGTAGAACTAAAGGCAGAACATTTTTTATCATCTTGGATAATTAAGGGAGGCTTAAAACCCCTGTCAGTTTTTAATTTTTTGCAATCTGTATCGCACAAGGGAGATTTACCTTTACTTCATATCTCATAGGCAAAACAGGAAGTTAGAGGAAATTCCTTTAAAGTGAGGGAATAACTGGTTGGCACCAGTGTCAACAGAACTAGTGTCCCCATTGGAAGATTTCCTGTCCATTCCTGTTCTGGTGACAAACTGATATTTTGCAATGTACTCTTGAATGAATAATTGAGTGACTTGTATAGCACTACCTATGCGAACTGAATCGCCTCAGGGCGAACTAAGGCAACTCTGTTTTATATTTTAGAGGGTATTTTAACCACTTCCGGACTGCCGCACGCCCATATATGTCCTAATTTTGACGGGGGATATCGTTGTTATAGCAGCAGCTATCTGCCATAACCCCGGTATCCTCGTGTTCGGCCGGCGGTCCAGTTTCAGATAAAAGTGGTCTCTACGGCGGATGCACTCCGCCGCTTACCGGATCCGTCGGCAGCGGTGGAGGCAATCGGATCTTCACCCTGGCTGGGCATGGAGACGAGTGAGGGGTAGATGGCCCCCACCCGTCTCCATAACAATGCAGGGCAGAAGCGACGTCAAAACGTCACTTTCGCCCACAGTTCTTAAAGGGCCATTTTTAAAAAAAATTTTTTGAAATAACAATTATTATTTTTTTTTTATTATTGCATTTAAGTGTAAATATGAGATCTGAGGTCTTTTTGACCCCAGATCTCATATTTAAGAGTCCTGTCATGCATTTATTCTATTACAGGGGATGTTTACATTCCTTGTAATAGGAATAAAAGTGACACAATTTTTAAAAGTGTAAAAATGCAAAAAAAGGTAAAAGAAACCAAATTTTAGTTTCCCGGAGTAGTGCCCGAATATGAAAACGGTGTTCAAACCATACATGTGAGGTATCGCCGCGATCGGTAGAGCGATAGCAATAATTCTAGCCCTAGACCTCCTCTGTAACGCAAAACATGCAACCTGTAGAAACGTCGCCTATGGAGATTTTTTAAGGGTAAAAGTTTGTCGCCATTCCACGAGCGGGCGCAATTTTGAAGCGTGATATGTTGAGTATCAATTTACTCGGCGTAACATTATGTTTCATAATATAAAAAAAATGGGCTAACTTTACTGTTGTCTTATTTATTAATTCAAAAAAGTGAATTTTTTCCAAAAAAAGTGCGCTTGTAAGACCGCTGCGCAAATACGGTGTGAGAGAAAGTATTGCAACAACCGCCATTTTATTCTCTAGGGTGTTAGACATTTTTTTTTATAATATTTGGGAGTTCTAAGTAATTTTCTGGAAAAAAAAATGTTTTTAACTTGTAAGTAGTATATACTTTTTGGCTATACAAATGAATCACAAGGGCAGTATGTTGCTTAGCAGGCTCACCTACTAAGCAAAACTAGAGGGTTTAAAGCATGGGTGCTCAACCTGTGGTCCTCCAGCTGTTGTGGAACTACAAGTCCCATGAGGGATTGCAAAGCTGATTGTTACAAGCATGACTCCCAAAGGCAGAGGCATGATGGGAATTGTAGTTTGGCAACAGCTGGGAAGCCACAGGTTGAGCACCCACGGTTTAACCACTTGCCGCCCGCCATATAGGAAAACGACGGCTGCAAAGTGGTTTCAAAATCCTGACCTCACGTCATATGACGTGATCAGGATTTTGAGCCGATCGGCTGCTCCTCTGACAGGGAGGTCTGTGCTGATCGATTATCAGCGCAGCCCCCCCCCCAAGAATGCCCACACTGGACCACCAGGGAAGCCATCAGATAACCAGGGATGCCCAGCACCAGGTATGCCACCCTAGACCACCAGGGATGCCAGTCAGTGCCCACAATGGATGCCAATCAGTGCCCACAATGGATGCCAATCAATGCCCACAATGGGCATCACTGATTGGCATGCATTATTGTTTGGCACTGATTGGCATCCATCAGTACAATACAATACAATGCCGCCTATCAGTGCCCATCCGTGCCACCTATCAGTGCCCATCCGTGCCGCCTATCAGTGTCCATCCTTGCTCATCCGTGCCGCCTATACATGCCCATCCGTGCCACCTATTCATGGCCATCCATGCTGCCTATCCATGCCAATCCGTGCCAGCTATCAGTGCAAATTTGTGCCACCTATCAGTGCCCGTCCGTTTCGCCCATCAGTGCCACCTATCAGTGCCCATCAGTGCTGCCTATCAGTGCCACATATCAGTGCCCTTCAATGCCACCTCATCAGTGCCACTTCATTGGTGCCACCTCGTCGGTGTCCATCAGTGCCGCTTTATCAGTGCCCATCAGTGCAGCCCCATCAGTGCCCATCAGTGAAGGAGAAAACTTACTTATTTACAAAGTTTTGAAACTGAAACAAAATAAAAACATATTTTTTTTCAAAATTTTCGGTCTTTTTTTATTTGTTTAGCAAAAAATAAAAACCGTAGAGGTGATCAAATACCACCAAAGAAGAAAGCTCTATTTGTGGGAACAAAATTATAAAAAATTCATTTGGGTACAGTGTAGCATGACTGCGCAATTGTCATTCAAAGTGCCACAGCGCTGAAAGCTGAAAATTGGTCTGGGCAGGAAGGTGTTTAAGTGCCCTGTATTGAAGTGGTTAAAGCATAATTGTATTGCTGAAGATGCCTTCATAATAGATTTGTTTTTTTAGTGATTTCTTATTAAAAGAGGGATTTGTTTATATATACATACAGTATATTTACATGCTACATAGTGCATAAAAGTGGCCGGCTCCTGTTCTCTCAGTGATGTGTCACTGAACTTTCCAGTCTTTACAGGTTAAGAGTTAATAGTGTACAGTGCAGTCTGTGAGCTTTGAGAAGGGAAGAGCAGGGGCATGCCTTGCAATCCTAGACTACAGCGCTGTGTGTTTCCATTGATGCACACAGTGTAAGGATACCACTCCAGTCCCTGCTTGTAAAGGTGGCTCCATAGGACATTGCAAGAGAAAGGAGCCACCCTGAAACAGGAAACCTGGGCCAGTGGTTATCTCACAAGCTTAAACAGGAACATAGGCAAGAATTAAAGGATAAGGAATATGCATGCAGGGCTATGCTACCCTTTTCAAGCTAGCATTTTCCAAATAATGTAGCTGTGGAAAGACTGCAACCTTTAACACCCAGACCTCATGTTTTCTTTTTTATTCTTCCCACCTTTACAATTGCATCACTCTGGTGTGTCTGGAAGGCATACAGGAGATGATACTGTGGCCTCATGAATGTCTTCATAAGTAGGAGATGTTCGTAGGTCGGGCGTTCGTAAGTCTGGGACCCCCTGTATAGCTGTCCCAGGTTTGAGATGTGATGAATACGATCCAGGATGTAAGTACACCTTATTGTAATTGTGCATTGAAATGTTTTTTTGGCACATACAGTACAGAGAGGGAAAAAAGTATTTGATCCCCTGCTGATTTTGTACATTTGCCTACTGACAAATAAATGATCAGTCTATAATTTTATTGGTAGGTTTATTTTAACAGTGAGAGACAGAATAACAACAAAACCATTTAAAAAAATGTATACATTTATTTTCATTTTAATGAGTGAAATAAGTATTTGACCCCTTCACAAAACATGACTTAGTACTTGGTGGCAAAACCCTTGTTGGCAATCACAGAGATCAGGCGTTTCTTGTAGTTGGCCACCAGGTTTGCACACATCTCAGGAGGGATTTTGTCTCACTCCTCTTTGCAGATCCTCTCCAAATCATTATGGTTTCGAGGCTGACATTTGGTAACTCAAACCTTCAGCTCCCTCCACATATTTGCTATGGGATTAGGGTCTGGAGACTGGCTAGGCCACTCCAGCACCTTAATGTGCTTCTTCTTGAGCCACTCCTGTGTTGCCTTGGCCTTGTGTTTTAGGTCATTGTCATGCTGGAATACTCATCCACCACTCATTGTCAATGCCCTGGCTGAGGGAAGGAGGTTCTCACCCAAGTTTTAAAGGTACATTACCCCGTCCATCATCCCTTTGATGCAGTGAAGTTGTCTTGTCTCCTTAGCAGAAAAACACCCCCAAAGCATAATGTTTCCACATCCATGTTTAATGGTGTGGATGGTGTTCTTGGGGTCATAGGCAGCATTCCACCTCCTCCAAACACGGCGAGTTGAGCTGATGCCAAAGAGCTTGATTTTGGTCATCTGACCACAGCACTTTCACCCAGTTCTCCTCTGAATCATTCAGCTGTTCATTAGCAATCTTCAGAACTTCAGGCCTGTACATGTGCTTTCTTGAGCAGGGGGACCTTGCGGGCACTGCAGGATTTCAGTCCTCCACGGCATAGTGTGTTACAAATTGTTTTCTTGGTGACTATGTCCCAGCTGCCTTGAGATCATTGACAAGATTCTCACATGTAGTTTTGGGCAGATTCCTCACCGTTCTCATGATCATTGAAACTCTACAAGGTGAGATCTTGCATGGAGCTCCAGACAGTGGGAGATCGACTGTTATTTTGTGTTTCTTCTATTTGCGGATAATCGCACCAACTGTTGTCACTCTTTTACCAAGCTGCTTGGCAATGGTCTTGTAGCCCATTCCAGCCTTGTGTAGGTCTACAATCTTGTCCCTGACATCCTTGTACAGCTCTCTGGTCTTAGCCATGGTGGAGAGATTGGAATCTTGATTGCTTCTGTGGACAGGTGTCTTTTATATAGGCAACAATCTGAGATTAGGAGCACTCTCTTTAACCACTTGCTTACTGGGCACTTAAACCCCCTTCCTGCCCAGACCAATTTTCAGCTTTCGGTGCTTTCACATTTTGAATGACAATTTTTTTCCCACAAATAGAGCTTTCTTTTGGTGGTATTTGATCACCTCTGGGTTTTTTAATGAATAAATGAATTTTAATAAATGAAAAAAGACCAAAAATTTTGAAAAAAAAACGCATTTTTCTTTGTTTCTGTGATAAAATTTAGCAAATTATAAATTTTTCTTCATAAATTTTGGCCACAATTTATACTGCTACATATCTTTGGTAAAAATAACCCAAATTAGTGGATATTATTTGGTCTTTGTGAAAGTTACAGACAGTTACAAACTGTGGTGCGAATCAAAATTGATCACATCTGATGTACTGGTGACCTATCTCATTTCTTGTGACCCGAAAAAGCCAGGAAAGTACAAATACCCGCCAAATGACCCTTTTTTGAAAGTAGACTTTCCAAGGTATTTAGTAAGAGGCATGGTGAGCTTTTTGATGTTGTCATTTTTTTCCCACAATTCTTTACAAAATGAATAATTTTTTTATTTTTTATTTTTTTTCACAAAATTGTCATTGTAATAGGTTATTTCTCTCACATGGCATGTGTATACCACAAATGACACCCCAAAATAAATTCTGCTACTCCTCCTGAGTATTACGATACCACATGTGTGGGACTTTCCCACAGCCTGGCCACTTAGAGAGGCCCAAAATGCAGGGAGCGCCATCACGTGTTCTAGGAGCATAAATTACAGATCTAACTTGTTGACTACCTAGTACACTTTTGAAGGCCCTGGAGCACCAGGACAATGACACGTGACACTGACGTGGCACTGATGACAGGTGGCACTAATGACACGTGACACTGATGTGGCACTGATGACAGATGGCACTTACGGGGCACTGATGACACGTGACACTGATGACAGATGGCACTAATACGGGGGCACTGATGACACATGACACTGACAGATGGCACTAATATGTGGCACTGGTGACAGATGGCACTTATATGTGGCACTGATATCATGTGGCACTAATACGTGGCACTGATGAGAGATGGCACTAATACGTGGCACTGATGACAGATGGTACCGATACGTGATACTGATGACAGATGGCACTGATACGTGGCATTGATGACACGTGCCACTGCTAACAGATGGCACGTGACACTGACAGGTGGCACTGATGACACGTGGCACTGACATGGCACTGATGACAGATGGCACTGATGACAGATGGCACTGACGTGGCACTGATGACATGTGACACTGACGTGGCACTGATGACAGATGGCACTGATGACAGATGGCACTGGGGACAAATGGCACTGGGGACAGATGGCACTGGGGACAAATGGCACTGGGGACAGGTGGCACTGGCAGATGGCACTGGGAACAGGTGGCACTGGCAGATGGCACTGGTACTGGCAGATGGCACTGGGGATAGGTGGTACTGGGGACAGGTGGTACTGGGGACAGGTGGTACTGGGGACAGGTGGCAGCGGGGACAGATGGCAGCATGGCAGCGGGGACAGATCACTTTATTTTTTTTTCTTTTTTTTTTACTTTACGGCGCCGCTGCAGCCGTTCTACTGTCCCTCCTCACACGCTGTCTGTGTGAGGAGGCAGAGCGGCGCTGAGAGTTGATCTCATATGTTTGCATATGAGATCATCTCTCATTGGACACGCCGATCTCGCTGTAACCGGCCGCTGTGATTGGCCGTTTACAGCGATCTGTGACTGGCCGTGTCCTACGGACACGGCCAGCACAGAACTTCCCCGATGCACGCTCTCAGGAGCGTGCATTAGGGAAGTAAACAACAGGACGTCCTCCCAGCAGAGAGCGTCCGCGCTGCAGCCGTCTTTCGGCTATAGCGCGGGCGCGAAGAGGTTAAGAGAAATGCTCCTAATCTCAGCTCGTTACCTAGAAGACACCTGGGAGCCAGAAATCTTTTTGAAATGTGTTTTTCTGGATATTTTTGTTGTTATTCTGTCTATTATTGTTAAAATAAACCTACCATTAAAATTATAGATAATAGCGCTAATTTAGTCACCCTAATTTACGTATGTCAAAAGAAGCCAAAATTACATATGTTCCTAAACAAGTATAATAAACTAAATCACAATATATGTGTAATAGAAAATATAAAATATAAAAGTAGGGTTCATATGAAAATTTAATTCAATATAAAAACCTAATATGCTCAAAAAGTGAAGAGAAAAAATATATATATTGAAAAGAATTCTTTTTTAAATGAATAAAAATAAGTGTTAAAAATAGAATTAAATAAATAAGTCCATCAACAGTCCAAATCAAAGAAGTATATCAAATGAAGACACAATATGATCCATTGGAAAATCCATAAAACATGAGAAGAAAGCCCTCACCAGAATCCTGTAGATAGAGAAAGGGTGGATATCGAAAGCCAAGGTGTGGAAAGGTCAATTTCGGTATATGCACCTTACCAGATTCGGTGGACCCCCTAAATAGCGAGGTCTGATGTGCCAGCAGATATAACCCTCTGCACGGGTATCTGGTCGGAATCCCCATATACCCGTGCAGAGGGTTATATCTGCTGGCGCATCAGACCTCGCTACTACGTAAGATCAGCTGCTGAAAATACTTAAAATGGAGTTCCACATTTTAGGGGGGGGGGGTGGAGCGGGTACCTGGTTTTGACAGGTACACGCTCCCACTTCTGGCTGAGTTCACTGCGGCCTCCTTGCCCGCTGCTGGCCCATTCACAGAGCGCAGCACGATTCGCACATGCATAGTTGGGAACCAGCTGTGAAGCTGCAAGGCTTCACTGATGGTTTCCCTTAGTGGAGATGGCGGCAGAAGCAGCACCCGATAGCCGATTGAAAAATCAACTCGGGTGAAGACACTGCTGGCTTCCTGGACAGGTGAGTGTCTGAATATTAAAAGTCAGCAGCTATAGTATTTGTAGCTGCTAACTTTACATTTTTGCTGCAGAGGCCTGGAGCTCCTTTTTTTAAAAAAAAATGAGGGTTTAATATCTCTTTATATTGTGGAGCTCACATGTAAGCAAAGAAACACCAAACAGGCCTAGTCTTATATCATGCAGTTTTAAATAATGATTTTTGTATTGACTGTAGTTCTCTTCAATTATGAAACCTGTCACTGTGTATTTTGGTTGAACTTGACAGATGTGTCTTTTTTTCAACCTATGTAACTTAAAATACATTATTTCAGCTTGTATGAACCTGCAGTGTTTTTCCACCCCAATTACACTTTACAGATCATTCTGATTACTTCCTAACATAAACTCTGACTGGATCATAAAAGTGTCACTAAACACAGATTATAAAAAAACTATCAATAAATGGTGTATTAGATGCTGTTCATTCTCACTCAGTCACTATGAGAGTCGTTTTCTGTATTCTGCAAAAAATCTGGTTGGTCCTGCTGCTCTCTATCGCCGCCTTCTGTTTATGTTCCCAATTCAGCTAGGGATTTTTCAGCTGTGGTGTGCAACTCTGCACATGCTCAGTTATCACAGAGTTTCTATGCTGATCATTTCCTCCCCATCACATCTGATGGGTCACACATGTGTGACTATAGAGTCACACATGTGGGCGTATACACAGTGGTAAATGACAGCCCACTTCCTCCCTCCTCCTCCTCCTTGCCCACTAACCAGCTAAACACAATGTGGATGGGATATTACGTGTAGATTGATGGTGGCTTCACCTCCCTCTTATTCTAAGACACAGGCTGCAGGGGCGCGATACAGTCCGTGACTGGCAAAAATTCACCCACACCATGTTGTTTCCACAAAATTATAATGATTTCATTTCAGATAACCTTTTATGCCAATTTAAAACAGTTTATCGGTAATATTTATTTATTTTTACTCTGTATTCCAGCTATTTCTTTTTTTTATTTTGAACATGTGTTTATGTTTCCCTGCAGACAGACTGGGAACGATCTGGGTTAATGTGACAGCTGTATATAGATTAGGAAAAGGGTACTTGGATGTTTTTTTATTAAAATAATTACAGTGCCATCATCCACATACAAAAATAGAAGTGACAATGTAAATTAAACAGTGTGTGTTTAGTATCACTTTAAATAAGTCAAAGCAACAGAAAACAGGAACCTCTTTTACTGTAAGATGAACAAATCCGAAGCAGATTTCCTTGCTTGTAGCATAAAAATATATTTAAAATACTGTTTGGTAAGTCAGTAACTACATTCTTTCTGTTACATATGAGCCCTCTATATTACAGCAAAGCTGTTTATACAGGCTGTCATAGGTGGGATTACATCAGTCAAATAGCTCAGCAATTCTCCCTAACAAAAGTGCCCAGCTATACAAACTTTGTTGCCTCGCTTTCAACATAGTCTCTAGGTGATTGCTTCTGCCATCCCATACAAAGCCATGTTATTAAACTGGCATGAACTAAAGCCCACCTCTTTATTCCTTTACGTCACATTCGAGAATCCAGAGCCCATTTAAAGGGTTGCAGTGTGATGAGCTGAAGATCGCAGCTGGCAAACAAACCGATACGGGCAGGTGCCGTCTATAAATATAATCTGTAGTGGTTGTTTATAGCAAAGAGTTAAAACCGCATAAACATATGAGAAATACACGGCAAGATAAATGCAAATAGTATAAACAGTGGAGTGATGTAAAAAGAATATGCAGTACAGAAGCATTCTGTGATTTTATTTTTTAAAGTTAAAGTATAACTAACGGCAAAGCTTTTTTTTTTTTTTAGTTTTGGAGAGGGATTATTTAGAACATTTGTCAGTTTTTATTGCTGTCTGTGCCCCCATTAAGGAGATTCACCCTCTCCTGTTTACCATTAGCATTAATAGTGAAATTAAAAGAGAATCCAACATTTTGGGTTGTCCCCAGAAAAGTAACAGAGGGGAAGTCTTCCAATGGGGACATTAGTTCTGGTGACCTGGGGGTCCCCAAGGAATTTCTTTTAATTTGCAGGGATTTCCTCTTACTTCTTGTTTTGCTATGGGACAGGAAGTGAAGAAAAATCTCTGCAAAGGGACACAGAAGGCGAAAAAATACCCTCACTTGCTCTACCCAAAATGAAAAAAATAAGTTTTGCCTATAGTTCTAATTTAACAAAATTGTACTTCAAGACACTTGCTGCTTATTTTTAGAATTCCCTTGTGTAACTGTTATGCCGCATACACACGATCGGATTGTCCGCCAACAAATGTTGGATGTGAGCTTGTTGGCACAAAGTCTGACCATGTGTATGCTCCATCGAACATTTGTTGTCGGACAAATGTTGGCTAGCAAGTTCCCAAAATTTCCGCCAACAAATTTTTGTTGTCGGACTTTACAATCGTGTTTACACAAGTCCGTCGCACATGCATGCTCGTGAGAGAGTGTTCAAACATTTCTGAGGCAAGAATGAAAACCGCTTTCCAAAATTCTTGCGCCACTGGGCAACTCCACCAGATGTGTAAGTGTGTACCCAGCTCAGAACAACCTCAAAAAAAGAGAGCCGAGTGATCGGGTGCAAATTTGGCAATTATGGCATGGACTAAGTACCGGCGTGTTAATACCTTGTATGTAGTTTCAACTGCAATGATGTTTGGTGAGGAAGACTTTGTTACAGACCATATTTCAGACCATCTTTTAGTAAATAAAATCACAATAAGAGTATATTGATTGGTTTGCGCAAAAGTTATTGCGTCTACAAAATAGGGGATAGATTTATGGACTTTTATTATTTTTATGTTTTTACTGGTAATGGCGGCGATCTGCAATTTTTAGCGGGACTGCGACATTGAGGCGGACAAATCTGACCCCAAGTGGCACTTTCTGGGGACCAGTGACATAATTACATTGATCAGTGCTATAAAAATGCACTGATCAATGTATAAATGACACTGGCAGGAAAGAGGTTAACTGTGTCCCCTGGGTGTGTTCTAACTGTGTGGGATCTGGGCTGCCTGGGAAAACAAAGAGATCGCTGTTCCTGATCACTAGGAACAGCAGATCTCAGAGTTGTCCCCTGACAGAACGGGGATCCGCCTTGTTTACAGATCCCCGTTCTGCCTCTCCTCACTGGGGTTGCGAGTGGCTGGCGGACATGGAGTCCGCGGGCGTGCCCGCAGTTTAACATGCAGGGACCGACGTACGGGTACATCGGTTTGCGCAGGAGAGCCGACCTGCCGCCGTATATATACAGTGGCTGGTCGGAAAGTGGTTAAAGTATTTTTATTCACTTGCCCCTTCATGTGTCTACAAACTTGCTAGAAAACTTGACAACTCCTTGAGAGTCATAACCCTCTCCTTCCTTGCATGTCATAGCCCTCTCCTCTTCTGGGAGCGTCTAATTACTGCCTGTGCTGGCCCAACTGCTCTGCAGAAGTACATCAGCTGAATAATCTTCAGAATCCAACATATCCAGGTGTGTCAGTGGTCCACATCTCCCATTCCACTAGTCCAGGGATCTGCAATTAGCGGACCCCCAGATGTTGCAAAACTACAAGTTCCATCATGCCTCTGCCTCTGGGTGTCAGGCTTGTGGCTGTCAGAGTCTTGCTATGCATCATGGGATTTGTAGTTCTGCAACAGCTGGAGGTCCGCTAATTGCAGATCCCTGCACTAGTCTATCTCGGAGACCAGTGGGTGGAATCACTGTACGCAGTGGAGGGCACAAACATGCGATATCTCCCGGAAGAGTTGGATGCTGAAGATTTTATGGCCAGTGTAGTTCTGCAAGACAGTGAGGATCAGAGGCACTGATGGTGGGATATGTAAGTATTTTTGCTCTTTTTTGCAGATGGGCTTTTTAGTTATTTTTTGGCGAGTCACTATGAAAGTACAAGAACCACTAGTGTGTGATCAAGACAGTAAAACCAGAAAAGATAGTCACCTAATTAGTTTATAGTTAGGAAAGGACAGGGGCACATGGCAAAAAGGTAAACCCCCTGTCACATTGGGCAGGAACAGCTGCCCGCCAAACATGACCCATTCATTTCAACATCACAAAATGCAAAAATGAGATGGATACTTCAAAATGGAAAAGTGAGATAAAAGGTAATACACAATTATCCCTTTGCTAATTGATCCCATGCTCACTTTAAATTCACTGACAGTAAAAAGACAAATATTGGTGAATAAAGTTTCCTAATCCGTATAAGTCAAAGCAGACAGTGTGATATTTAATACCCTTTTGAATCTTGATTTAAAAATCTTCATATAAAAAAAAAATGACATTTTCTCTTGTAAAGGATATTATAGTCTGCCTAGACTCCTCTCAGATGTTCCCTTATAGTTTATCTCTTGCAGAAGGGAAGCCGCCACCTATTTCCTCTAGTATCTACTGTATATTTAGATATTACTCTTAAGCTTTTTGACCTTTTTTCTGTAAAACAGGACAATTAGGATTTTTTATTGTACATTTTTTAAAGCTTGCTTTTCAGTTTAAAACGTAACAGTATTAAAACATTCATGCTTTTTCCAGTATATTTTATTTGCGTTTGGTACATTAAACTGTGCATGATTTCTTATGTAATAATAATAAAGTTAAAGCAGAACTCTGCAGCACTGAACAAAGGGTTGAATTTAAAAAGGAAAAAAAATAAGTACAGCGGAAAGGACCGCTATTTTGCCAGAACCGGGCAAGAGAAGGAACGTTTAATGGCATCAAAAGACTGAGAGGTGGAATTAAATTATGTATTTAGGGAATTTTGCAGAAAATAGGTACGGGGAGTTCAGAGAGGAATGTGGGAGAACTGGCTAGTCTGGAGATGTTCTTCAACCACTCTATCTCTCACACCTCTTCACCCCCTATGGACCAGAATTTTTTTTACATTTCTGCTATAGACTTGTTTATTCAGTGATTACTTTGTCATTACTTAAGATAACAAGGTAATACATATATTGGACAAAGGACAAAGGCTTTATTTTCATGATATTGTCTTGCAACAATAATTTTTTTTTGGTGGGCACTGTACTGGTGGGCACTGCACTGGTAAGCTGCATTTGGTGGGCACTGATAAACTGCATTTGGTGAGCACTGCACTGGTAGGATGCATTTGGTGGGCACTGCACTGGTAGGCTGCATTTGGTGAGCACTGGTAGGCTGCATTTGATGGGCACTGGTCAGCTGCATTTGGTGGGCACTGGTGCTCAGCATCATATCCAGAGGTTGTCTTGGGGAAATAGATGTAAGAGTGCTGTCAGCATTGCTGCAGAGGTTGAAGGGGTGGGGGCTCAGCCTGTCAAAGCTCAGGGCATACACTACACACTGTATAAAATTGGTCTGCATGGCTGTCGTCCCAGAACGAAGTCTCTTCTAAAGATGATGCGCAAGAAAGCCCACAAACAGTTTGCTAAAGACAAGCTGACTAAGGACATAGATTACTGGAACCATGTCCTGTGGTCCGATGAGACCAAGATAAGCTTATTTGGTTCAGCTGGTGTCAAGCGTGTGTGACGGCAACCAGGTGAGGAGTACAAAGACAAGTGTGTCTTGCCTACAATCAAGCATTGTGTCATGGTCTGGGGCTGCATGAGTGCTGCTGGCACTGGGGAGCTACAGTTCATTGAGGGAACCATGAATGCCAACATGTACTACGACATACTGAAGCCGAGCATGATCCCCTCCCTTCGGAGACTGGGCCGGAGGCAGTATTCCAACATGATAACGACCCAAACACTCCTCCAAGACGACCACTGGCTTGCTGAAGAAGCTGAGGGTAAAGGTGATGGACTGGCCAAGCATGTCTCCAGACCTAAACCCTATTGAGCATCTGTGGTGCATCCTCAAACGAAAGGTGGACAAGGTCTCTAACATCCACCAGCTCCGTGATGTCGTCATGGAGGAGTGGAAGAAGACTCCAGTGGCAATCTGTGAAGCTCTGGGGACCTCCATGACCAAGAGGGCTAAGGCAGTGCTGGAAAATAATGGTGGCCACACAAAATATTGACACCCAATATTGGGCCCAATTTGGAAATTTTCACTTAGGGGTGTACACACTTTTGTTGCCAGCAGTTACACTGTTATACAAGCTGTACACTCACTACTTTACATTGTAGTAAAGTGTCATTTCTTCAGTGTTGTCACATGAAAAGATAAAAAATTTTTACAAAAATGTGAGGGGTGTACTCACTTTTGTGAGATACTGTATATTGTACATTCACATCAGTCTGTGCCCTCAAGGAGCTTACAATCTGAGGTCCTTAACTCATATTCATACATACACATACTAGGGCCAATGTAGACAGGAGCCAATTAACCTGACAGCATGTCTTTGGAGTGTGGGAGGAAACCCACGCAGGCACAGGAGGAACATGCAAACTCCAGGCAGGTAGTGCTGTGGTTGGGATTCGAGCCAACATTCCCAGTGCTGCTAGGTGGAAGTGCTAACCACTTAGCCACTGTGCTGCCCATATATAGTAAAGATTCTGTTTTTACACATTTCAATTACTTTGCAAAGCTAAGTTGACAAAGTACTGTAGACTGTACTGTTATGACGCATTCTTTCTGCATACAAAGACATTTCAGAGCTTATTATAATTAAGGATATCAGACAAAGTGGTCTGGAACTGAAAATGCTGAAAACTGTCTCATATAAGCCTCCACTGGCCCAAATGAAAAATTGCCACAGCAGGTAGCAATATTTTCATACTAATGAGTTTGATATGCCCGTCTAAAAATTTGAAATTTAAACAGTAGCAATTTACATAGACATAAACCTGCAGAAAACTACCCCTTCTCTCATAAACAAACAGGGCTGAATGTTATGCCCAAGTGCTATATACAATCAGTTCTATACATACACTGGTTGGTCTTCTATTTGGATCATTATTGAGCAACATAATATTTCACCCTATTAATAGTGCCCTAAATGCACACTTGCTCTGTACAGTGATCTCTATTCACAATTAAACAATTACTATTTGAATTCAGTTAAAAAACAGCCATCTTATTTTGACATTTAATACAATAGTTATGTTTCATTATGTGTACTGTATATTTACCGAGTTATCAGTGATGCCTGACCAGTAATACACAAGCAAACACTGCAGTAAGCTATGCATCTTAGCCGTCGGGTCTCTCCTTAAGTCTACCTTTTCTCTATAAACAAATTTGTAAAGTGAGGCAGAAACCATTGAGAACTAACATGTCACTGGGCTACAACTTGCCAAGAGTTGTGAAAACATTCTGCACAAGACAAGAGCAAACTAGACTGACTTGGTATTGAGTACAATGAAACCTACAGTTATAGGATGTGTGTATCTAAAAGTACTGTAAAAAATTGTGATAAAATGGCTAAAATGTACATTTTATAAAGAGACCTGGGCAATAATTGAGTTCTGTTGCATTCTCTGTAACAGTTTAAAGTGGGGGGCCCCTTAAAAAATTTTTTTTAAAAGTCAGCAGCTACAAATACTGCAGCTACTGACTTTTGATAATCGGACACTTACCTGTCCCAGGGTCCAGCGATGCGGGGGAACAAAGCCCCCCCTCGTTCCCCGCTCTGCTCGCGGCGCCGGCATTCTTACTATGGGCACCCGGCTGTGACTTCACAGCCGGGCACCCACTGCGC
The DNA here is from genome assembly GCA_028564925.1 of Lithobates sylvaticus. Classification (NCBI taxonomy): domain Eukaryota; kingdom Metazoa; phylum Chordata; class Amphibia; order Anura; family Ranidae; genus Lithobates; species Lithobates sylvaticus. The sequence continues at coordinate 496,795,015 of CM053026.1, read as the reverse complement.
ATGTGCGAGTGACTCCGCGTGCCGTGATACGCCGCACAGTCACCTAGGTCCTGTCACGTGTCCCAGATGACTGACTGCGGCGAGGGGATGTGATGTCAGTGCCCGGGCACTGAAGGAGGCAGACTACGAGGGACCCCCTAGCAACAGGCATTTAGAGGTGAGTACATTTTTTTTTTCCAATTATTTTTTTTTTTTTTTTTTTTTAATTTTAGGCTATTTTTCTTTGGTGGAAACACCACTTTAAGATGTGGTTTTAAATTATAGCTGTTAAAATGTGTAAAATCACTTAATATTTCCCTTTGTAATTATAGAGCACCTTAGCAGCTCTTCAGTACCTAATATCTTTGCAATCGGTGAGTCCCTAACCACCTGATTGACAGCACAACTTATACAGGGACAGACAAGGTAAATAGTCAATTTATAAGCTTTTTCCCCATTTAGAATTACTCATCTATGAAATTATACACAGGAAGTAATGCTTTGAAGGTAAATGCTGCAAGCAAAACATATAGATTTTTTATTTTTTTCAAACAAAAGCTTTGGTATTTCTATAATTAGAATGGAATCATGGTACATGGAGTACGTAATAGTGGTTAGTAGAATTCTTTGAATCAAACTGTTCCTGCAGCACAAAACCCCACATGTCCACTAAACAGGTTTATTACATCATGTAATGGGATAAAACCAGGCCTTTTTTGTACCAGTACCTTCCGAAACTGGTCCAGTACTGTGCACTTTTTATTCAGTAGGATTTACTAAACATCCTGTTGGTCACTTAACAACACCGGCACGCAGCTGGATTTGCAGAGGCAGCCATTGGTTCAGACATCTGATCCTCATGCTGTTGGGGCAGAGGAACAAGCATAATCCCCAACTACAGTAAAACCTTGGTTTGAGAGTAACTTGGTTTGAGAGCGTTTGACAAGACATATTTTGACTTGATATACAAGCGATGTCTTGATATACAAGCGATATCTTGATATACAAGTAGCGTCATATCACAACTGAGTATAAAAGAGAACAGGGGCTCCTCCAAGTGTAGCAATATGGTTACATTTAATGAAGGTACAACATTTAGCAACATATTACTACACTTGGAGGCACCTCTCTTCTCCTTTATACTCTGTAGCTCCTGCTGGATTTTGCTTCTAATCCCCTTGTGGAAGCTTCCATTTGTGGATGGACATTATATGGTCACTCAACCTATCACATTGCTATAATATTTTTATATTGACTATGGTTAAATGGTTGTGGAAGGAATCATTTGAGTTTCCATTATTTCTTATGGGGAAATTTGCTTTGATATACAAGTGCTTTGGATTACAAGCATGTTTCTGGAACGAATTATGCTCGCAATCCAAGGTTTTACTGTATTGTGAATCTTGCACATCTGTCTCAGGATTTTACCAAAATCATAATACCCCGCAGGTCCTGGGCATGTCCCTCTGCTGGGGGCTGGAAAGCAGCAGATCTATGATGGCAGACAGAGACAAAGTGCTCAAGTCTCAGAGCCAATGTTCTACATTTAGTATGTAATTTAAAGAGGAACTGCAGTCTGCTCATATAATTTGTAATAAAAACATCTTTGCCATTCTGAAGCTTCCCTCCAACCACTCTGCATATTATTTTATATATACTGCGATTCTGTACGTGCCAAATATGCTGCAGAAATCTCCCTCCACTGAGTCTGGCTGCAATCATTTTAACTGTGGGCAGCTGAAGCTGCTGCCTGTTCACTTCCTGGATTTACACAGACACACGGAGGAACACCTCCAGCTCTGCAGCTCTCATTGGCCCACTTATGACTCATCCCCCCTCCCTTCCTGGCAAACTCTCACGAGAGTGAGAGAGAGAGAGAGCTGTGCATGATGTCATAAGCCTAGGCTAATGATCAGACAAGAAACAGGAAGTGGGCTGTATAAGGTATTTACTGGCAGAAAAAAAATGTTTTACTATCCAGTTAAAAACAACAAGAGAAGAAGATTTAATAATTGAAAAGTTGAAAAGATGACTGAAGTTCTGCTTTAAGGTTCTCACGTGTGGGGAAGGTTTACCACTTAGCAATCTAAACATGAAATGTGTAAATAAGGGTTTTCCACTCTGTAGTTGTAGTCCTTCTTGACTTCTACTTACCCTTTCCTGTAAAATGTGTCATTGAGAAAAACACCTTGGAAGGAAAGATTAGAAGTTTGTATAGTACTCAATAGTATATTATAGTATCAGATTTCTAGTCTTTTGAGAATGTGAAAATTAACAAAAGTAAGTCTACAGAATAGAGGAATTAATGGGTTTTATCACAATGGTTGCTAGTTGTTTGTTCAGAATCCCTTTTACATGGCCCAATAGTACTCCCAAGAAGACCAAACTACTGTTTCTCATGCAACATGCTTTTTAGGGTAAGCAACTGCTAGCAATAAGTATATGGTTTTGCACATATTTTCTCAGAATAGGTGCAGGTGCTCCCCACTTTCAAGTCACCCCTTGTCTCCATCTCCTTATAACCTCCAAGCACCACACCCCGAACTTTTGAACTTTGGAACGAGGGACACTTGAGGGAGGAAGTGATTTGCTCCGCGGCAAAATGTGGGTGTGGCCCAACTCTTAACAGTGGGAAGGGCTTAAGGAGTGCGGTGGACAAGAATGGCAGAGAAGAAAGGTCTGCAGGGCAGTGTAAGGGGGTAAGCAGGGCAGAGAGGAGGCATCACAAGGGCAGAGGACAGAGGATGGGGGTCAGCAGAACAGTGTAAAGGAGTCAGCAGGATGGAAGACAGGGGGTCAGTAGGGCAGGGTACAGGGGTCAGCAGGATGGAAGACAAGGAGTCAATAAGGCAGGGTACAGGGGTCAACAGGACGGAAGACAGGGGGTCAGTAGAGCAGGGTAAAGAGGTCAGCAGGACGAAAGACAGGGAGTCAGTAGGGTGGAAGACAGGTTGGAATCAGTAGGGCAAGGTACAAGGGTCAGCAGGACAGAAGACAGGGATTGGAAGAGCAGGATACAGGGGTCAACAGCATGGAAGTAGGACAAAGGAAAGGGGGGTCAGTAGGGCATGGTGCAGAGGTCAGCAAGGCAGAGGAAAGGGGGGTCAGTAGGGCAGGGTAAAGGGGTCAGCAGGATAGAAGACAAGGAGTCAGTATGCTGAAAGACAGGGGGTCAGTAGGGCAGGGTGCAGGGGTCAGCAGGACAAAAGACAGGGGTCAGTTGAGCAGGGCACAGGGGTCAGCAGGACGGAAGAAAGGGGGTCAGTAGGGTAGTGTACAGGGGTCAGCAGGACAGAACACAGGGTGTCAGTAGGGTAGGGTAGAGTGGTCAGCTGGACAGAAGACGGGGTCAGTAGAGCAGGGTACAGGGGTCAGCAGGACCGGGGATCAATAGAGTCGGGTACAGGGGTAAGTAGGACGGAGGAAACGGGGTCAGTAGGGCAGGATACAGGGGTCAGCTGGAAGGAGTACCGGGGGTCAGTAGGGCCATTCCTCCTCTTAACCCAAGTCCCCCCCCCAGTCTATCCCCTTTTACTCTTACACCCCCCAATCTTTCCCCCCTTTACTTTTTACACTCCCTAATGACTGCCTCTCTCCCACGGTCACATGGGACCCCCCATCGAAGTACCATTAAGCTGACAGCAGGCTGACTCTCCTCTTGAGTCTAGTGATCAGTGGGCGGAGCTTACTGTCATGGACAAGGAGGCCCCTCCTCTACAAGCATCTCGCTGTAAGCATGCCCCCCTCCTCTGCAAGAGATGCCGGCTGGCGGCTGCCATACACAATGTTGCTCGCGGGCGATCTGGGACTCAGCCCTGATTCGCCGGGACAGGGACCAATTTCAAAGACAAGACGGTCCCGGCGAATCAGGGACAGTTGGGAGGTATGCCCTATACACCTCCCAGTACCACCCCTTTTGGAGAATACAGAACCAAGTGGTGTTTTTTGTATGGAATTTGTTAAAGTATAACGAAATGCAAAAAATTAGAACACCTGTCAGGTTTTATTGCTGTGTGTGCCCCAATTAGGGAGATTCACACTCTCTAATTGTTCTGTTTACCATTATGATTTTAAATGAAAGTAAAAGAAAATCCCAAATTTTGGGTTGTCCCCAGAAAAGTAATAGAGGGGAAATCTTCCAATGGGGAAACTAGTTCTGCTGACCTAGGGGTCCCCAAAGAATTCCCTTAATTTGAAGGGATTTCCCTTTCACTTCCTGTTTGGCTACGGGAGAGGAAGTGAAGGGACATCTCTGCAATGGGACACAGATGGGGAATAAAAATCAGACAGGGGTTATAACTCTCCCTTACTCTATCCAAAAAAATAAGTTTTGCCTATAGTTCTATTTTTATAATAAGAAGAAAAGCAGTGACATAGATCCCCTGCAGCCAACACTAGATCCCCCCCAGCAACAATATATCCCCCACACCAATAGATCCACCCCAGCAACAATAGATACTGCCCAACAACAATATACCTCCCACAACAACGCCCCCCCCCCCATCAACAATAGATCCACTTCAGCAACAACATACCTCCCAGCAGCCAGCATCAATAGACCCTCCAGCAGCCAGCAACAATAGACCTTTCCCTCAACAGTAGATCACTCCCAGCAAGAATAGATCCCCCAACAGCCAGCAACAATAGACCCTGGTGGAGGTGCCGGAAATGTATTGTCCCATGTTTCCGCTGAAAAAAACTCTGGTTTTGCATATATTAAACTATATGGGTACAAATGCTTAACGGGTCATACAATGTTTACAAGCTGAATATTACTCATCAGGAGTTGATGGCTATAAAATTGGTACAAAAAAAAGGGTGTCTGACGTCGCGTGTAGGCTCCATGCTTCTCCTGACTTTATCTATTGTCCCAAGGAGTTCTCCTCTATTCCCAATTCTGGGTAACCCCTACTTTGATCTGGGTTTCACAGATGGCCCCTTTCGGGCTCTCCTCCAATCAGGTCCTTTTAAAGCCTCTCATTTAAAGTAGGCAGGTTCTTGGCCTTCACTACAGACCCTCATAAATCCAAAAGACCTCTACAAGTTGGACTTTTGGAGAGCTCTACAAATCCATAATTTTTTTCAATCCCTCCTCCCGCCGACTAGCTTCCATCACAGATTGACCACAGTAGAAGACTACTGCTCAGCAGCGGTATTCTTCCTCATGCTTTATCTCAGCTGTACTCACTTCCTCCCTCCAGAGGACTTCACACTGCCCTATTTTGAGAAATGGATTCTGATTTGGGGAGGACATTTTTGGAATCCCAAAAAACTGCCATGGTTCGCTTTGCATTGAAATCTTCTCTTTGCACAAAAATCGAGGATAATAATTTCAAGATTTTTACACAATGGTATAGAACCCCTTCAACTCTATTTTTCTTACCGGCTACTTCAGATAGGTGCTGGCATTGCCAGGAGGAGGGGGGGGGGGGGGACACTCCTGCATTTCTCTTGGTCCTGCTCTAAGCTCAACCACTACTGGAAGGGGGTATGCCAAATTTAAAAATTTGTGGATTACCCTGTCTCAGATGATCCAGCATTTTTTCTTCTTTATGTTACTAATATACCTCCCAAAATCTACAAAAGGTCAATTCTGCGCCATCGTCTGAATCTCCCTTAGGTGGAGAGATCCGCAACCTCTGTCCATTTGGTTCTGGCTGCGCAAGGTGGAGGAGTTGAATTCTCATACTGATGAACCAACACAAACATGAGGTGTATACTAGAATGTGGACTTTATAGAACATGTTTATAAAATCTCTTCTAACTGTGAGTCCTGCTGGCTGTTAGACACACGTGTCCCTTGCAATCATGCAATCTATACATTTTATTTCCTTTTTTTTTTTTTGGTGGTTTATTACTTTTCATTCTAATCTGGGTAGACTGTTATACTGTCTCTGTTTTACTGCAATGTTGGACGTGGTTGAAAACTGCTATCTTATAAATAAAAAATAAATAATTTGAAAAAAAAAAGGGTGTCTCTTTGAAATATCTTCTTCCATGAACACATGAAACTAGGGCTCGTGAACATGGGCACATGGGTTCAGTCAAACAATAAAAACACATTACAAAATGTCACTGTACAACATGCTGCTTGTAAGATGGAGATCCACATTAAGGTGTATACAGAAGTTCAAATTTTCCATTTCAGTGTTGGACAGAGTAGGTAAGGGTTAGAATCATTGTAAAGTTTTTTTGTTGTTGTTTGTGTTGCAGATGGCAACATCTATCCTTCTAATAATCCAGGCTATTACTGCAACAAAAGGCAATGGGAAATTCTGTCTAGGTGCAGCGCTGTGCGGTGGGCAGTGAGCACACAAAGTCCAAGTTTGGCAATAGCAATATATTGTACAAAAGTTCAGAAAGTACAACCAGGCCGGGTGGGGAGGCACAACCATTTGGAGCCACTTACACTGTAACAGCAGTGGAATAGCGATCTGAAGACTTAAAGATGGAGGCTGGCTGGTCCACACGCAAAGTAGAGGCTCCTTAGAAGAGGTTGACGTAGTCCCTGCACTGTCCCTACTCCTCTGGAACCTTTCTCTATCTCTAAGCACAGTCCCTGACAGACAGGGATCCTGTCCCTAAACTAGCCACTCGCAAAATGCCAACCAAACCTGGGAGCCAGAGTCTTAAATAGACTCTATCTGACCCAATATGGCTGCCAAAGTCACATGTGGTACCAGCATCCAATCAGGTAGTTGCCTTGAGATCAAAGAAATCATAGAGACCCCAAGTTCCTCTCAACTTCCTCCCAATCTGCATTGCCGCTACAGTCAAACGCCACCTGCAATGGAGAATATAGACCACACCTACCTACAAGAGCTTTCCTTTCACTTTCTGTTGCTTCTTGGCATAAATAAAAATAAATCCAACCAGTGGGACAAACTCACAGGCAATTTAACTATTCCATACTCTAAAGGAAATTTAAAAACTTTTAGAATATACAGTATCTCACAAAAGTGAGTACACTCCTCACATTTTTGAAAATATTTTATTATATATTTTCATGTGACAACATGTGAGTGTACAGCTTGTAGAACAGTGTAAATTTGCTGGCCCCCCAAAATAACTTAACACACACACATTATTGTCCAAACCGCTGGCAACAAAAGTGAGTACACCCCTAAGTAAAAATTTCCAAATTTGGCCCAATTAGCCATTTTCCCTCCCCGGTGTCATGTGACTTGTTAGTGTTACAAGGTCTCAGGTGTGAATGACCTTCTCTGCCCGGTCTTCTCGGCTCTTCATTGGATAGATTGATAGAAGCGCAGCCATTGGCTTGGGCTGCTGTCAATCAAATCCAAATAACACGGCTACCGGGGGGCGGGACCGAGACATACATTCTGTGTCTATGGACGCAGAATGTATGAGACGGGAACGTGCCCACAAGGTAACCCCCTCGGGAGAGAGCTTCCAGAGGGGGTTAACTATTGTGGGGAGGAGCCGAGGGAGCCGCCGTGGGACCCCAGAAAAGTATGACATGTTTTTGATTTAAAAAAAATATAAAATGAACCTTTACAACCCCTTTAATGGTTGTGTGTTGAGTTATTTTGAGGGGACAGCACATTTACACTGTTATACAAGCTGTACACTCACTACTTTACATTGTAGCAAAGTGTAATTTCTTCAGTGTTGTCACATGAAAAGATATAATAAAATATTTACAAAAATGTGAGGGGTGTACTCACTTTTGTGAGATACTGTAGATACACTTTAAATATGCTTGGGCCTTCACATTTTAGCAAACCTAGCTATTAAAGGAGAAGTCCAGCCTGAGCTTCTTAGGCTGGGCTTCTCCTAAGGGTCACAGGAGTGCAATTCGCTTTGCACTCCTGTGACCCGTTTTCAGCAGAGAGCGGTCTGAAGTCCACTCTCTGCTGACGTCACTGAAATCAGAGGAGGCAGCGCGTCATCCCAACTTCAGAAGCTGCCTTGACTGATGGCAGTCTCAGCCTCTCAGCGAGCCACTGAGAAGGCCGCTCCCCGCCCCTCCACAGGTCAGCGCTCCAATGAGCATGGAGGAGCAGAGAGGAGAGCCGCTGACTGAAAGTCAGCGGCTCTCCTCTCGGGGAGGAGTGAGAACCGGATCCATCAGCGGTGTTCGGTGGAACGGTTTTCAGTGCAGAGATGCCGGGGGACAGCTGCAGCATTGGTCTGATGCTGCATCCACCTAGGTAAGAATTAATTAAGAAAAAAAAACAAAAAAACATACTTCTCTTTTAACCTAAACGTCGTATGTAGGTCTCTTGCACACAGCTGCAGTGCATTTAAAATCTTGTCACTATTACACAGAACACAAGTTTGCAAGGTACTATTTTTGTAGTGAGATTTTTATTAGAAGAAGGCTCCATTTTTGTAAATGAATATTTGAGATGGGAGAAAATATCTCAGTGTACCAACATCTTGATATAAGAATTCATACTTGTACAAGGCTAAATAGGACTTTTCAGGCACCACAGCAACTCTAATACATTCAAAAACATTTAATCATCTCATTAAATCACATTTTTACATCATAAAAATGTATATCTTGCTGATAATTCCATTCACTTGAATCAATGTTCAGATCATCCCCAGACTAGTCTTAAAAAGTTTTAACTTTACATCATGCTTATTACACATATTATTGTTCTGGACGTTTCCAAAAGCTAACACCTTCTGTTTGACATGTTTCATGAACAATGTTCACTTCATCAGGAAAGGATTCATATTGGATTGGTCAGGGGCGGACTGACAACTCATGGGGCCCCCGGGCAATAGGAGATTATAGGGCCCCCAGGCAATCAGAGATTATGGGGCCACACAGTATACAATCACACAGTATACACATACATGTACACACAGACATGTTTCTATTGGCTGAAAAGGTACTGGAGTGGTGGGGCAGCTATAATCTCTGGATTTTTAGACCAAAAGGATGTTGGTAAGGGACATTTCAGAAACAGATGTAAAAATAAAACACAGATTTTTACATACTGTCCCTGGTTTTACTGAGGCTGGCAACCCTGATGGGGCCCCCTAGTGGCCCGGGGCCCTTGGGAAGTGCCCGAGTGGCCGAATGGTCAGTCCGCCCCTGGGATTGGTTCATCAATTCAGCAATTATAAAAGCAATGTTACATTATTGTGTAGGTGTCTGACTGGTCACACGCGGTAGGGAGGCAATAGGAGGGATAATCAGAGAATTCACATCGGACCTCTCGTAAAGGGAAGTGACTTATCCTTATTACTACAATGCTTATTTATCATAATAATGAGGCAGAAGGGGCCCAGATGTTACTCTAGTCCTATAATGTTCTCATGGAGGCACCTTAAATGTAGGTAGCCTGAAGTCCCATCCTAAAATCAGGGGTGTTGTCTACAAATAGGAAAACCATCTCCTGATGAAGTGAATGTTGTTCATGAAACTCCTCAAGCAAAAGGCGTTGGCCTTTGGAAACATCTAATGCAATAATATGTATATAAGGATGATGTAAAGTTATAAATGTTTAAAGTGGTTGTACACCCTTATTTTTACCTACAGGTAAGCCTATAATAAGACGTCATGCGCGGGAGTGACGTCATCGCGGCTCCGGCCACTCACAGCACCAGAGCCACGAACCCGGAAGAAACTCAGAGGGCAAAATGTCAGCTCCCTCGGCGTGGACCGGGCTGCGATATGGGGACCTTGTTCTAAGGTAAGTACCGTATTTATCGGCGTATAACACGCACCTTTTTCCCCTTAAAATCAGGGGAAAATCGTGGGTGCATGTTATACGCCGATCCCCAGCGATCCCCCGCCGATCTCCGCTAGCTGTGAGCGAAGCGGAGCGATCGCCGCCGAGCTACACGTAGCGAGTGTACTCAGCTCTTTTCGGCTCTTCTCTGCTCCGCTCACAGTCACGTGAGCGGAGGCGAGAAGAGCCGACAAGAACCGAGTACATGTGTATCGCCGCCGAGCTACACATAGTGAGTGCACTCGGCTCTTTTCGGCTCTTCTCTGCTCCGCTCACAGTCACGTGAGCGGAGGCGAGAAGAGCCGACAAGAGCCAGGTACATGTGTATCTCGGCGGCGTTCGCTCCGCTCTGGTGTCCTGTCGGCTGCAATAGGGACATGGCTGCAATAGGGACATGGCTGCAATAGGGACAAGGCTGCAATGTGGACAAGGCTGCACTGACAAGGCTGCAATGGACACTTAAATGTAAGTTTTTTTTTTTCCTTAAACTTCCATCCTAAAAGTTTTTTTCCTTAAAATTCCCTCCTAAACTTGGGGTGCGTGTTATACGGTATTTCATAATGAGCTAGTATGCAGTGCATACTAACTCATTATGCCTTTACAGGGATATTTTTTCTTTTTGTTCACACGTGCGGGTATACAACCTCTTTAAAGTAGTAGTAAACACAGCTTGGTCACTTATACCTACAGGTAATTTTATATTAAATATATTTAAATATATTAATATTATTTAAAGCTTACCTATAGATACATTAAATCTCTCCTAAATCGTGCACCATTTAGGAGATAACCACAATTCCTGCAGCCAGTGATGTCATTGGCACGTGCGCAAAGTCCTCTGAATTGAGGGTACACCCAATGTGTTGTCAATTCAGAGTGCTGTGATCGTGACTCCCGTGCGCTTGTGCGAGAGTAACCTGATCGCGGCTCAGCCATTAAAACGGCCAGAGCCTGCGCACCCGGAAGGAAGACACAGTATGCCATTAACTTGCCGGGAGACTTTTTTTTAACACTTCACTACTGCTTTAAGAATATTCCTGTGAGTGATCTGATCATTTACTCGTGTTAATGAAATTATCAGCAAGAAACATGTTCTTATTATGTAAAAGTGTGGTTTTAATGGATAATGATTTGAAGTGTTTGAATTTTATGTTTTTGATTGTCCTATTTAGCCTTGTGTTTCTATGGCCCCATCCTTGTACTTTGACTGGGGCACCATCATGTCTAAGCTCAGCAAGTCTGAGTTTAGACATGAAAACTATTTGAGTTTAGACACTGAAACCATATGATCAAAGCTACAATAAAAGCCATACTCTGTACATGTTTGCGTAACCACCAATTAGGCTGCGTAGTATGCACTCTAAGGTACTATTCTCCCCGTCTCCAGATCCACAGCAAGAGTAAAAAAACAGGTATACATGTGTTATGTGACACTGCAGCCTACCACCTATAATTTAGTGCTTGTTGCCTAAGGGATCCATAGCCAGGCTTAAAAATTCTCACATGGGAAGTAAGAGTTCAACCGTTTAACCCTGTGCAAGTTTCAACCTTCAGAAAGCTGAAACTTTCAGGGTGCCTATAGAAGCAGGTTTGGAAGAAAGTCACTGACAAATTTAGTGGAGGCAGCTGAGAGTGCTGGATACAAAGGCTAAAAACTAGTTATGTAAACCTGTACTAAGTACAGATTTCCTTGAAGGGAATGTGATTGCAGATCAAAACACTGTAACATATAGCAGTGGTTTGCTTTTGAAAAAAAAAAATATTCTCTCGCTGGTTGAACAAGTTTTAATCATATTTACCAGGGTGCGTGTGCAACTGTGAATCGCCTCTGCATCCGATTATTCCGGCTCATGAGAAGTTTCCGAAGAAGGAGAGGTGAGTTTCGAGGTGAGTTTCGAGGGGAGCTGATAGGTGAACTCCGGGGAGAACTTTTGGGGGACCCCCTAGGCGAGATGCGGATAGCATTCCATTGTGGGGGAGAGTCACTCTGTGCTGGAACCTGCATTTTCCTAAGGTACAATGTAAATAGCAGAGGTATAAATTCTTCCAATCTTCTACAAGAAGTGTAAGGTATTGTGTGTAATGAAAGCCAACAAGCTGTCAGTATACAGGTTCCAGAGCTGATAGGTTTAGTAGGTTTCTTGTTCCCATGGGTTGTTCATGCACAAATAGTAGCGTATTCCTTCCTAAAACAATTTACGTTTAATGAAGTTCAAAGTATTACTTGCTAAAATTAGAAATCGAGCACCTTTCCCACGAGCTGGGCGGTTTTCTAGTCCAGAAAGTACATGTAGATCCTCACTGGAAGCAGCAGTCCATCTTGATTAAAGTGCAATCTAGTTCAGGTCTTTAAAGGCAGGCTGCATGTACTACGTGCAAGAAACATGATTCTTATCATACATGCCAGGGCAAACGTCACTCTGCCATGAAGAAAAAAGAATGAAATGTTTTTAGAAGAAACAATCTGATAGACTTGATTCCCAGAAAATGCATCAACTCAGTAGCGAAGTCCGCATATGTGAGGTTCAGCCTGCATACACTCTTCCTCTCCTAGACCCATACAGCTGAAAGTAAGGAAAGCGGATCCTGTTGCAGTTTGTTTATCCACACTGTCTCCAGCAGTCTCAGCCAATCCTATATCAGTCACCAGTTCTCTTCCCCTCTCATAAAACACAGCGCAGGCTGGCAGGACTTTGGGAAGCTCGCAGACTGAGGTCAGCAGGAAATTATATTTGTATGATAAACTAAAAATCACTTAAGAATCTATAAAACAACTGTCACAAGCATTTGCCTGCTGAGAAAACCTGTCAGTGCACGTTCTACATACCCACACAACTACATATTTTATGCACCCATTGTATTATACGCAGGCGTATTTGTTACATTTTATACATTTTATAATATACGCAAGATTTTTTTTTTTTTTTGCGCATATTATTGGAATGTTCACTAATAGTAGGTAAAATAAGTATTGAACATGTCACCATTTTTCTAGGTAAATATATTTCTAAAGGTGCTGACATGAAATTTTCACCGCATGTCGGTAACAACCCATGCAATCCATACAAAGAAATCAAAACAAATACATTCAGAAATGAAGTTAGGTGTAACAAAATGGAATGACACAGGAAAAAAGTATTGAACACATGAAGAAAGGGAGGTACAAAAAGGCATGGAAAGCCATGACACCAGCTGAAATCTATCAGTACTTAAAGCGGTTCTGCGCACACAAATTATTATTATTTTTTTTTTTAACAGTTAAAAATTTAATTCTTTCTAATGTCACACTCACTTTTATGGGTCCTTTCCGGTCTCCATGTAAGTTTTTCGATCAAATCGTAACTTATAATAATAATGAACAGTAGTTTTCATCTTGCTTGTGGGCATTTGAAGCCCACAAGCAATCACTTCCTTGTTCCAGTAATGTGCATGTACCAGCATGCCTTGCTCGTTCCCATGCATGCTCAGTGGCAACTGCGCCGAGCGGCGTAAATATCTCTGTTGCCATCACAACGGTTGGCGTCTTAGGAAGTTCCCGCCCCCGTTGTGATGTGAAGCGTCAAGTCCGTTGAAATCCCGTGAGATTTTGCGGTGGCTCTCCGCACTGACTCCTGGGATGAATGACACGAGATCCCAGGAGACAGTGTGGCGGGGACAGGAAATGATGCGGATCCCCGCAAAATCCCCACCCACAGCCAGATAACAAAGGGAATATACACAAGGCCACCGATCTAAAGGTACGCTCAAAAAATAAAAAAATAAAATGTCCATTGAGCACTCTGGGCTAGATTTGGAAACAAGTGAGCTTAACTAGGAAAAATGTGTGCAGAACCGCTTTAAAAAAGAAATACTGCCCCTTGTCAGTGCAAATTAATATCAACTGGTTCAGTGTCAACTGATGTCCTATAAAAAGGTGTCTCATTACCAAGATGTCACACAAGAAACATCTCATGATGGGTAAAAATCAAAGCGCTCTCTCACAACCTTATTGTTGCAAAACATACTGATGGCATTGGTTACAGAAGGATTTCTAAACGTCTGAATGTTCCAGTGAGCACTGTTGGGGCCATATTCCGAAAGTGGAAAGAAAAAAATGTCACCATAAATCGTCAACGACCAGGTGCTCCTCACAAGATTTCTGACAAAGAAGTGAAAAGAATTATCAGAAGAGTTGTCCAAGAGCTTCAGAAAGACCTGGAATTAGCAGGTGCAATTTGTTCAAAGAAAACAATAAGTAAAGCACTCAAACGCCATGGCCTGTGTGCACGCTCCTCATGCACATGCAAGACTAAATTGCATAAAAAAGCATGTTAAAGCTTGTTTTTGCAGAATATTTAGACAAGCCTGTGAAATACTGGGAGAATATAGTCTGGTCAGATGAGACCAAAATTGAACTCTTTGGATGCCATAATACACATCATGTTTGGAGGTAAAATGGCACTGCACGTCACCCCAAAAACACTATACCAACAGTGAAGTTTGGAGGTCGGAACATCATAGTGTGGGGCTGTTTTTCAGCATATGGTACTGGGAAACTTAATTTCATTGAAGGAAGTATGAATGGAAAAATGTACCAAGACATTCTTGATAAAAATCTGCTGCCATCTACCAGGATGATGAAGATGAACCGAGAGTGGATATTTCAGCAAGATAATGATCCCAGACACAAAGCCAAGGAGACTCTCAATTGGTTTCAAAGAAAAAATAAATAAAGCTGCTAGAATGGCCCAGCCAATCACCTGATTTGAATCTAATTGAAACTCTATGGAAAGAACTAAAGATCAGAATTCATAGAAGATGCCCACAGAACCTTCAAAATTTGAATACTGTTTGTGTGGAAGAATGGTTCAAAATCACACCTGAGCAATGCATTCGACTAGTTTCTCAATACAGGAGATGTCTTGAGGCTGTCATTACCAACAAAGGACTTTGTACAAAGTATTAAATACCGTATTTATCGGCGTATAACACGCACTTTTTCCCCCTTAAAATCGGGGGAAAGTCGTGGGTGCGTGTTATACGCCGATACCCAAAAAAAAAATGACAAAAATCGGTTGCGGCGCCGAAAAATGGCGACCGCGGCCGAAAAAGGCCGAACCGCGGCCGAAAAAGGCCGGAAAAAGCCGAAGCGCGGCCGAAAAAGACCGAAGCCGGCTGTTCAGCTCCGCTCGTAGTCCCGCCTCCCTGCGCTCGCTCCCGAAACAGCAGGGAGGCGGGACTCCGAGCGGAGCTAAACAGTCGGCTCGGTCTTTTTCGGCCACACTTCGGCCTTTTTCGGCCGCGGTTCGGTCTTTTTCGGCCGCGCATGCGCGGTATTTCTCGCGGCGGGAAATTTAAACGATAGCAAGCCGCAAATGACACTAGCAAGCTGCAAATGACGCCGGGCAAGCTACAAATGACGCCGGGCAAGTTACAAATGACGCCGGGCAAGTTACAAATGACGCTGGGCAAGTTACAAATGACGCTGGGCAGGTTGCAAATGACGCTGGGCAGGTTGCAAATGACGCTGGGCAGGTTGCAAATGACGCTGGGCAGGTTGCAAATGACGCTGGGAAAGGCTGCAAATGCCGCTGGGCAGGCTGCAAATGATGCTGGGAAAGGCTGCAAATGACGCTGGGAAAGGCTGCAAATGACGCTGGGAAAGGCTGCAAATGACGCTGGGAAAGGCTGCAAATGACGCTGGGAAAGGCTGCAAATGACGCTGGGCAAGCTGCAAATGACGCTGGGCAAGCTGCAAATGACGCTGGGCAAGGCTGCAATGACGCTTAAATGTAAGTTTTTTTTTTTTTCCCTAAACTTCTCTCCTAAAACTTTTTTTCCTTAAAATTCCCTCCTAAACTTGGGGTGCGTGTTATACGCCGGTGCGTGTTATACGCCGATAAATACGGTACATTTCAGTTATACGGCGTACACACGGTCGGAATTTCCGATGGAAACAGTCCGATGGATTTTCCGACCGTGTGTATGCCCAACGGTCTTTTTCTGTCGGAATTTCTGACGGACTTTGAATTGAGAACCTGTTCTCAATTTTTCCGACGGAAAACCTTTCTATTGGATTTTCCGATTGTGTGTATGCAATTCCGACATGCAAAATTCCGACGCATGCTCGGAAACAATTCGACGCATGCTCGGAAGCATTAAACTTCCCTTTTATAGTGCTGTTGAACGTGTTTTATGCCGCTGTGTGATTGACTGTCGGAATTTGGTGTGATCGTGTGTAGGCAACACAGCTTGAGCGGAATTCCGTCGGAAAAACCGTCAGAGTTTTTTCCGACAAGAATTCCGATCGTGTGTACGCGGCATTATCGCGATCAATACTTTACCCTGTGTCATTCCATTGTATTACACATCATTTCTGAACTTATTTGTTTTGGTTTCTTTGTATGTATGGATTGCATGGGTTGTTACCAAAAACTTCATGTCGATAGCAACTTTAGAAATATATTTACCTATAAAAAGGTGATGTGTTGAATACTTATTTTACCCACTGTATGCTTGCTATAGAGAAATAAGTTAACACAGAAGGTTGTGTAAAGCTAGATGTGAATAGTTTGATGATCTTTCCCAGTGAAACTCTCCAATGGATACCAACATTGTAAGGTTTAATTGTGGGGATCATATGTGTATGAATTAGGTATTCAAAATGGGCTTCCAATGATACCTATCATAGAAAATAGTAACAACAAGACCAATAAACGTATTTCATATATGAGCTGAAGACTAGTGAAGCACGTAGGCAAGTGTAGCAAATGGCTAACTACAAACTATGTCAAATAATCACAGGCAAAGGGGCAAAGGAATAGAAGGTCAGGGCAGATACAGTAAATTCACGTCAGACAGGAACACTATCACAGGCACAATCCTGAAGCATGTGCTGTTTCCAAAGATGGGGCTAAATAGCCTCCCAACAGCCAGCATCAGCTGCTGATTAATTTAAGAGTTCTGCTGGCTTCTGGTAAGCACCTGCTGGTGGACACTAGAATTACACCAATCTATCCCAAGGACCACAGTGCCACTAGTAGGTGTTCTGGCTGTTCTTGCAAGCTCCTAGCAAGTGGTTTTATGGATAAAATTAATTATATAGGCAAAAGGGGGCAGCCCTGTCTGGTGTCTGTATTCAGGGTGATATTAAGCCCTTTAGATTTTAAGCAACTTCAGCAGAGTATACAGCTTCTTTACCTTTTAATCCATGCCTATGATCCTGTTTAGGCTCCTGCCATCACTGTTGCCCTAAGTTTCTGGTTTCAGTGTGGCTCCTTTCTCTTGCAGTATGCTATGCAGTGTTAATTTCATAAACTAAAATATTTTTGTTGACTAAAATATGACTTAAACTAAAACAATTCAGATGACTAAAATACGACTAAAATTTAAATGCAATAAGTAGGGGGCATCTATCCAGCTGATTTGAATGGAAAAAAACAAATAGTGCACACCAGGTTTTATTCACCAGTGACACGCAGGCCACTAACGTTGGTGCCGACATTTTCTTCAGTTTTCTAGCATAAAGCAGTAACAGATTTACGTATAGCCTTTGTGGGAGCCAGAGAATCCACTATACTCAACAAACAAACCTCAATGAATGGAGATATGGGGATAGTAGTAATCAAGGTGATACAAGTCAAAACTTCCTGCCAGTATTGTTGGATTTAGTGTCACTTTAAGAGCCGGTTCACACTGAGGCAGAACGACTTGCAGCGTGACTGCCTCAGGTGACCTGCACACGACTTGAGCGGCGACTTGCAAAACGACTTCTGTATAGAAGTCAATGCAAGTCGCCTGAAGTCGCCCCCAAAGTAGTACAGGAACCTTTTTCTAAGTCGGAGCGACTTGTGACGCTCCTATTAGAACGGTTCCATTGTACATAATGGAGCGCGACTTGTCAGGCAGCTAAGTCGCCTGACAAGTCGTCCCAGTGTGAACCGAGTCTTAGG
Organism: Lithobates sylvaticus; assembly: GCA_028564925.1. NCBI lineage: Eukaryota > Metazoa > Chordata > Amphibia > Anura > Ranidae > Lithobates > Lithobates sylvaticus. The sequence continues at coordinate 496,777,392 of CM053026.1, read as the reverse complement.
CTCATTTATAGTCTCCTCCAAAACAGCAACAGGTAGAACTAGAATCAGTAAAGTGCCTAAAGCTAAACGTCAGGAGGATTAAAAACCTACCCTGCAACAAATAGTCTATGTGTTGCTCAATAAATCAGATGGTTGTGATATACAAATTACCAGGGTCCATAACATATTTGTTCAAAAAAATCCCTCAAACCTAGAAATATTATCTGTAAAGTACACAGTTACTCTCAAGCAAAAAAATTATGGCTAATCGAACCAGCAAAAATGCAGGCAACTCTCACAGCACAGTAATAATTAGCCTTGGGGTACAACTATACTGGCATATGTAGCAACTTTATTCTTCTTCATATCTACAGAACAATAGATTTTTTTCAGTTTTGGATAAAGTAGGGAAGAGTTAAAAGCCCTGGCAGATTACATTTATTCTGTTTGTGTACCATTAGTGAAATCTCTTAACCACTTGCCCTCCGGAAGATTTACCCCCCTTCATGACTATTTACATTTTTGCTATATAACACTGCGTTACTTTAACAATTGAGTGGTCATGTAAGGCTGTACATAAATCATATTTATACATTTTTTCCCCAGAAATAGGGCTCTTTTTTGTGGTAATTGATCACCTTCTTTTTTTTTTTGCGCAAAAAAAAAAAGAAGACAGAACATTTAAAAAAAAAAAAAATGATATATATATATATATATATATATATATATATATATATATATATATATATATATATATATATATATATATATATATATATATTTTAAAAAAAAAAAAAAAAAATTCTACTTTATGCTATAAAGCATATCCAAAAAAAAAAAAAAAAAAATAGAAATGTTTTGGTAAAAAAAAAATCAGAATAAGCGTATATTGATTGGTTTGCCTAAAAGTTATAGAATCTTCAAAATATGGTATACTGTGTGTATGTATGTACATATATATATATATATATATATATATATATATATATATATATATACACAGGAATTATTATTTTTTTTTATTATAGTAATGGCGGCGATCAGCAACTTATAGCAGGACTGTGTTATTGCGGCAGAAAATCTGACACTTTGTGGGAACCAGTGGCACTAACACAGTGATCAATGCTAAAATATGCACTCACTGTACTAATGACACAGGCTGGGAAGGGATTAAACATTTAGGGCGATCAAAGGGTTAAATGTGTGCCTAACCAGTGTTTTTATGTGTACTATGTGATACTTTCACTAAGGGATGTGCTGGATTTTATTCCCTGACATAACAAAATCCAGCACATCCCCACTGACAGAACAGCTGTTTGTTTACATAGGCAGAGCTCCATCCAGTCTGCTTCCCCTTCGATCAGCGTGTACCAGCGGTCATCCATTGGCTGACACCCACTGATCGGCTTCTGCTGTGACTAATCACCTGGAAGAGCAGAATCCCATATACAGTATTCATTCAGTATTCAGTATTCATATTCATTCATTCATTCATTCATTCAGTATCTCACAAAAGTGAGTACATCCCTCACATTTTTTTAAATATTTTTTTAAATATTCTATTATATATTTTTTCATGTGACAACACTGAAGAAATGACACTTTGCTACAATGTTAAGTAGTGAGTGTACAGCTTGTATAACAGAGTAAATTTGCTGTCCCCTCAAAATAACTCAACACACAGCCATTAATTTCTAAACCTCTGGCAACAAAAGTGAGTACACCTCAAAGTGAAAATGTCCAAATTGGGTCCAAAGTGTCAATATTTTGTGTGGCCCCCATTTTTTTCCAGCACTGCCTTAACCCTCTTGGGCATGGAGTTCACCAGAACATCACAGGTTGCCACTGGAGTCCTCTTCCACAACGACATCACGGAGCTGGTGGATGTTAGAGACCTTGCGCTCCTTCCCCTTCCGTTTGAGGATGCCCCACAGATGCTCAATAGGGTTTAGGTCTGGAGACATGCTTGGCCAGATCATCACCTTTACCCTCAGCTTCTTTAGCAAGGCAGTGGTTGTCTTGGAGGTGTGTTTGGGGTCGTTATCATGTTGGAATACTGCCCTGAGGCCCAGTCTCCGAAGAGAGGGGATCATGCTCTGCTTCAGTATGTCACAGTACATGTTGGCATTCATGGTTCCCTCAATGAACTGTAGACTGTAGCTCCTCAGTGCCGGCAGCACTCATGCAGCCCCAGACCATGACACTCCCACCACCATGCTTGACTGTAGGCAAGACACACTTGTCTTTGTACTCCTCACCTGGTTGCCGCCACACATGCTTTACACCATCTGAACCAAATAAGTTTATCTTGGTCTCATTAGACCACAGGACATGGTTCCAGTAATCCATGTCCTTAGTCTGCTTGTCTTCAGCAATCTGTTTGCGGGCTTTCTTCTGCATCATCTTTAGAAGAGGCTTCTTTCTGGGATGACAGCCGTGCAGATCAATTGGATGCAGTGTGTGGCGTATGGTCTGAGCACTGACAGGCTGACCCCCACCCCTTCAACCTCTGCAGCAATGCTGGCAGCACTCTATTTCCCAAAGACAACCTCTGGATATGACGCTGAGCATGTGCAATCAACTTCTTTGGTCGACCGCGGCAAGGCCTGTCCTGAGTGGAACCTGTCCTGTTAAGCCGCTGTATGGTCTTGGCCACCATGCTGCAGCTCAGATTCAGGGTCTTGGAAATCTTCTTATAGCCTAGGCCATCTTAATGTACAGCAAAAATAATTTTTTTCAGATCCTCAGAGAGTTCTTTGCCATGAGATGCCATGTTGACCTTCCAGTGAGAGAGTGAGAGCCATAACACTAAATTTAACACACCTGCTCCCCATTCACACCTGAGACCTTGTAACACTAACGAGTCACATAACACTGGGAGGGAAAATGGCTAATTGGGCCCAATTTAGACATTTTCACTTGGGGGTGTACTCACTTTTGTTGCCAGCGGTTTAGACATTAATGGCTGTGTGTTGAGTTATTTTGAGGGGACAGCAAATTTACACTGTTATACAAGCTGTACACTCATTTCTTCAGTGTTGTCACATGAAAAGTTATAATAAAATATTTACAAAAATGTGAGGGGTGTACTCACTTCTGTGAGATACTGTATTTATACTCCAAAGACATGCAGGTAGGTTAATTAGATCCTGTCTAAAAATTGTCCCTAGTATGTGTATGTGTTTGTAAGCGCGTTGGGACCCTACGGGGTAAAAGGACTGTGCTACACCCAGACGGACACCGACGGCAAGCGCCCTGTGGCGATTTGGTTTGCATAGGCAGAGCTATACAAGTCACTTATTCATTCATATGTGATTGTGTGCAGAACGGCCATCCTGTAGCATTAGAGCTACTATGGGGCGGTCGCTAGGTGGTTAAAGTAAGGTGAATTCTACTTTTACACACTTGTCCTCACAACAGGTTATCACCATTGGAAAATTTCTGCTTACCTCTTGTTCTGTGAACAAAATGCTGGATTTCTCATAACTTTCTCAGTGACAAGTAACCAGTAAAAATAGAAAGGGTGAATCTCACCAGTGGGGTCACTGACAGCATTAAAAACTTGACAGGGGGTTTAACCCATCCCCAGATCTTTACACTTTAAGTTGCAATATTCTTTACATGACACTAACCTAACAATGATAGGGGGAACTGCATGGAACTATTTTTGGGGCTTATAAACGATATGTTCATTTCTCCACAAGAGGGCATCAAAGCCCCCTTTAACGGAAAAGCTCAAATATCACATAGCAAAAACTACAAGAGCTACATTAAATGGTTTATTCACACAGGCGTATCGATCTGGATATCTGTGTGAAAGAGCCATCTTGGCCCACGCAGGATGCACAGGTGTTCCATGCCGATCACTGCAGGCCACCTGTTGAAATCAATGTCAACTGCATGGAGTCTCTATGCATAATGCGGAGTCTACATCCATGCAGGCCCAATGCATGGATCAGAACGCAGAAATTCTACTTCTATTCCATTAAATGTATTAGGCACAGATTTTTCTATTTTGATTGTACAGATTTGAACTGAGCCCAAGAGTACTGATTATTACACACTGTGTGTAGACACTATGCCCATAGTAACTATTGAACTGCATTTAGAGCCATAAAATTAAAAAAAAAGTAGTACAGATACTGTTTTTTGTTTTTATTTTTCTGGCTGTGTGCAAGAGCCACTTAGCATATCTAACCCCAAAACAATAATGTCATATATTGCAGCTTACCAGTACTTATAGGTGATGGCTGCGTTTGTTTTCATTTTTCACACTTTTTTCAATCTTTATTAGACATGTGCACAATAGAAAAATTTGTTTAGTTTCGTTTTGTTTCTGTTCGTTTCCGTTGATTCGTAATTTCGTAAGTCGTCGGTGTTCGTATTCGGACTTGTTCGTATTTTCGTAAGTCGTCGGTGTTCGTATTCGGACTCGTTCGTATTTTCGTAAGAGTTATTTTTTCGTTGATTCGTTTTTACGTTAGTCTAATTTTCTTATTTTCTGAGATTTAGTTACATTCGTACTTTCGTGAGATTGATTTATTCGTACTTTCATAACATTGTTTTCGTAGATTCGTAATCGGAGCATAATTCATAATTTTATGTAATGTGTATGCTATTACATGTTTAAGAAACAAAGAATTTCTCTCTCACAAGTCAGAACTTAACTCAAAAATCCACCAAAACAGTGCCTCCGACCCAACCACCTTTATCAACTAACAAAAAAAAGTAACGAATTTACGAATCCATTCGAAGCACGTTAAGCAGCGCCATTGTAAGAGACACGGAAAATTACGAATCAACAAACAAAAAAAAAAAAGTTACGAATGTACGAATTTTTTTCGTTCATTTTGATTTTCGTTATTTTTGAATCTTTGTTCGGTATTTTCGTTGTTTCTGTTTTCGTTTTTGGATTTTCATTCATTCGTAGTTTCGTTGTTTCTAATTTAATTATTTCGTATTTTTGTTGTTTTTCATATTCGTTCGTTTCGATAATTCGTTATTCGTTAAAATTTTTACAAAAGCATTAGTTCATTCGTACGATACGAATGAACGAATATAACGAATTTGAACGGAAAACAAATTTGTAACTAAACGAATTGCACATGTCTAATCTTTATTTTCACCTGGTGATTCTGCCAGTAACACACCTCCAGCCTCCAGCCCTAGGACGACTTCAATCAATCATCATATGGCATTAGGACAACAGAAACAGGACATGACTGCAGGGAACTCTCTCTCTATACTCGTGTACATAACATACATAGGCTAGGTCAATTAGTCTTTAGAACATTGATTGATAACAGTGCAGCACAGGATGGTATCAGCTGAAAAGTTTTCCAACAAGATCAACGGATATGTTTTGCACTTATTGAACAGATATATCAAAATGTTTATAATGGTATATTTAACAGACAAAAAGAGAGCAAATAATGTCATTGTTAAGGATTACTGTCATTTTAATTGTCTCCAACTAAAAATCTTAAAGTGGAAGTCCATGCAAAAACTAAAATTCCTGCATCTACAGCCACCAACATTCTGACACTAACCTCTCTAGCCCTGAAAAGAAAAAATCAGCATACATACCATGGGCGTTCGCAGGTACGGGCAAGGGGGGTCAAGTGCCCCCCCCCCTGGAATCAGGGATCGGATCTTAAATTTAGCACAGTTGCGTCGCTATCGGGGTGTGGGCAGCCCACACCTGGGTGCCACCCGCCAGTGGGGTGACACCATCAAGGTGCTGTCAAGCCCCCCCATCAGTGTAGTGGGACTTCGGGTCTTTTCCCTGCTCAGTCCAGCAGAGAACTCGGTGGTGCTGTGACAGGAGAAAGGCGAGCTGTGGGCTGTCAGAGGTCTCCCCCGCTCAACCCCACTTTCTCCTGTCAGGGAGAAGAGACGGCACGATGGCTCTCACCAGGTTCCCCACCCAGCTTCCTGCCTGCTCCGTTCCTTCCCTATTGGCCATAACTGAGGGCCAATCAAAGGAGACTAGGAGAGGAGAGCATCATGGGACATGTAGTCCCAAAGATTGGCGGCCCCATTTTCCACAGGGAGGAGGCTACAGCTCGATCAAGAGAGAGATTGAGAGACTGCAGCCTGGAAAAAAGCTGAGGGAGTGAGTGCTACAGGACAAAGAAAGAGGAGTATGCTGGGCGGAAGCCAGAGTGAGAGCAACGCTGCCCAGCACCACCAGAGAGAGAAAGACTGGGCCACTACCAGGGTACAGACAGGCTACACTACTGACCAGAGTCGCCCCGGGGAACCCAGAGTGAGCGATCATTAAGCCGGAGGGATCACTGCTGTAGTTTCCCTGGGTCTGGTAAGAGGGCCTGTCGGCCATTATCCATTACTTATCCTAGGGACTGTACTACGTCTGCAGTCTCTGACCATGATAATGTGATAATGACATTGTCGAAAAGGGGCGGCGCATGGGTGACCCTAAAATGATGCCCCCCCCCTGAAAAAAGTTCTGCGGACGCCCATGATACATACCTTTTCTACAGGCGATCTGACCCGATCTCCAGCGGCGGAAGCTCTGATCCCACGCTGAGCTGTCAGCTGCGGCTTCGCTGTGGAGGCGGGTGCAGAGGACACATCCGTCAATGGAAGCCCCATAGTAAGTCTATGGGTGATGTCACTTCTCATTCATTTCACAGCTGTTGTGGGACGTGTACTCAGCTGCGGAACGGGTTGGATCGCCTGTAGAAAAGGTATGTATACTGATTTTTTTTTCTTTACAGGGCTAGAGAGGTTAGTGTAATGCCTCGTACACACGATCGGACTTTCCAACAACAAAGGTTTGAAGGGTGTTGGCTACAACTTGTCTTGCATACACACTGTCACACAAATGTTGGCCAACAATTAAGAAAGTAGTGACATATAAGACGTACGTGATATTTCCATTACGAACGCTAGTTATATCTCCGGCTCGTACTTGATTCCGAGCATGCGTGGACTTTTGTCCGACGGACTTGTGTACACACGATCGGAAAGACCGACAACAAACATTTGTAAGCAGAAAATTTGAGAACCTGCTAGCCATCGGAAAGTCCGACAACAAATGTTCGATGGAGTATACACACGGTCGGACTTACCGCCAACAAGCTCACATCCAACATTTGTTGTCGGAAAATCTGATCATGTGTAAGGGGCATTAGAATGTTGGTGGCTATAGATGCAGAGATTTTAGTTTTTGCATTGACTTCCACTTTAAATATCACAGTTCAGCATGAACAGGAGAAGCTTAATGCTCAGATTCTTATGTTTCTTGTCTGAATTCAAAATTTCATGCATCACTACAGATTTATAGTTACTTATTGACAGCTATAATATATATATATATATATATATATATATATATATATATATATATATATATATATATATATATATATATATATATTTATTTATTTATTTTCATTTTTAACAGGTCTGAGCATTAAGAGATAACTTTTACATTTGTAAAGGTATCCTTTAAATGACTCCCTCACTCCCCACCAAGGTCTCATACTGTGGTTCCTATGAGGTCTACACTGTATGGCCCGCAGGAAACCACAGAGCTATTGCTGGAAATCAGTGTCCTGAGACTCCCTGGCCAATCGGGTCTCAGGACCTGCTTCCTAAATGGCCGGGAGGAGAATCAGGAAGATAATAGCGAATATTAATTTCCTATTGTCACACAACCGGGTGGGCTTAGGCCAATTGGCCAAGTCAATTGGAGCCTCAGGCTCTAATCATGTGCTTCAAAAAAAGAAAAAAACATTAGAATCCATGTGTCCGGCGCCCTGCATGAAGATTAGGGGCTAGGCACATGGATTATGGATGGGTCACCACTGCTGGAAATGCTGAAACTCTCCTCAACAGCCATTCTATTTAATCCTATGAAAATATTGTTTGAGCGCATGATCGCATGATCCCAATAGGAAGAGATTTTGGGCAGAAGGAGATACGCAGAAGACAATCTTGGTGAGCCACGTAGTGTTGGAATGCTAGGGGAGGGGGGCAAAGGGAGTTACTGAAAAATTGACTGCAGAGTTCTCTGTCCCCCATTTTTCTTTTATCATTGCCACCATGTAGAAACTGTCAGTGCATCTTAGCGCTTTATTTATTTCCCATGATCACCTTGCCTTACTGGCTTTAAAGTGTTTCTAAAAAAACAACAGTAAAATCAGTCTGTATATGCAATAACACATGCTTGTTATACTGACTGTGGAACCTAAGGGGTTAATCCTGTACAGTGTGTAAAAAGACCGACTGATCCTCCCCCTTCCACAGTCCCCAATATAACTCCTGATAAGAGCCTTTGGTGGCACTCTGCACATGCTCAGTTTGGTGTTTATTGCTAGAGAGTAGGGCTGTTACTGATTAAAATTTTTGTGTTCGATTAATTGATTATTTTTTTTTAATCGATTAATCGACTAATTTCGATTAATTATAACGCACATACAAATCCAACTACTTTTAGCTGATCTCCTTGCATTGCAACTCTGCATTAGTCAGTGGTAAATGTGGTATACACTATATACAATCACCCGGCACTAGTTAGTTTCCACAATCCATGACTTAACTTCACAGTTCACACAAATACGTTTTAAATTCAAACTGTAGCACTGACGTAAGTCTTTTTTTTCCCCACAGTAGCGTGACAATCCCTCCACCTCCGGTCCAACTAATCACTCTCACCTTATGGCATGGACCCCTGTGCAAACAGGTGGTCATGCAAGCGGGTATCAAAAGGGTTAACACGGACAATAAAATTCTCTCGCGTCTCCTTAGATCTCAGCAAGGACGCCAGGTCATGGGTAGGAAGAAAAGATCTAAGTGCTCACTGCTTAAGCCCCATACACACGGTCGGACTTTTTCATGGATTCTGTCCAATCGGACAATGTTGTTGAAAAATCAGACCGTGTGTATGCACCATCGGACAGTGTACGTCGGATTGTCCGACGGACAAAGTCTTATCTCCTGCTGGAAAGATTTGCCGACAACACGGTCCGATCACACCAAATCCGATCGTGTGTACGGTTGTCCGACCGGACAAAGTGCTACGCATGCTCAGATCACATTACAAGACCAAAGCTATTGGCTACTAGCCTCTACGTAGTCCCGTCGTAGGCAACAAACGTCACCACGTTCAGAATGATCGGATTTTCCGACAACTTTGTCCAACCGTGTGTACGCAAAACCAACATCAGACAAAGTATGACGGACAGGATCCGACCGACCTGGTCCGCGGATTGTCCGACCGTGTGTATGGGGCTTTAAAGTGGTTGTATACCCACAATTACAACTTGCACCTACAGGTAAGCCTAGATTAAGGCTTACCTGTAGGTACAAGAAATATCTCCTAAACCTGCACGGTTTAGGAGATATTTGAAAAGAACGTTTTACAACGTTGTCTACAGCGCATGCGCGCCGTAGACAACGGTGCATTTACAGGGTTAATCCCCATCTTCAACTGCGGCTCTGGAATGGAATTTCCAATGGAAACAGTCCGATGGGAGCTTTTCATCGGATTTTCCGACCGTGTGTATGCCCATCGGTCTTTTTCTGGCGGAATTTCCGACGGACTTTGGATTGAGAACCTGTTCTTAATTTTTCCGATGGAAAACCTTTCTATCGGATTTTCCGATCGTGTGTATGCAATTCCGACATGCAAAATTCTGACGCATGCTCGGAAACAATTCGACGCATGCTCAGAAGCATTAAACTTCCCTTTTATAGTGCAGTCGAACGTTTTTTAAGGCGTGGTATTATTGACCGTCGGAATTTGGTGTTGACTGTGTGTAGGCAAGACAGTTTAAGCGAAATTCCGTCGGAATTCCGACGGGAAAACCATCAGAGCTTTTTCCAATGAGAATTCCGACCGTGTGTACGCAGCATTAGTTTACCCTTTCAGGCAGAATTTCACTTTTCCCAATAAATAAAAGCCAATGTATTTTCCACCCAAGCCATCCCAATGTGCTTATCTCTAACTTACCTAGTCCATGGCAACTTTGAATCTTCACATCTCAGGTTTTGAGCCCTGACTTCCTGTAGCATCATGTGACCATCCAGGAAACTTCATATCTCATCATGCACTGCCTTACTGCATCACAGACTAGGGCGTGTTTTACTTGTTTACGTATTTTATACCACATTTTTTTTATTTCCACCCACGTTCCTACTTCTTCCTGCAAAGTGGCCATACACTGTACAATCTCCTTAAAGCCAGCCGTAAACGTTTGAATCCCAGCTGACCCAGCCAAGATTCAACCATATATGGGGAGACTATTTTTTTTTTTTAAGTTGATTGAGCAACCAACTGGGGTACAACCAGCCTGTCAGAATATTTCACGCGATTATTGCAGCGGTTATAGCTGCTGGGAACAACCACTGTATGTTCTCCCAGCAAGGATGGCTCCCCCTGCCAGTAGAACACAATAGCCCTGCAGGAGGGATTCCCCTATCAAAATCACTGTGTTGATGGGGAATCGAGAGATTTTCAGATCATGTATGGTCAGCCTTTGATTTACCATCAACTATGTAGTGCAAGGGCTTGCCTGATTTGATAGAAATTGAATGGATTGTTTAGGTCATGGGTGCTCAACCTGTGGCCCTCCAGCTGTTGCGGAACTACAACTCCCATCATCCCTCTGCCTTTGGGAGTCATGCTTCTAACTGTCAGCGGCTTGCAATGCCTCATGGGACTTGTAGTTCTGCAACAGCTGGAGGGCCACAGGTTGAGCACCCATGGTTTAGGTGGATTCTCCTATAACATAGTTTTGGTAAATCTAAAGGAAATTGTACAGAAATTGTACAATCAGACTGCATAGTGTATGGCCATCTATATACAGGTACATAGGAGGGAGACATTCAGTTGTCACTGTTCGTGTAATCCAGGTCCAGCTCAGGAAGGGTGAGGGTGTAAACATACTAATTTCACTTTCAGGTCCCATTCACACAGCATAGTGGGAGTGCACATTTTGTGGCGCGTTTCTCCCTCGGCAAGCATATGGTAGCCCATTGATTTCATTTGGCAGCCCTACGTGTGACAAACTCAGCAAAGTAACCCATGGGGAATTTTGGCGCATTGCGGCTTACACAGTTTACACCGCTCATTTGTTGCATGTTTTTCCACTTGATAAAATGGGCGTTGGCTTCTGCGCTTGGGGGGACATTAACAATTAAAGGCACCAAAAGCACATCAAGTTAATTTTAGGTGTATAAAGGTGGCCATACACTATGCAGATAGAAAAATTAAAATTGCGCATAGGGACTAATGAGCTGGCAACACTCAGTAGTCATATAGTGAAAGAAACATGTAAAACAATAATGTGGCGCTCAATTGTGAACAATTAAATCATGCAGAGAATTGAACCTGGATGTTTAAATATGAATATATGGTGAGTGAACAACCAATAATAGATAAATAAATAGGTGAAAACAAACATTCAAAATTGCACAAATACATAAATCATAAATGAACACTATGAAAACAGTCAATCTTGAAAAATATACATGTGCAAAAAAAGTCTCTCGTGCCTGTTCAAGGTAATAAAAACGTTATCTTTGAAGGTGCAATCAACAAGTGATAAGGTTGGCACGCTTACCAGAAACAGTGGACACACGTACTATATGGCATGTGGGTCAAACAGGCATTTGTGAGGCTATACCTCAAATGGGATCCGCCACAAGGAGATTGATCTTTAGAGAATGGGCCCCATCTGATATTGAATAAGTGGTTCCAGCATCAAGACACAGACTTCAGAGTGTGCGATGGACCCATCAGATATCACAGTAATCCATGGTAGCGTGCATAAAAAACAAATGACCGTACATAGTGTGACTCTGTATGGTATGTTTAATAAGTAAAAAGGGAGAGTTTACACTTACAAAAATTCAGATAAATACAGGCTTGTATCTTAAAGTAGTATGGGTAATTTGCATTGATTCCACGAGCGTCATCCGACGCGTTCCGTCCTACTGGACATCAGTGGACGAAACGCGTTGGTAAAACGCTTGTGGAATCATTACAAATTACCTATACTACTTTAAGATACAAGCCTGTTTTTATCTGAATTTTTGTAAGTGTAAACTCTCCTTTTTTTACTTATTAAACATACCATACAGAGTCACACTACGTGCGGTCCTTTTTTTTTTTGTTTCACAAAAAAAAAGAAGGTACAAAACAAGGTGCAGAGGTACAAAACAATCAATAGCTGTGTATTTAGTGAGAACGGTGCTCACGGACATTGCCTGCATTGGAAAAGCATGAAACTACAGAGGTGGGTGGGAGAAATCTCCTGGAGGGGAGGGACAGGTGCAGGGTGTGTGTTAATGAGGTCTGCTCCTGAACTATTTCCTTAGTTCACTAACAGTTTTCCCATGCCAAATACTAGGACAAAGGAAATAATGGAGGAGTTTTATATAGGAGACACTCAAAGCTGAGGTTACACCTGTCCTAGAATATAAAGAAAGCTTTTACTTTTCTACAAAGAGGTACATTAATGGTATATTGGTACATAGGGAAGCTGGAGAAAAAAAGGTGAACTTAGCCTTTAACTTAGCTGCATGTGTACTTCAGAAGACCACATAATTATTCTAAATAATTGCTATAGTACTATAGATACATGCAGATTGACTGTTATATATGATGGGGACATTCTTGCACAAAATAAAAGACCCATTGTAAATGAGCTGTAAAATGCCAGTGTATAATTTTACCCAGATGCAACAGAAGATAACTTGGTGTCATTTGTCCATCATTCTTGAAACAATAAAAACTCTATCACACTTAGGCGACTGGCATTGCAGTTAAATGGTCTATAAAAGCCGGGGAACATTTCAATCATAATACTACAAAATGTGGTGGAGTTGACTGCAATAAAAAAAAAAAAAAAATAGAAACAGTGAAATTGTCTTTGCAATTACTATACTATTGTAGACTATTACTCCAGAGAGCCAGAAATTTAAAAAAGCAAGCTTGCTGATGAATGTTTTCAAAGACGCAGCATTTACTATAGATAGGTAGTACATGGAAAAGGACACTACTTACATAGAGATACCAAAAGTGACACTTATGCCCCGTACACACGATCGGAAATTCGGCCAGCAAAAGCATACACATGGTGGAGCATACACACTGTCACATTTTCCGACCAAAAGCTCTCATTGGTCGGAAAATGTGACCGTGTGTATGCTCCATCGGACTTTTGCTGGCGGAATTCCAGCCAGCAAAAAAATTGAGAGCATGTGAGAGCATCGGAAATTCCAATCGTCTGTACCAATTCTGACGCACAAAATTCCTATGCATGCTTGGAAACAATTAGACGCATGCTCGGAAGCATTGAACTTAATTTTCTCGGCTCGTCGTAGTGTTGTACGTCACCGCGTTCTTGACGGTTGAAAGTTCAGCAAAGTTTTGTGTGACTGTGTGTATGCAAGCCAAGCTTGAGCGGAATTCCGTCGGAAAAAACATCCAAGATTTTTCCGACAGAAATTCCGCTTGTGTGTACGCGGCATTAGGGGTTGATTTATGATTAATTTATGTATTTATTATTTACGACAGATTTTTTTTAGGGCTGTGGAAATTAAAGATTAATTCCTTGATTAATCGGAAATTTTTTTGATCGATCAAAATTCTTTTGATCGCTACTCACCTCTCCGCCGGCTTCCGGGTCTTCAGGGAGTTCAAAAAAGGAAGAACTCCGGACAGCCGCACACCGAGAAAATAAAATCCAAAAAGTTTATTTAAAAGCAAAAAACACTGCAATCCATACACGGCAAAAAAGGGGGGTACAGAGCTGACGCGTTTCGCACCACAACTAGTGCTTACTCAGGAGCAGGAGCATTCGCTTGGGAAGGAGAGTCTTGGAGCGGTGGTTGTTTGTTTCTCTTCAGGGAGTTCAGTCGGAGATCCAGTGACGTCACAGACATCAACGTCACCGGAATCCTCCCCCCTTCCCCAAGTGCCTCCATCTGCTAACGAAGGGAAGGGGGAGGAGTCCGGTGACGTTGAAGTTCTGATTGAACGTAACGCGTACAGGGGAGGAGCTACACATGACATCACCCGCTGCTGCCCTACAGAACTAACACAATTGTCGGCTTTACATGCTGTGTTTTTATCATCTTTATGTGAGTAGTTTGTGTTTGAACACAAACATTTTATCTTATTACTTAAGCGGTGAGCACTTATATCTTTTCATTCTACCCATGACCTGGCGTCCTTGCTGAGATCTAAGGAGACGTGAGAGAAGTTTATGGTCCGTGTTAACTCTTTTGATACCCGCTTGCATGACCACCTGTTTGCACAGGGGTTCATGCCATAAGGTGAGAGTGATTAGTTAGACTGGAGGTGGAGGGATTGTCACGCTACTGTGGAAAAAAAAAATGACTTACGTCAGTGCTACAGTTTGAATTTAAAACGTATTTGTGTGAACTGTGAAGTTAAGTCATGGATTGTGGAAACTAACTAGTGTCCGGTGATTGTATATAGTGTATACCACATTTACCACTGACTAATTCAGAGTTGCAATGCAAGGAGATCAGCTAAAAGTAGTTGGATCTGTATGCGCGTTATAATTAATCGAGATTAGTCAATTAATCGAACACGAAAATTTTAATCAGTAACAGCCCTAATTTTTTTATATTTGATTGCCCGGTGAAAGTGCATGTACATGTGCGAATGGGCCAAAAAGTGAATGTGACCACTAGATGGAGCTAAGAATCCTAGCAATTTCCTACAAGATTAGCTCAATCAAATGGGTATCAAATGTGGTACCTTCTGTTTAAAATCAATGAATAAATCTACATTTGAACAGCTCAGGACATAGCCTTTTTACATTCGACTTTTGCCCCATTCAAACAGAACAAATGTACAAGCATTTTCACTGAGGGAATGGCTATGCACATTCTTTATAAACCGGCCCCATAGTGTTGCATTACAAAAGCGGAAGATAAGTTGACAATAACACAATTTTGGTATCGATTATAAGTTATTATACATTGATTTTTTAATTTTCCCTGTTTGTTGTGACTTTTTATTGAGTGATTGACTGCCTAGCTGTACATAAAAGACAGTCAAGACAAAAAATAAATAAAAATAAAGACGTCTTTTTTGAGAATAGTTTGCCCTGTCACTGCGAAAATCCTATTTTGTTATGTGGGAAGAAGCCAGAAACACTTTTTAGGCACAGGGTGAGCGAGATCCTGGAAATCAAATTAAATCTTTTCAATTCTGCTCAAGCAGCTTGAATCGGCTCTGCAGTATGACAGTGACTTCAACAGCAGTTGCATCATGTCCAGGTAACTTTAGTGGGGATTTACTGAGCACGCATTTTTAGGAAACCTACGTGACAGAGTTATAAACAGAACCATAAGCAGATCCAAAACAAAAATGGAGACTAACATCCTTCCTTCTCTGATGTCTGTTTCTTGTCATACTAAGTGCATTTCAATGTCTTATCCTTTAGTATATCATAAACTGTGACAAAAAAGCATGCAGTGGTCTAAGGGACAGGAAAAGGAAGTTGCTGAAATCTCCCCAGTGATAGTTCACAGATGAGTATCCCTTACAGCATGGGTGCTCAACCTGTGACCCTACACCTGTTGCAGAACTACAAGTCCCATGAAGCATTGTAAGGCTGACAGTTACAGGCATGACTCCCAAAGGCAGAGGCATGATGGGAGTTGTAGTTCCTCATAGCTGGATGGCCACAGATAGGGCACCCATGCCTTACAGCAGGGATCCTCAAACTACGGCCCTCCAGCTGTTGCAGAACTACAAATCCCATGAGGCATTGTAAAACTCTGACATTCACAGACATGACTAGGCATGATGGGAAATGTAGTTCCTGAACAACTGGAGGGCCGTAGTTTGAAGACCCCTGCCTTACAGTGTTCCACCAGCATATGAATTGTAATGAACGCAACGCATTGTGCTGCTCTGAAGATGAGGAAGCAAGAAGTCACCAGTATTCTAGCAATTTAAAGTGTTACTAAAGCTAAAAACATTTTTAACCTTAACGCATTCCTTGCATTAAGGTAAAAACATTTTCTATTCCTCTGTCCTTTCCTGTGTGAGGGGAAAACAGATTCAGCACTGTGCACAGCTGCATCTCTTCTCCCCTCTCTTCCTCTTCATACAGCACTCAAGCAGTAGCAAGAGCCATTGGCTCCTGCTGCTGTCAATCAAATGCAGTGAGGAGGAAGTGGGGGCAGAACTAAGTCCTGCTGTGCAAGTCTATGAAGCGTGGCTCCATAGACACACAGCTCGGGAACACGCAGACACTGTGTGCCTCCATAGCAAGCGGCTTGCCATAGGGATACACGAAAAAGAGGAGGAGCCAGAATTGCTGCTGGGGGACCCAAGAAGAGGATAGGGGCTGCTCTGTGCAATGCCACTGCACAGCACAGGTGAGTATAACAGGCTTGTTAAAAAAAAATGTTTGACTTTAGTAACACTTTAAGTTTCAAGGTATTAGGAGGGGTATAATAAACAAGGCAGTAATGTTAAAAACATTGTACTGGATGTACTTTGGCTGTGAGAAAGCCGTGTTCAAAAAAGACTAGAAAAACTATATAAATCACCAGAACGAGATGACTTACACCTGAGAGTTCTCAAAGAACTTATCCATGTTATAGCCAGTCCACTATTCCTAATTTTTGAGGACAGATTGTGGACTGAAATGGTACCAGCTAATTGGTGAAAAGCAAATGTAAAAATATTCAAAACAAGGCTGAGATATATATCTGGATATTACAGACCAGTCAGTCTAACATACTATTAGTATCTAAGTCAGTGTTTCTCAACCGGGGTTCCGCGGAGAGGTCCCCAGCGGTTCTACCACGATCTGCCATTCATCACAAGCAGATGAACGCTGGATTGCATCCCCGCATAGCTGACAGGCTGCAGTGCACAGACCACTGACATCACTGTCCCACGCTGATCACAGGTGCCCCTCGCCTCCATCCCAGGTGCCTGTATGTGAATGTGACATCAATCGGGAGGGACGAGAGAGGAGAGTGGGAGGGAATTGGACATTCCAGCAGCATTCCGAGCATTCCAGCAGCTTCCCTGAGCTACTCTGCATGAGAAAAAGTACTAAAGATGCCAGTATTGTGCCCACTAGTTTCCTCCTGGCCCCCTATACTGTTTGCTCTTGGCCCCCCTACACTGTTCCCTCCTGGCCCCCTATACTGTTTCCTCCTGGCCCCCCTTCACTGTTCCCTCCTGGCCAGGGGTGTATCTGCCACGAGGCAAACAAGGTGTTTGTCCTGGGCAGACACCTGCTGCCTCCACACCTGTCTGCGAGCTCGCCCACCCTGCTGAACCCCCCCCCCCCCCAATGTGTGGCACCCGGGGCGGACCGCCCAATCCCGCCCCCCTGTTGGTAAAGACAAATATTGGCATATAACACGCACGCACTGTGTTATACGCCAATAAATACGGTAGTTCGTGAGGGTAAACGTCCCTCCTTGTCATTTTCGTCCCGTTTTGGTTAAGGAACGAAAACGGATTTTATTTTCATCATAGTTTTTCGTCAGTGGATGAAAATATGCTGTACTTTTAGTTTAGTTTTTGTCACTGTAAAGATGCCGCTGACAAAATCTTTGACGAAATCATTTTTGTTGACGAAATTAACACTGATATTCATCAGAATGGGAGAAGTCCTTCCAGTAGGACCATATGTAGTTACATTTTTTGGATGTATCTTTGAGAAAGCTGGTAAAATTTTCCACATGTTCGATATCAAGAATTTGCCGGAACCACTGCTGTATGGTGGGTGGTGAGGAGCATTTACAAAGAGCTGGGATGCAGGATTGGGCTGCATTTACTAAATGAAGGACCTACATTTTATGTTTTAAGAGGAATTTCATTATGATGTAGGAGGACAAAACTCGGGTCTTTAAAAAAAAAAAAACGATCAGTGAATTTCTGAATAATAGTTTAAACCCAGAGTCCAGAAATCATTAAGACAGGGACAAGCCCAGAAGATATGTAATAGATCTGTCTGTGGGTTGTCGCATCGCCAGCAGGAATCTGAAACAAGTGAGTAGATTGAATTTAATAATTTAGGGGTACGATACCAACGAGAGAGTCATTTATATCCAGATTCCTGGTGTCGACTACTTATAGACGAGCGAGTCGATAATGTAGGAATTTTAGATCTAGCCTGAGGTTTAATTTAATGTCCAGATCTTGTTCCCATGTATCTATAAATCTTGGGGTTTGTTGTAATGAATGAGAAAAGTTTGCTTCATTTTTAACACTCTGTAATGAATAAAAAAATGATTAATAAAGATTTTTATAACAACGTTGTTCTTTTACTAAAGATTACGCACCTTAAAGATCCCAATGTTTAGCTCTTTTTATGGTTATGGTTTCCTTATGGGATGGGGTGCTATTTGATAACTAATCAATCCCAGGATTATATAAATGTAGTTTTTGATAACTGACTAGATTCATCTTTTTAATAGTACATAAGAAAACAGCAAACTAAATCATAATGACAATAATTAAAACAATAATTAAAAAAATGTTTATTCTGTCATCAACCGCATTCACAAAGAGGAGCTGGCTGGCGGGCGGCCTGAATCACGCCCCCCCCCCCCCCCGGCGGGAACACTGGGAGCAGCAGGGGCGGGCAGACATCCCGGTAGTGCCCGACGTGAGCCCGAGAGAGCAGCCACCCCGCCTCTTAGCAATAACCCGGAAGTGACGTGTGTAACCCAGAAATGACCCGACGAAGCAACTGATGGAGGAGGAGGAGGGATATAAGCCCTCAGACTCCTCCTACAAATTCAGGCTAGCCTGCGGCCAGCCTTCCAACATGTAGTATGCACTTATCATACTAATAATTCTAAATAATTTGCTTCACTTGCAGTGTTATTCATAGATACCTTACAAACCCCCCCCCCACTATTCACAGTTACCCTGGGATCATGTAATGTCTCAAATCATGGAATTAAACTTAACATTGAAATGATACATGAATTTATAGTTTCTAATTTTTTTTATGCTATAGAGATATATACCATTATATTGTGTGACAGGTATGATATATAGCTGTCTGATGAGGGTCTACTTGTCTATAAGTACAATTTGTGTTCTACCCTCTCTAATGGTTTTTCGGTGCTGTGACTGCACTGTTTGGAAAGGTCATCAGCTTTTTTCAATATCTCATTTGTCCCTAGTCCTTACATTAAAATTCTGCAATGACTCATATTTAGCCCATAAAAAGAGACGAGGGACTCCGGAGTTGGCTTGTTAGTAAGGAAGACAAAAGAAACTGGTTAAAATTATGTTTCTGGTCTAATCACTTCTCACCATTCCCATCCCAGACAAGCCTCATCCAGCAGCGTTTGCTGGTTTCCATAGATGGCATCAGATCATGTATGGGCAGTATTCTAGTAGGTTAATTACATACCGCCTAACTTTCTGAGATGGGAACGAGGGACACCTATTAGCAACAGTATGTAGGCCTAGGACACGCCCCCTGACATGCCCCCTTAAAGGAAAATTATATAAAAAAATGATTAGTTAAACCCACAAGTGCTTTTTTTCCTCTACTATTCCTTTATACTCGCTTTAAGAATTTACCAATGTAGCAATTTAGAAATTGGATGAAAGCTTTAGCACTGGGAAACACTTTTTGATAGAATAAAGAGGAAGTAAACCCTGGTGAGTTTTTCTTCCTTTCTTCATCCCTGCAAAGTAAAGGCATAATGTGCTAGTATGCATTGCATACTAGCACATTATGTGACACTTACCTGCAAACGAAGCCCGCGTCATTCCCGCTGCAGGCCTCATCTATCTTGGCCCATCTTCCTTCTGGGGCTGTGGACTCTGGCTCTGTGACTGTCCTGAGCCGCGTGACATCACTCCCCCGCACGCACGCGGGAGCCGTCGGTCACGGCACACTTGCCTGAAGAAGCGGCACAGACAGAACGTTCCTTTAGAGCACATGTGCCAATGACATCATCGGCGCAGTAACACAGTAAATATCTCCTGAACGGCGCACGTTTAGGAGATATTTACAGTACCTATAGGTAAGCCTTATTCTAGGCTTCTCTATAGGTACAACTTCCCCATGGAGGTTTACGACCTCTTTAATAGTGTATTTTACATACAACTATATAGATCAGACCAAAATTAGGGACAAATGAGGAGCAAAGAGGGACAGAAGGACCTTGTTCCAAAGTGCCCCCCTCGGCTTATACTGGAGTCAAGCACTTTTCTGCAGCAGAAAATTACATTTTCTGATCCCACTTTGGGGCCCCGTATCTCGGGCCACTTGGTGCTAGGAACCCCAAATTGTTGGTAATACCAAATTGGTATGCCAACCCAGTGGACCTAGCACTACAACATATCCAAAGATGGAGTTCCTAGCTCTAAGTGGTCCCGAGATACGGGGCCCCAAAGTCGGTTGGAAAATGTCATTCTCTGCTGCAGAAAAGTGCTTGACATTTTCCGACCCGAATTTGGGGCCCCATATCTCGGGGACACTTGGAGCTAGGAACCCCAAATTTGGTATTCAAACCCAGTGGAAGTAGCACTACAACATATCCATGGGGTTCCTAGCACCAAGTGACCCCGAGATACAGGGCCCCAAAGTCGGTCAACTGTGTCCACCTGCAGACCCCAATTTTTGGCTGAAACTAGGGGGCATTTAGGAACCCTTAACCACTTTCAGACCGGACCAATTTGCAGCCAAAGGACCAGGCCCCTTTTTGCGATTCGGCACTGCGTCGCTTTAACTGACAATTGCGCGGTCGTGCAATGTGGCTCCCAAACAAAATTGACGTCCTTTTTTTCTCACAAATAGAGCTTTCTTTTGGTGGTATTTGATCGCCCCTGCGGTTTTTATTTTTTTGCGCTATAAACAAAAAAGAGCGACAATTTTGAAAAAAATGCATTATTTTTTATTTTTTGCTATAATAAATATCCCCCAAAAATATATAAAAAAACATTTTTTTTCCTCAGTTTAGGCCGATACGTATTCTTCTACATATTTTTGGTAAAAAAAATCGCAACAAGCGATTATTGATTGGTTTGCGCAGAAGTTATAGCGTTTACAAGATAGGGGATAGTTTTATAGCATTTTTATTAATAATTTTTATTTTTATTAGTAATGGCAGCGATCAGCATTTTTTATTGTGACTGCGACATTATGGCGGACACATCGGACATTTTTGACACATTTTTGGGACCATTTTCATTTATACAGCAATCAATGCTATTTAAATGCATTGATTCCTGTATAAATGACACTGGCAGTGAAGGGGTTAACCACAAGGGGGCAGTGTAAGGGTTAAGTATGCCTAGGGTTGTGTTTCTTACTGTGGGGGGGGGGGGGGCGTGGCTGTCAGCTAGTGAATGCTGATCTCTGCTCCAATCACAGGGAACAGAGATCGGCGTCACTAGTTGCTAGGCAGAACGGGGAGATGCTGTCTATCTCCGCATCTCCCCGTTCTGCCTTCCCGTGAGACGATCGCGGGTGTCTGTGCGGCGATCGAATCCGCGGGACCCGCGACCGGCCTCACGGGGGTCCCGACTGGCGCGGGAGCGCGCCGCTCCCGGCGCGCCCCCGATCGCATGGACGGCATTAAGGAGGGACTTATATATACGCCCTCCTGCCTGTCCGTGCCATTCTGCCGACGTATATCGTTGTGCGCCGGTCGGGAACCGGTTAACTACCAAGTTTGGGGGACCTATGGCTGCAAATAGGCACAGTGAGGCATGCAAATGGGCACAGTGAGGCTGTAAATGGGCATTGTTGACCCTCTTTTCCACTCACAGTAGCTGCGCATTTTTCACCCTAGGCTTATACTGGAGTCAATACGTTTTCCCAGTTGTTTGTGGTAAAATTAGGTGCCTTGGCTTATATTCGGGTCGGCTTATACTCGAGTATATACGGTAATCAATCCTTACATAGTTTTATGATCAGTGGGAACAATTACATGAAAGCTTTATACTTATGTGTATGTGACTTTAAATGATCACAAATTCTATCACAGCCTTCTCTGTTCTCTGCCGCTCCATCGGGAGCGCGCCGGGAGCGGCGCGCTCCCGCGCCAGTCGGGACCCCCGTGAGGCCGGTCGCGGGTCCCGCGGATTCGATCGCCGCACGGACACCCGCGATCGTCTCACGGGAAGGCAGAACGGGGAGATGCGGAAATAGACAGCATCTCCCCGTTCTGCGCTGCTGCTTCATACTTTGTATACTTCATGCTGCTTCATACTTTGTATACTTTGTATGAACAGATGATCAGTCTCTTCTCCCCTCAGAGAACCGGAAACTATGTGTTTACACACACATATCCCGGTTCTCGGTGTGTCGCATCGGCTCCGGGGGCGAGCAGCGCACGTGCGTGCCCCTAGTGGCCACATAACGTTGTTTCGCCCAGCCGTGCCATTCTGCCACAGTAAAACTGCAGCGGCTGGTCGACAAGTGGTTAAATTACAATTGTTTGTGTAGCAGTTATGTATACTATACATTTTTTGCTATATTTTTTCAGAGTGGGGTTGCCATTTATAGGGCTGTAAGGAGCACATATCTGGAAACACTGATCTATAATGGGGTTGGCAGTGATCTCTAATCTCCAACCACTGCTGTTGCTTATCTGTTATTCTGGAATCCCTATTATGCCTAAAGCCAGACATAGATGGTTCGAATCCCGGCCAGTTCAGCAGGGACCAGCAAAGATTCAAACCATCTATGAGCAGGCTGAATGTACCCAAGGAGATCCATCAATCAACTTGGTTACAATCAGCATGCCTGATTTTTTTCATTTGATTATTGCCAATGGCTATAATCACTTGGGGGGGGGGGGGGGGGGGGATTTACTAAAACTGAAGAGTGCAAAATTGGATGCACATCTGCATAAAAAACAATCAGCTTCAAGTTTTTCTTATGACAACGCTTAAAGAGGAAGTGAACCCTGATGGGTTTACTTCCTCTTTGTTTCCCTGCAAAGGTAAAGCATAATGGGCTACTATGCATCGCATAGTAGTCCATTATGTGTCACTTACCTGACACAGGAGCCAGCAAAGTCACCGTTTTCATCTTCTTTGTGGGAGTCTCCGCTACCCCCTGCAATATAGATTTTACTTTTTATCAGATACGCTACAAGGGTCATATACTTCTAGGGATGCAGACCCTGCAGTATCAAAACATTATGAGGTCCGTTTCTAAAACATCTGTTGCACAAACGTCAGAAACATTTGTGCAAGTTGAACCAAATGTCCCAAAATATAAAAAATAATACCTGTACCGTCACCTCCATCTAGTGGTCAAAATGCAGTATAGCGTTCTCACTGAGGTATGTTTGGAACATTATGCCACATTTTTTCCTTTTATTTTCACCTAGTGATCCAGCCAATAACACACTTCCTATCTTAGGGTGTCACCACTCTGGATGGAAGAGCAACTAGGACATCTGTGCATAGCACCACAATTTTTGAAAAGTGTAGTGTTATAAACAAGATGTGACAATTTAAAGTGATTGTAAGGGTTCATTTTTATTTTATTTTAAAATAACAAACATGTCACACTCGTTTTGCACAGAGTGGAGCCGAACCTGCTCTCCTGGGGTCCCCCGGCTTCTCTTGCGGGCTCCTCCCCGCATCAGATAATCCCCCTAGGAGAAGCACTTCCTCAAGGGGGTTACCTAGTGGGCGCGCTCCTGAGTCCAGCATTTGGCGTCCATAGCCGCCGAATGTATGACTCGGCCCGTCCACTGGTGCCCGTGCCCGCGTCATTGGATTTGATTGACAGCAGCGGGAGCCAATGGCTGCACTGCTATCAATCTATCCAATCGAGAGCCGAGAACCCCAGGCAGAAAGACTGCGCATGCCCGGCGTGTCAATTTCCAGGACTCATGTAAGTAAAATGGGGGGGGGGGGGGGGGGGGGGGCGGCGGTGACTGCCAGGTGTTTTTTCACCTTAATGCATAGGATGCATTAAGGTGAAGAAAAACAAAGGTTTACAACCCCTTTAATTTCCAAAATGAAAAAAAAAAAATGTAAAAAAATAAAATTAGTGCAAGAGCATTGTCGTGGTGAATAATCCACTTGTCAGGCCAGAGTTCGTGTCCTTTCTTCCTCTCCACAGACTCCCGTAACCTCAGAATAGACATGTGCAATTCGTTTCGTTTTTTTTCGTTTTTTGTTTTTTTTCGTTATTTTCGTTCATTCGTTTTCGTACGAATGAACGAACGATTTGCTAAAAATTTTAACAAATAACGAATCGTTTGAATCGAACGAATCCGAAAATAACGAAAATCCGAAAAAAACTAATTAGAAACAATGAATGTACGAAAGAAGAAAATCCGAAATACGAAAACAGGAACAACGAAAATGAAAATGAACGAAAAAATTTGTACATTCGTAACTTTTATTTTTTTTGAATTGGTAATTTTCCGTGTCCCTTACAATGGCGCTGCTTAACGTGCCTCGAATGGATTGAACGAAAAAATTCGTACATTCGTAACTTTTTTTATTTTTTTTTTCGATTCGTAATTTTCCGTGTCTCTTACAATGGCGCTGCTTAACATGCTTCGAATAGATTGAACGAAAAAATTCGTACATTCGTAACTTTTTTTTTTTTTTAGATTCGTCATTTTCCGTGTCTCTTACAATGGCGTTGCTTAACGTGGAAAAAGGAAAACTGCGCCAGGTCAAAACTAAAATAACAATAATGAAAACCAATGCACATGAATGACCTGTGTATCTGATTGATAGTATTTGAGATACTAGTAACCTGAGGAATGGGGTCTGCACACAGATTCAAAAGGACATAGGCAAACAATGATGGTGTATTCACAGGTTAACAAAACATAAATGGCAGATATTCAACTGAAATCGTTCAAATATAAAACTGTGAACAATGGTAAATAATATTTGTCAAAGTCTCTATGTGAGATGAATGACCGATAGTGATGGATCAGGGTCCTCTTATGCAGAAGGTTCCACTACACCAATGTGCTCCACTTCTAGTTAAAGTGCCACCACCAGTAAGTAGGCTCCTTACCAGATATATGTAAAACAAACGCACTCAGATACGTTGCTTAACGTGCTTCGAATGGATTGAACAAAAAAATTTGTACATTCGGGACTTTTTTTTTCGATTCGTAATTTTCCGTGTCTCTTGTAATAATAGCATACACATTACATAAAATTATGAATTATGCTCCGATTACGAATCTACGAATGTTACGAATGTTACGAATAAATACGAATGCGTCCGAATTTCGAATAAACGAATAAACAAAAATTAAACTAACGGAAAAACGAATCAACGAAAAATTAACTTATCTTACGAAAATACAAATCGTTACAAATACGAACACCGGCGACTTACGAATGTACGAATCGTTACGAATACGAACACCGACGACTTACGAATTTACGAATCGTTACGAATACGAACACCGGCGACTTACGAATTTACGAATCGTTACGAATCAACGGAAACTAAAAAAACAAAACGAAAATAAACAAATTTTTTTGTTGTGCACATGTCTACCTCAGAATTTCCAAGCAATGTTGGTTGACTGTTGTACCATGTTCTTTAAACTTGTAGTGAACTATCCCCTTGTGATCAAAAAAACACAACAGCATGAGGGTACAAGGGTTCACACACATTTGCATCCTTTGCAATTTTGGCTGACCATTTTTCCACACAAAATTTGATATTAATCCACTACTCCAGGTTCCTGTTATGCCCCGTACACACGGTCGGAATTTCTGCCGGCATTTCCGACGGACTTAGATAGAGAACATGTTCTAAATTTATACATCGGAGGTTATCCCGTTGGCAAGTACGACCGTGTGTACACGGCGTTACTCATTTTCCGCCAACAACGCAACACACATGTGTTATTTCTTCTACTACTCTGTAAAGTCTACTGGTCTGCGACCCAGTCGAGTGCAAGTTAGAACATGTCAGAACACGCTTAAGTGCGAATAGATGTGTGACTCACCACCATAGTGCTACGCTGTGGGCATTCCATGTATTAAATTGTCACAACTCATAAACTAGCAGATTTATATGGAATTGACTAACAAATTAACTTGAACTCCTTGCGATACATACTAGCTCATTATGCCTTTGTCCCATGGTTTGTTTTGCCCCCCCCCCCCCCAGGGTTTACAACCTCTTTAATGCATGAACTAGCTCCTTCCATCAGAAATTAGCCTTTAACCACTTCCTTACTGGGCACTTAAACCCCCCTTGCGTCCAGACCAATTTTGAGCTTTCAGCACTGATGCACTTTGAATGAAAATTGCGTGGTCATACAACACTGTACCCAAATTTGTTAACATTTTTAAAAAGACCGAATTAAAAAAAAAATTAAATTTTTTTATATTTTGTTATAAAATTTTGCAAACAGGTAATTTTTTCTCCTTCATTGATGTACGCTGATGAGGCTGCACTTGTGGGCATCGATAGGCTGCACTAATGGGCACCGATGGGCTGCACTGATGGGCACCAATAAGACGGCACTGGTGGGCACTGATAGGTGGCACTGATAGGTGGCACTGGTGTGCACTGAGAGGCGACACTTAGAGGTGGCACTGAAGGGCATTGATAGGTGGCACTGAGAAGTGTCCCTAATAGGTGGCACTGATAGGTGGCACTGATAGCTGGCAGTGATGGGCACTGATAGGTGGCAGTGATGGGCACTGATGGGTGACAGTGATGGGCACTGATCGGCACTGGTAGGTAACACTGATAGGCAGCACTGCTAGGTGGTACTGATTGACACCACTGTTGGGCATTGATAGGTGGCACTTGTGGGCATTGATAGGTGGCACTCATGGGCATTGATAGGTGGCACTGGCAGGTGGTAATTGTGGGCACAGATGAGGCAGATATGCCTCCTTCCTCTTCGGGACCGATGTCCCTTGTACATAAGCTGGTGTTCGAGAAAAAAAAAAGATTACTGAGCTTTTGTTTACATTACGTGATCATCTGTCATTGGCTGACAGCTGATCACGTGGTAAGGGGCCGGATCGGCCACTTACTCGGATCTGTGATCAGACGAGTCTCAATGACTTGGTGATCACAGCGCGTGCCCTGCAGGGGGTGCGCGGGGAGCGTGCAAAGGGGAGGACGTCATATGACGGCCTCCCAGAAATTCAGGTCCGCGCTGTGGCCATCATTTGGCTATAGTGCGGACGCCAAGTGGTTAAATATTGCTCATATCACATTTAATATTGCATTAAGGTTGGAGAATAAACACATAGAAAAAAAGGAATGGACAGTACCAAGATAAGTAAGGGCTTTTTCACATGGGTGTCAAAAAAATAGACAGTCGCGTGGTGCTTTTACTGACCCTTAAGCTGTAGTGGCAGCCGGATGAAGGTTATATGCATGCTGTGACCACAATGTCGCGTTTGATGAGCCGTATCGTTGCCAAACATAACTCATTCAAGTGAATGGGGTTGTGCTGCATGAGTAATGCATGTGGTTGCCACATGGTGGTGTAAGCTTTTCATAAAAACGGAGGCGAGATGCCAGTGAACCCCCCCCCCCCCCCCAAAAAGGTTTTTCAGTGGGCTTCCGCAAGTGTGAAAAAGCCCTAAAACGTGTGAAAGTCATATTAAAGCTGAACGAAACCCATTGATTTGGGCCTCGTTCACACCCTATACGTGCATAAAAACTGATGTAAGCTTGTTATTGTTTCTCCATCAGTTTTCAGCAGGTTTCAGTGAGTTTTTATGCACGTTGACATCAGTTTTCATGCGTGTGTGTCATCACTATTTCCTTCCACCCTGTTCACACCACAATGTTGATGTTTTTTTTTCCCCATGCAGAAAACTGCATACACGTGGCAGATTCGTGCACAGAAACAAATCAGTGTGATACTAGTGTTATTGTCTTTTTCTTTGTGCTCTTGCATAACATGTGCAGAAAAACTCATGTCTCTGCACATGATGTGAGGTCTAAATGGTTTCAAAAAACAGTTATGCCGGGAGAGCTAACTGTCACATTTGCTTTTCACCTTTGCTTGTGCTCTCAACCCAACTGTCAAACTATCCAATGGCTAATCTTATAACTGATCACAAGTGCAGCATCATGGCAGTTGCAGATCAAACAAAGGCTCCTTGGCTGAGAATGATAGGAGGGTTTAGTTTCGCTTCAAAATACATTAAAGTGCCGGGGGACCCAAACACCGGCAAAGAACCATCCTGGGTGCTGGATCCCTGGACTGGTACTGTAAGTGAATGTTTTTTTAGAGCACCTACAATATTTGTAACCTTTTTTTTTCAATGCTATTAAAAAGTACATGTACAAATGTTTTGCCCATGCATAAATATTTGAATGAAAGTGTGAATAAACAGCAAACACAAAAATATCATTAAATAATGGAAGACGTAGATGAACAATGCAAACAGGGCTAAGTTAAAATATGGCATTTAGTACAGTTGCTAATTACAGGCATACCCCACTTTTAAGTACACAATGGGGTTTATTTACTAAAGCTGGAAAGTGCAAAATCAGGCTCACTTCTGCATAGAAACCAATGAGCTTCCAGGTTTTATTACTAAAGCTTAATTGAACAAGCTGGGGTTAGAAGCTCATTGGTTTCTATGCAGAAGTGAGCCTGATTTTGCCCTTTCCAGCTTTAGTAAATAAACCCCATTGTGTAATTAAAAGTGGGGTATGCCTGTAATTTAAAAATGTAGTTAAATTTTGTAAGTTTTTTGTAAAAATCCATAAATGTTCAGTTTGGAATCATCTGCATATTTCTGAAGGCGATAAATCTAAAAGCGCCTCTGTATCATGAAATTGTATGAACAGGTGGTAAAAATTCTTACTATGATACAAATTTTCTGGTATTTTTGTTCCTTAAAGTTGCTGCAGACACTTTATAAGGGAATCGTTATTTTTCTGTATGCGGTTAAATTTACACTTCTCCACATTTCCCAGCAGGAGAAAAGAATATTTCTCAGCAATAAAAGATATGACGTGTTTAATTCTCTTCTTCTTGTCCTTGATTAGATATATCCATCTATGTGGCAATGTCTGTTCTGCTAACGTTTCCCCCCAGTACACTGAGTTAAAGGAAGCCCCCAGCGTGTCTCAGTAACAGTGCTAATGAGTGGAAGCAATTTATGTGGAAATCAATGTGGATAGGAACTCCCTGGGTCAATTCTGGAAGTTGGTACCTTAATAAGCAGCTGCTTGGG
This sequence comes from Lithobates sylvaticus, assembly GCA_028564925.1. Lineage (NCBI taxonomy): Eukaryota > Metazoa > Chordata > Amphibia > Anura > Ranidae > Lithobates > Lithobates sylvaticus. Next base: position 496,748,234 of record CM053026.1, on the reverse strand, counting down.
GTGTAAATGCTAATAGAAACGTGGAGATGGGCTACAGGGAAAATGTTGAGTTCTTCAGAAATCTTTGTTTAGTATTGAAGCAATAATCCTGTTCTGACCCCATGCAAACTGATTAATAAGAATAATGAGCTAAAACATACCACATGGAACTCATGGACGGGTGCCTATGGTAGCACTAAATTACATTTACAATTTTTGCTAGGATCTTCAGCTACCTTTGAACACGTAATCAAGCAGCAGAAGAAGGGGCTTATAGTTTGTTACAGGCTTTGTTACAGATTAGTAATGTGTCCCCATCTCTTCTTTCTCTCCAAGTTGTTTAATCACTTACCGACCGCCGCACACACATATACGTTGGCAGAATGGCTCATACAGGCAAATGGGCGTACCTGTACGTCCCTATGAATTTGCCGCCTCGATGTCTGCAATCGTGAGAGAGAGAGGCAGAACGGGGAGATGCCTATGTAAACAAGGCATTTCCCCGTTCTGCCTAGTGACATGACAGGGATCACTGCTCCCTGTCATCGGGAGCAGTGATCCCTGTCAGGTCAGTGGTAGCCCACCCCCCTCACAGTTAGAATCACTCTCTAGGACACACTTAACCCCTTGATCGCCCCTAGTGTTTAACCCCTTCCCTGCCAGTGTCATTTACACCCTAATCAGTGGCTATTTATAGCACTGATTGCTGTATAAATGACAATAGTCCCAAAATAGTGTCAAAAGTGTCAGATGTGTCCGCCATAATGTCGCAGTCCCGATAAAAATCGCAGATAGCCGCCCATTACTAGTAAAAAAAAAAAAAAAAAAAATAATAATAAAAATGCCATAAATCTATCCCCTACTTCAATATAAGCTTATAAGCTTATTGCAGTGTTTTTTTTTTACCAAAAATATGTAGAACAATACATATGGGCCTAAACTGATGAAAAAAATGTTTTTTTATATTTTTATTGGGGATATTTATTATTATTATTATATTATTTATAAAACATTGTTTTTTATTCAAAATTGTCGATCGAAAGGATTTACCCAGGGGTCAAGTCCTGGGGAAAAAAGTGTGGGAACTCCCACCCAAGATCCACTCCCCCACCAATAAAAATTTAAAAAATGATACGCTCATATGCACGAGTGCTTCAAATGTGGTATTTTTCATCCAATTTTCATATTGTGTGTAGGAAGCTTAACTGTTAGTACATAAAAAAAAAGAAAAACAATCCTCAATAAACATAAATACAGTAATTCTCTAAATAATCAGCATTCATTCAATTGTGCTTCCATGCAAATGTGAACATCATGTTCTGATCTTTATTGGGGAATTTTACTTTTGTATATAGAGTGTTTATGTGGTGAGTTTACACTTTTCATGGAACAGAGTTTGGATAACACAGGGTTAAACGGAAAGGTCATAAATTAACTGCACATTATCTAGACAGCATGCTTAGGGAGATAGTGATGTGTTCCTGCTTAGGAGATGTATGTTAGCTTGGGGGGCCGCAAACTCTGCAGGGCACCAACACACAGTCGCTGCTATTCCAACCCTTCACATTTTTCCACATCAACTTCCCTCCTGGCTTTAAACTTTGCCAGGTATTGTGCTCAGCTTACCACCCCAAACTGATGTTCCTCCCTCAGCTCACCTCTCTCCCTGCATGTCCTGTGAGCAGAAAAGCTGTACTCCTCCTCTGGGTTCTCTCATCATATGGCACTGAAGATAGAGGAGGGGGGATTCAGCGGGACACACAGAGCAAGTATGCAGGAGACTGGGGGGGGGGGGGGTGAGGAGACAGAAAATCAGGAGGGGCCGGCGGGAGGAGCGCATCACGAGAGGTCTGACTAAATACAATCTCTTAGAAGCAGGGACCTGATCTACCTGTCAGCTAGCTGTGATTGACAGGTAGATCGAAGCGGAAGCTGTCATGGGGCCCCCTATTGGAAATGCCTGAATGGTCAGGTATGCAGCACTTACTATTGTGAGCTGTGCCGGCAGCTGCTGGTGTAGCACCTGCCACACAGCTTGCATACTTTAAAGTGTTGCAGGACACAGCTGCTAACGGGAACTGAGTTCCTGTTCTGGAAAAAGTACAGGAACTCCGTTCCCATGCGTTCCTGCAGGACTTGAGCCCTGGATTTACTCCCTTCCTGACCAGGCAATTTTTTGCGATATGGCTCTGCGTTGATTTAACTTACAATTGCGCGGTTGTACAACCCTGAACCCAAACAAAATTTGTGTTCTCTTTTTCCCACAAATAGAGCTCTCTTTTGGTAGTATTTGATCACCTCTGTGGTTTTTATTTTTTGCGCTATAAACAAAAAAAGAGCAATAATTTTGAAAAAAACTAATTTTTTTACTTTCTGCTATAATAAATATCCCAATTTTTTTTAAAACAAATTATTTCATCAGTTTAGGCCGATATGTATTCTTCTACATTATTTTGGTTTAAAAAAATTGTAATAAGCGTATATTGATTGGTTTGCCCAAAAGTTATAGCGTCTACAAAAAAAGGGATAGATTTATGGTATTTTTATATATATATTTTTTTTACTAGTAATGGCGGCGATCTGCGATTTTTAGCGGGACTGCGACATTGCGGCAGACAGATCCGACACTTTTTTGAGACCATTGACATTTATACAGCGATCAAAGCTAAAAATAGCCACTGATTACTGTATAAATGTTATTGGCAGGGAAGGGGTTAACACTAGGGGGCGACAAGGGGTTTAACAAGGGGTTAAATGTGTGTCCTAGGGAGTGTCTCTAACTGTGGGGGGATGGGACTGCCTGGTGGAGGAGACCGATTGTTGTTCCTAATCAATAAGTACAACAGATCTGTCTCCTCTCTCCTGACAGAGAGGAGAACTGTCTGTTTACATTGACAGATTTCAGTTCTGTCTCTCTCTGGAGCGATCGCGAGGGCCCAGCGGTCATCCTGCATCTGCTCCTACGTCATGGCGCCCGTCCCCCCTCCTATACCTCTTAAAGCGCCCACCACACAGCTACGGCGATTTGCACAGGGGAGCCAACCTGCCGACGTGTTATGATGGCGGCTGGTCGGCAAGTAGTTAACTATGCTCCCGGGGGGGGGGGGGGGGGGGTTGTGGGCTTTGCTAGGTTGGACTCACTGGTTCCGCGTGTAATAAATAGAACAGGGGGTTCATACCCGGGAGGGGCCTGGGGCTCAGAGATTGAGCGATGTGTTGCTCGCCACTGTTGCAGAGTCTGGATCGACAGTGTCATGCCAGAATCTGAGTTCCCGCTAGTTGGGGAGATTGCTGGGACTTGCAGTCCTCCCTAAATAAACCTCCTATAGACTCTGCACAGAATGGACTCTCACCCTATGCAGGTATGCTGGGGCAGACACAAGTCTGAAGTTAGGGACTAGGGATGTTCAGGAAAAGAATGCACTTTATATTGGACTGTTACCTGTGTATAGCATCATGCTAAGTTATTAAGTAAAGCTTTTGAAACTTTGTCTGGTCTGAATTTTCTAAAGGGGCATATTGTAAGTAAGTGGCACACATTGAGGTGGATTTATAAACATGTGAATTCATTTTTGTCCGAATGCATTTTCGTCCAAATTTCGGGTATTTTCGTTATCGTTTTAACAAACGATAACGAACGTGCAGAATCCGAAAACCGAAAGATCCGACATAAACAATGCTTTATTTTTGTTTTTTTCAAGCCTGGGAATCGTGTGTTCAGGCTTAGGTGCTAACTTAGCTTTCCCAAACAGAAACCCTATGTGGGCTAGATTAGAAGAATCTCTTACCTTGAGGTAAGCTGCTATGGCCTCAGTAGATTCATCTGAGAAGATGTGAAGCTCTTTCCTCTGACTTGTGGCAAGGGAGGCAGAAGTGTAGCAGCGTGGTATTCGGATTCCATCTAAGGCATGTAGAGATTGTTTCCAGGACTCCCACTTTGAAAGCTGGTCTATTGGTAGTGGGAATCGTGTGTTAAGGCTTAGGTGCTAACTTAGCTTTCCCAAACAGAAACCCGATGTGGGCTTGATTAGAAGAATCACTTACCTTTAGCTGCTATGGCCTCAGTAGATGCATCTGAGAAGATGTGAAGCTCTTTCCTCTGACTTGTGGCACTGATTGGTTGGGATGTGATTGTTTCCAGGACTCCCACTTTGAAAGCTGGTCTATTGGTAGTGCAGTGGATAGAGCCTTTTCACGATTGGTTGGTAGTTTAACCCTTGCAGCACGAAGGGGTAATGGTGCAACCCAGCTCTTAGACTCATTCTGGAAGAACTCTTTGTCCATTATTTTGATGAACTCTCTGTCTTCAACTGACAAGGCTATTTTGTTGTCATCGCTTGTAGTACAAAACACTGCGGTACTTAGGTTGTCATCACAAAGATAAGGAGTGACATCAGGTACTTGGATGATGTCAAGAGGCTTCTATTTTACTTCGTAATGGCGAGGGCACTGCTTGAAGTGAGATGCATGTCCGTTTCCTAACATGTAAGTTTTGAAGGAGTGGATCTCGGATGACGTACGCATTCTATCCAAGCATACGCCGCCCACGATTACCCAGCCTAGATCACGTTTTTGTGCGTAAGGGGCATCATCAGGTCCATTGCACTGCTTGCATACTTTGTGTACTCTGAGAATGTCTCTTCCTAGCAAGATCAAGATTTCAGCATTCATGGCCATTGCAGGAATTTCATTAACAAGGTGCCTCAAGGGAGGATGGTGATATGCAGCCTCTGGAGTAGGAATTTCTTCCCTTTCGTCTGGTATCTGGTCACACTTAACTAATGTTGGTAGGGGTATGCCCTCTCCCTTATTGACATGAACCCATCTGCCCTTCTGTCGAAGGTCTTTTCACGACCAGAACAGGTTCTGAAAGTAAACAGTGATGCATGTCCCTCTATACCAAAGATCTCAAAGAATTTAGGCTTAACCAGGGATCTGTTGCTCTGTTCTATTATGGCATACATCCTAATAGCTTCCTCAGGTTGACCCCTTGGGTATATCTTGACTAGGCATATCTTAGCACAGAATTTGTGATCTAAGCCTTCTCCACAGACTTCTGTGCGTGAAGAAGAAACGTTAGCTGTGGCTGGAGCATGACCTTGTTGCTCCCCGCCATGACTTGAGACAGGGCTGGAGGTAGGAGGCTGATGTGAATTGTCAGAGGGTGGGCCCGATGCATAGCTGTAACATGTCTGTGCACTTAATGACAATTTACAGTCTTTAGCAAAATGTCCATAACAAGCACAGCACCTGTAGCATATTCCAAGTTTTTGCCCTAAGCCCACAACATTTCTTTAGGGGGTGAGGCTTCTTGTGAATAGGGCACTGACGATTAGGGTCTTTATCTCTGTCACCCGAATCGTTCTGGTGAGCAGGAGACGATACGGTGGTGAGATGCCTGTCCTTTTAACAGATATTACTCTATTAAAGTCTCTACGTTTAGCTGCTATGTTATCATACCTTGATGAAGATGATGATGATGAAGCAGGCAAGTTGGGTTCAATGAAGCTGGGATTGTTTCTCGTCCAGGCTTGATCACTGATAAACCTGCAAAAATATGCGAATGGAGGAAAATATACATTATAGTCTCTTTTGTACCTTGAGCCCTGTTGTGCCCATTTCTCTTGCAGGCCGTATGGCAGTTTAGACACCACTGGATTGACACCATGAGCAGTGTCCAGGAAGCTTAGTCCAGGTAGACGTGGGTCTGTCTTTGCCAACTCCAGCTCCATGAGAAGATCACTCAGATCTTGGAGCTTGCGATAGTCTTTGTTCCCTATTTTCGGGAAGTTTTGCAGTCTCTTGAATAGAGCGCTTTCTATGGCTTCAGAGCTACCATAGGCTTGCTCAAGTCTTGCCCATGCAGTAACAAGCCCTGCATCTGGGTGGTCAACATGCACTGTTCTCAGTCTTTTAACACGATCTGCAGATTCTGGCCCTAGCCACTTTATGAGCAAATTAAGTTCCTCCTTGGTAGTAAGGTTGAGATCAGCAATGGCAGCTTTGAAGGTTGATCTCCAGGCCCTGTAGCTCTCCGGACAGTCATCAAACCTTGAGAGGGTAGTGTTAATGAGCTCACGGCATACCATGTATCCGGCAAAGTCATTCAAGTCTGATTTCTCACTCTTCTGTGCCAAAGTAACTTGTGGAACCCCTTGGGTGTGAAAGTTCTCTGGTGTAGTAGGGTGAGGTTTACCTGGATGAAATGATGTTGCAAGAGCGTTTAACTGTGGTGTAGTCCCTAAGGCTTGTGCTGGCTGTGGCTTAAGCTGCGGCTTGTCACTGGAAGTCACCTTGTTGTCAGCAAGAGGTGATGCGGTTTGCTGCATAGATGCACTTGTGTTGTAGACTTGAAGAGGCTCAGGCATTTGGAGCTGAGAGGTCTCTGTGTTGAGAGTCAGAACAGTCTTGTTAGTAAGACGTACAGGAGATAACTCTGTATCATTGCAAACATTATGCTTTAGTACATATTCACTGGTGCGTTCGACTGGGTCTTGCAGTTCCACTGGGATGGACCAGTCTGAGTTAGCACTTTCTCCCATTGCTTGTTCGAGAACTCTCAGCCTTGCTATGGCAGCTGCTTCTTCCTTTTGCATTTGCAGAATCTTTAATTGGGAATCTGCCTCTGTTTGTTGAGCCTTCATCTTTGCCTTTTGTGTTTCTATTTCTGCTTTTTGAGCTTTCATTTTTGCCCTTTGTGTCTTTAATTGGGAATCTGCCTTTGCTTGTTGAGCTTCCATCTTTGCCTTTTGTGTTTCTTTTTCTGCTTCCTTTCTGGTAAAGGAGCTTCGCACTTTATTTTCTTCCAGACTTGCACAGGCCTTTGTTAGCTTGCCGCTTTATGTTGAACTTCTAGAGCGAGAGGATCTAGAAGAACATGCAGTGTGCTTGGTTGATGTGGATCTGTGATTTCTGGTCTCTTGCAGTTGAGCAATGCAGAGTTCTGCCTTACACTGGGCATTTTGCAGATATCCCTTTGTTGGTTTAGTGCAGGGGTCTTACAATGCCTCATGGGTTGTGTAGTTCCGCAACAGCTGAAGAGTCCTCTATATTACAGTCCTGCAAGAAAGCTGTGTATTTTGCAAACAGCCGCTGGTAGCGTTCGTACGCGGCAGATAAGCGATCTATAGAGTCTCTTAGTTCAGCTGGTTGATCATTCAAGTGTGACAAAACTGACATGCAGTGTAAAGTTCGGTCCCATAAGTCTGACAGATTGCTGGAGAACTCATCTCTAGTGGCTTCATAGTTTTCTCTGAGTTTCTGTGTAGGTTTTACGTTTACATTTGGGTCTTACACTCCGTTCGGCAATATATGCAGAATCTGCTCCCTGTACATCTGCGGGTTCAGAGGCATGATGAATCTGCATTGGTTCAGCCACAAAAGGTTGCTCAGAGTCTTGTCTAGACATTTTTTCATGTTTTTGAAAGAAATGGTACTGTCTCTTTAAGAAGACGAATAGCAGCTTAGACAGGTGGGGTAACACAGTTCAATGTAGAGAAACAGTTTTTAACATTCACATGAGGTGCAGTAAACTCGTGCGACCATGTGCTTCACAAGATGGCGGATGGCACTGAGCTTGATTGCAGATCAGGCGCACACATATACACAGCAGGCTGTGGGAATTCTATACATCTTTTGACTATTCTGACTCCGATTGTTGTGAAGCGATTTATCCTTTGTAAGATCTATATGCCTGGCCTGTATAAGATATAATCACTGAGGACAAACCTCATCAGATAGTTTGAACTCACCAAATACTGATTCCATCCACAGATGCTTTTATTCTGAACATCAGGTTACAGCAGATGACAGGATACAAACAGATGAATAGGTTGTAGTATTTATGTGGTCAAAAGATTATATTGTCTGTAGCTTACAATGCAGAATACATGTGCCCTGCTACATGTGGCTTGTTGCTGCATCCATGACACAGGAAGTACAAACACAGGAAGAAGGGTGGAGCATTACATACAAAAGAAGTGTGTCATAACATAAGGGAAAAATAAACTTGAGAAAACAAGTGCATTACCACAAAAGGTCACTAGATGGCAGCATGTGAACTAAATATAAACATGTCCATAGAAAATGGTTAGGAAAACAATCTATATAAAATTCTATGCCCCGTTGGGGCAGCACAAACCAGGGTCTGTATAGCACAAAGGGGTATGAAGTTCAGCTATTCCAAAAGGGTTAACTTTGCAAGACAAGGATAAGGGGTATAGTTGCTAAGAGTAACCAAGCACAAGTTCAAGACATTAAGCAACCAGTCATTAGGCGTGGTACCTGGTAAGGTGATAGGTCCTCTGGTAGGAATGGGTTAGTTGTCTGTCTCCCTCTCTAGCGGTCAGTATCCAATAGTAACTGTATCTGAACCCGCATTACGGAGATCTATGGCTTGGACACAAGGTACGGGAAAGAAGGAGTTAAGAAGCACCCATAAGGTCCGTGCTATGTGCTTGGCAGGACCCTATTCTGTTAATGAGAGTGAGGTAACAGAGGTAGACTGGACTGGTAGAGTGGGCACAGGCTCAGCACATCGCGTCTCATGCAACATAGAGTATATTACAAAAGTGAGTACACCCCTCACATTTTTGTAAATATAGGATTATATCTTTTCATGTGACAACAATAAAGAAATTACACTTTGCTACAATGTAAAGTAGTGAGTGTACAGCTTGTATAACAGTGTCAATTTACTGTCCCCTCAAAATAACTCAACACACAGCCATTGATGTATAAACCGCTGGCAAGAAAAGTGAGTACACCCCTAAGTGAAAATGTCCAAATTGGGCCAAATTAGCTGTTTTTCCTCCCCGGTGTCATGTGACTTGTTAGTGTTATAAGGTCTCAGGTGTGAATGGGAGCAGGTATGTTAAATTTGGTGTTATCGCTCTCACTCTCTCATACTGGTCACTGGAAGTTCAACATGGTACCTCATGGCAAAGAACTCTCTGAAGATCTGAAACAAAGAATTGTTGCTCTACATAAAGATGGCCTAGGCTATAAGAAGATTGCTAAGACCCTGAAACTGAGCTGCAGCATGGTGGACAAGACCATACATCGATTTAACAGGACAGGGTTCACTCAGAACAGGCCTCACCATAGTCGACCAAGAAGTTGAGTGCACGTGCTCAGCGTCATATCCAGAGGTTGTCTTTGGGACATAGACGTATGAGGGCTGCCAGCATTGCTGCAGAGGTTTAAGGGGTGGGGGGTCAGCCTGTCAGTGCTCAGACCATACGCCGCACACTGCATCAGATTGGTCTGCATGGCTGTCGTCCCAGAAAGAAGCCTCTTCTAAAGATGATGCACAAGAAAGCCTGCAAACAGTTTATTGAAGACAAGCAGACTAAGGACATGGATTACTGGAACCATGTCCTGTGATCTGATGAGACTAAGATAAACTTATTTGGTTCAGATGGTGTCAAGCGTGTGTGGCGGCAACCAGGTGAGGAGTACAAAGACAAGTGTGTCTTGCCTACAGACAAGTATGGTGGTGGGGTGTCATGGTCTGGGGCTGCATAAGTGCTTCCGGCACTGTTGAGCTACAGTTCATTGAGGGAACCATGAATTCCAACATGTACTGTGACATACTGAAGCAGAGCATGATCCCTCCCTCGGAGACTGGGCTGCAGGGCAGTATTCTAACATGATAACAACCCCAAACACACCTCCAAGACAACTACTGCCTTGCTAAAGAAGCTGAGGGTAAAGGTGATGGACTGGCCAAGCATGTCTCCAGACCTGAACCCTATTGAGCGTCTGTAGAGCATCCCCATATGGCAGGTGAAGGAGCGCAAGGTCTCTAACATCCATCAGCTCCGTGATGTCGTCATGGAGGAGTGGAAGAGATCTCCAGTGGCAACCTGTGAAGCTCTGGTGAACTCCATGCCCAAGAGGTGGCCACACAAAATATTGACACTTTGGGCCCAATTTGGACATTTTCACTTAGGGGTGTACTCACTTTTGTTGCCAGCGGTTTAGACATTAATGGCTGTGTGCTGAGTTATTTTGAGAGGACAGCAAATTTACACTGTTATACAAGCTGTACACTCACTACTTTCAATTGTAGAAAAGTGTAATTTCTTCAGTGTTGTCACATGAAAAGTTATAATAAAATATTTTAAAAATATGAGGGGTGTACTCACTTTTGTGAGATACTATACAGCAAGTGTGTATAGTGTAGTGACATGGGACAGCCCTTTGCAGAGGAACTCTGTATTTTTTACTGCATACAGTGAAGGCTCATCTCTAAGTTGGGGAACTGCTTTAATGTTAGATTGTTAAAATGCCCGCAGTCTCCACCTGGTCTCGTGCATTGATGAGCGTGCTCCGAGCAAAAGGTACCCCTGCGTGCAGAGCGAATAGGATGCTAAAGGTTAATGCACTCTATACTGCCTGTATGAATTAGCTCTTGAACAGAGCACACAAAAACATGACATGTTATATACTCATTCCAAACAAAACTTTTGCAGTATCTTTATCCAGAATGATTTATATTTTCATTATAGCCAATTCTATTGCTTAGCTGAAAAATACTCGGTAAACTCATTGGAAAACCAATTTATTGGCAGCAATGGTAGTTGTTATTTGAACCCCATGGCACTCAGGAAATATAAACAGAGTGCCAAGATTAAAATAAAACCATTAAAAGGCAATAAGAATGGCTTATGATAACAGAACAGCATGTCTTTTGCTACATCGATAAAACTCTTTAATCAAAGTGATGGCAAGATAATGAGGTTATCATTTCTGAAAGATTAGGCAGCTTTGCCAGAACCTAAATTAAACTCTGTTCCTTTACAGGAGTCCAGCTGAGCAGGATAAAATCCACTTTGCAGACCCGTCATTCAGAATATTTAAAATGGAACTCCAGGCAAACCCTAAATCTATGGCTTTGTTGCTAAATAAATTCTAATTCAGAGATTCATATTTATTGTAAAACAATAATTTAATTTATTCCTTTTCCCCTGTGATGAATTTTGCTCACTTCATTAATTGAAACAGGCCATCATGTGGGATGGGAAGAGTAGTCTGTCCATATCTTGTGCATGTGATGTACTCTTGGCTGTAAGGACAACATTTCCTTATACTCGCAGCAACATTTGAGGTGATGGGGCAGGTATGCAACATGCTTCCACAGGGAGAGTCACCCCCCCACCTCCCCAACCCAATGTCAAGACGTAACTCTATAGCACTACATGAAGGTGAGATTGGAGTGTGTAGGAAGTGCTGCCAGCAGTCTTACGGGGTAGTAGTCATCACTTGGTGGGTAAAAGTTAACCAATAACAGTGCTAAAGTATGAACTCAAGACAGGGGGAAGTTGCTGCCTGTGTAAAATGGCATAAAAGGGCAGTAATCATTTATATAGATACCAAAGCCACAACAAGAATTAAATTCCACCTGCAGAGATCATCCACACTTGACATCTGTACATGTGTAACCTCCTAAACAGAGACATGCAACAGCAACTCTGCAATTTTTGCAATTAGTGCATGTAAACAAATGATTTAAGATAAGCTTTCATACAGGGCTGCTACCTTTACCCTAACTATAAATATCCACCTACCAGTTGTACATTTTAAGTAACCATAATAGTAGTAGTAGCTAATGCTAAATACCGGAATCTGCTGTCATGTGACCTTTGTGGCATCTTTTCCAGTAATGGAATGTTCCTCCCCTTATTGCTGCTAGCTTCTGTGTCTAGTGCTGTGCAGTTGACACGCTGCATAGAGAATATAGGGTGGTGCAGGCTCATCATGGGTGCCATTTACAGAACACCTTGATTTTTTCTCAATAAATGAAAGGCATTCTCTGACTAGACAAAGTGGAAATTGTAACATCACCCACCTACCCCCATCCTGCCTCTACCGCGTTAAATCCAAAAACATTTTGCATTCATTAATGTTCTCAGAATGCCACAGAACCTCCTGTGTTTACTACCGAAATCACACTTAAGGGCCTAGTTGGCCCATTGCAAAGTATTAACAGTTTGGGCCTGTTCCGGGGGGGGGGGGGGCATTGGAGGGGGGGGGGGGGGTTGGGGGGTAAATTTGAGTAATACCTTAGCATACAGTTTGAGGAAAAAAATTCTTTCAGACTCACAGACATACAAATAAAGTGAGATTAATTCCAGTTCCACTTTAAGTGCTCTACTTGCTTAGGGTTAAAGTTAAAGGGCCTAAACGAACTGGTAATGCCCAGATTTTGCAGTGAATACAGGATAAAGCATAGCAAACACTTTTATAAATGCTGCCATATAGTGATGGCCATTCACATTTTTATGTCTTTTCATGTGCTCCCAATGAAGTTTATGGAGCCAAAAACTGTTGAACCAAAAGAAGCACCTGCAACTTTTCAAAGTCTCATGGAAGTGCGTTGCATAGAAGTAATTAGGCTTTATAGAAGAAAATGTGATTTCTCATGTTCTGTACTGCTGTGTGATGGCATAAACATGACAAATCACACAGGTGTGACCAGGGATCTAAAGGATAGGTCAGTCCTCAAACTGTGTGCCGCTTAAGACGTGCAGGTGTGCCGCAGGAGTTTTGAAAAATGTTTAAAATTGCTAGCGTTTTGAAACCTTGAACATATTGAAAAATTAAATAGTAAATCAATGTCGCAAAAGTTAAAAAAGTAACATATATAAAAACGCAATCTCTGACAGTCTGTCATTCATTGGTTCCTTTGGTAATGTGAGATTTGTGCGAGGTCTCGGGAGAACTCGATCGCTCTAATTATATTATAATAATAGAGACTGTTCCATTGAAACTTTGATGCTTATAACTTTGTTCATTGTTTAGCGATGGAGAAATACTTAATCAAGTCTGGAACTCTGAAAGATAAACTGTTAAATGAAAAGCAAGGAAGGAAGCGAAAGTACAAAGAAGATTACAATCGCTTCAATCTTATTTGCTCTCGAAAGCAGGCACATCTTTCACATTAAATTTAAAATTAAATATATATTTAAAAAAGAAATAAGTTCTTCACCACCAAAATTGTTAAATCTTTTCAGGTGTGCCGTGAAAATTTTTAGATCCCGTTTGGTGCACCGCAAGACAAAAAAGTTTGAGAAACACTGGGATAGGTAAACCTATAGGAGCATGTTACACCTGTATTTGGGGTATAACAGTAACATGCTCCTAGTCACTTGGTTCCCGCCACCAGAACCCCCTTCCCTGTGACAGAAGGCGGGAGTTCTTCTACTCACACCCACTATCGCATTTTAAAAACAGCACAGCGAAGCGGGGCTCCTCCCGCACAGCCACGTCATTGATTCACAGCAATCTATGAATGAGAAAACGACAAGTCTTGTCTGCCACCGCGGCAAATGACTTGTAGTTCTCAATGAAATGCGGGGGTGCTGGTTAACCCCCCTTTAGTTCATTCACAAGCCCTGTAGCATTCAAACTGATAGTTCATACAGAGGTACGGGCAGAGAGCTGTAGGGCTTGTTTGCAGCAGCTGCTCGACATTGGTCATGTGATCCACTGATTGTGGGTGCAATGCTGTGCAGGCTCCTGTAGAAAAAATAATAAATTCATATTTTTTTATCCTACAAACATTTGTGCATTTATTATTCTTTACACAAAGGTGAACTTAGCCTTTAAAGCCTGTGTGAAAAAGGCCCAACAAAGTAAATTAGTAGGTAACCGCACAAGACTGATTTTCATAGATGTGCACAAACATAAATGCAAGTATTTTATTTGTAATTGAGCTTGCTATGCATCCCAAATGGGGTTTAATGTCAAAAAAAAAAAAAATTAATTTCACCTTACGGGAGTAACATGCATTTAAAAGCAAACGGTGCTCCTTTCACCTATAATCAATGCTCCAAAGTATTTCTAATAAACAAGAGTCTCTATTTACAGAGTTTTGAATGTTTGATGTGGCTCATTAACGTCTAGATAAACAGCAGCAAAACCTTTATTTGGCTTCTTGTGGTAACCTGCTAAATAAGACATTTTATCTCCCCCTAGCTGACACCTTGGTAATCTCCTAATTTACTTTCTTCTGTTTGCATGTCATTTCTTTAATCTTATTATTTTTCTCATTCAAAAACGGTATTGCACTGCTGACAATTTGGGAGCATTTGGTTTTTAATTCTATTGTTTTAAAGTGACTCTTCATTTTTCATAAGAGTAATTATTATGAAACCAGCAAGTTAAATGCTGGGCTTATACAATAAAACAGAACAGATTTTGTGATTATGTACAAAGTGCAATTACCCAAAATAGGCTAGCAGGATTCAGTTTATTTGGTACAGACCACTGAACAATTAATTGACTGTATGCTACTAGTTACTAGACTTTGCAAAGAAAAAAATGGGGGGGGGGGGTTCCCCTTTCATATCCGCCCCCAGTTTTAGATCACTGTTTCACCTGAAGACGTGGAGAGGTAGGTGCTATGCGTGCATGTTTGCGTTGTGATGTGGTGTTTTTTTTCCCCTCCCTGGGACACAATACTATTGCATTTTGATTCTCTTTTATGCCTTTGTGTACATTTTGTGATGGGGCTGTTAGAACATATTCAACACATTTTGGTACTTTGCCTGTTATAGATTGTCTGTTATTCACCATATCCTAAGAGCACAAAAAAGTGGATCCTGAGGAAGCACTTTGTATGTGAAACGTGTCGATCCACTTATGGAATTTGTATTATTTAATAGATAGATATTTAATAGATTTGGTCATTCTATTGGATATGTTTTTTTATCTGTATTGTATCTTAATGTATAACTAAAATTGTATTTGTTTTTAATGGACATTGGTCTCATTGGCACATAAAAAAATCCCCAGATTCCGATCTTCCAACGGGGAGATTAGAAACACCCCTTTTTCTATATAAATTTTTGTTAATTTGGGGATGGTGCCTTGTAGTCATCTACAAAGGGTTCCCTCGTTTATTTGGTCTATGTACTAGACTTTGCAAACTGCTTAATTGAATAAGTACATTTATGTCTAAAATAAACATCCTAAATCCATGCAAGTGACAGACAAGGGGTCCAAGGCAAGATAAGGAGTAGCTCAATCTTTAACCACTTTATTACCCACCTATAGTCATATGACGCCCACAAGGTGGATCTCCCATCCTCGGTGGGCGTCATATGACGTCATCGCATTCCCGGCCGTCTAGGGGGCGCACCCGCCGCGGGCGGCATCGCTCATGACCCGGTGTGCGTTCCCAGTGGCCACGATGTCCGCCGGGCACCCGTGATTGCCCGGGAACACAGCAGGATCGTGGATCTGTGTGTGTAAACACACAGATCCACGTCCTGTCAGAGGAGAGGAGGCCGATGGTGTGTTCTCAGTACAGAGAAACACCGATCGGTCTCCTCCCCTAGTGAGTCCCCTCCCCCTACAGTTAGAATCACTCCCAGGGAACATACATTAACCCCTGCAGCGCCCCCTAGTGTTAACCCCTTCCCTGCCAGTCACATTTACACAGTAATCAGTGCAATTTTATAGCAACGATCGCTGTGTAAATGTGACTGGTCCCAAAAATGTGTCAAAAGTGTCTGAAGTGTCCGCAGCAATGTCACACTCACGAAAAAAAACGCAGATCGCCGCCATTACTAGTAAAAAAAAAATGCAATAAATCTATCCCCTTTTTTGTAGACGCTATAACTTTTGCGCAAACCAATCAATATACGCTTATTGCGTTTTTTTTTTACCAAAATAAATAAGTAGAAGAATACATATCTGCCTAAACTGAGTAAAAAATGTGTGTTTTTTTTTTTAAAATGGGATATTTATAATAGCAAAAAGTAAAAAATATTGTGTTTTTTTTTCAAAATTGTCGCTCTTCTTTTGTTTATAGCGCAAAAAATAAGAACCGCAGAGGTGATCAAATACCACCAAACGAAAGCTCTATTTGTGGGAAAAAAAGGAAGTCAATTTTGTTTGGGTGCAACGTCGCACGACCACACAATTGTCAGTTAAAGCGACGCAGTGCCGAATCGCAAAAAGTGCTCTGGTAATGAAGGGGGTAAAATCCTCCGGGGCTGAAGTGGTTAATAGGTTTGTACCTAAGAGGTTGATTTACTAAAGGATTGGAGAGTGTTCCCACAATAAGTGGTGTGAAGATTCACTTTAATTATCCAATCATGTGCAGATGAAAAAGGCAAAGAGGAATGTTCTTTTAACATGATTGGATAATTGACGTGAATCTTCAGACGTTTTATTGTGAGAACATTCTCAAATCCTTTAGTAAATCAACCTCTTAGTGACTACAGCACAATTTGGTGTGCTAACTCATGTGTAGCAGGTGCCCTGCATATCCTGCGGCCTGGCCAAGCAGTCCGAGATTCTTCTGTGAGGGAGAAAATGCCTGTCAGTGTCTGAGGGGAATATTTCCCCCCTTCCTTTTTTCTCCTCACACAGACACACAGGGCTGCTCACTCTGCATCCTCTCCTGTGTTCCTATTGGCAGGAGGAGGAGAGCCAATTACAGGAGCATTTACCAATGAGAAGCACTTTAGCAGCAGGGCCGGCCCTACCATGGGTCCCGGTGGGACCATTGGACTCAGGCGGCAGGTTCTGAGGGAGGCAGATTGACACCCAAAAAGACAGTGGCGGAACTCCCGCCCGGTCACTCCGAGCTGCTCCTTATCCCACTGTGAGGGTGGCCCGGGCTGTTAGAGTTAATGGCAGAGCACTCTCTGCCATACCTGTACAGCGGACTGCCACCCATCCTCTCTGCGGCTCCCCCCTTCGCTGCTGACATGTCCGGACAAGAGAAATGCAGTTGACCAACTGATGACCAACAGCATGAAGGGGGCCCAATGTTGAAAGAGGGATCGTTGGAGGCAGGGCTGACAGCAAGCAAGTGTCAGCACCACTGATCCCATCTCAACCACCCCTGCCTGTCTCTAAACCCCTCCACCACCCCTGCTTGTGTCTAGCCCTCCACCACCTCCGTCTGTGTCTAACCCCCCAGCACCCCTGCCTGTGTCTAACCCCCCAGCACCCCTGCCTGTGTCTAACCCTCCACACCCCTGCCTGTGTTTAACCCTCCACCCCCCTGCCTGTCTCTAAACCCCTCCACCACCCCTGCCTGTGTCTAAACCTCCACCACCTCCGCCTGTGTCTAAACCTCCACCACCCCCGCCTGTGTCTAACCTCCCACCACCCCTGAATTTCTCTAAACCCCTCCACCACCCCAGTCTGTGTCTAACCCCCACCACCCCTGCCTGTGTCTAATCCCCCCACCACCCCTGCCTGTGTCTAATCCCCCCATCACCCCTGCCTGTGTCTAACCCCCGCCACCCCTGCCTGTGTCTAACCCCCGCCACCCCTGCCTGTGTCTAACCCCCCGCCACCTCTGCCTGTGTTTAAAAACCCCTCCACCACCCCTGCCTGTGTCTAACCCTCCACCACCCCTGCCTGTGTCTAAACCCCCCCCCCGCCTCTGTACTCCCCACCACCCCCGCCTGTGTCTAAACCCCCCGCCACCCCTGCCTGTGTCTAAACCCTGCACCACCCCTGCCTGTGTCTAATCCCCCCACCACCCCTGCCTGTGTCTAATCCCCCCACCACCCCTGCCTGTGTCTAACCCCCACCACCCCTGCCTGTGTCTAACCCCCCGCCACCTCTGCCTGTGTTTAAAAACCCCTCCACCACCCCTGCCTGTGTCTAACCCTCCACCACCCCTGCCTGTGTCTAAACCCCCCCGCCACCCCTGCCTGTGTCTAAACCCCTCTGCCACCCCAGTCTGTGTCTAACCCTCTGCCACCCCTGTCTGTGTCTAAACCAACCGCCACCCCTGCCTGTGTCTAAACTCTCCACCACCACCATTGCCTCTGACTGAATCCCCCCACCACCACCGGTGCCTCAGACTGAACCCCCCCCCCCCCCCACCACCACAAACGCTGCTGTCTGAACTACCCCCCAACACCCCTGCTGCATGTAAATCTGACTTCCTGAAAAAAATGATTTTAGTTTTAATTGTCATGATATAAAATAATGGATGTGGGGGCCTTTTGGTGGGCGTGTTTTTTTTTTTTTTTTTTTTTTTATTGGAGGGGGGTGGTGGGCAACATTTCATTCCTGGACCCAGGCAGCACAATTTCTTGGGCCAGCCCTGTTTAGCAGTATAAGCAGCAGCTGCAAAGGATTCTGGGGTATGTAGTCCCAATTTAAAACGGCCCCATGGCTTTCTATGGCCCCATGGCTTTCTATATCACAGAACTACAAGAGGCAGCCTGCTCTGAGAGAGAAGCAAAAGACTCCATCTTGATTTACTGAGGGAATTCAGTCACCACGAGGCAGGAGAACAGATTGGACTTATGGGAGCGGTGCTGTCTCCCGAGTCAGTCCACCGCATTGTTTCAGGCATCCACAGCCAGTCAGGGACATCCAGCCTGAGAGAGGGTGATCCCAGGCAGAGGCGGCTCTCTAATTAGGCAAAAAAAGGCGGTCGCCTAAGGCCTCGCGCTCCCAGGGGCCTCGCGGCTGCCTAATTTGCCTGATTTTTGCATGGGAGAATGGAAGGGAATGTCCCCGGTCAGTGACCCCAAGCTGGCAGGGTGAGCGGGCCGGACTGGTAAAGAGTCGCCGAGGAGGTGGAGGCGGAGCTGCGTGCCCGCTGCTGAACCCGCCAGGAGGTAGGGGCGGACTTGGCCCGGGGGGAGGGGAGGCTGCCTAAAAATACGCTTACTCCAGTCCATACCACAGCAGACAGCCGTGACACCCGCCGACCGCTGCTACCGATCCATCCAAACCGATGCATTTTGCTGTGTTAACTGCCTGGAGTGAGTAACTCTTTGGGGGGGGGAGGGGAGTTAATTTACAATTGTATTTTTAATATGCAGCATGGAGGGGTTAATGTACTACCACTGGTCACTGATGCATTAGTGACCAGTGGCAGTTAATTAACCCCTTTGTGCTGCATTAGTGACACCAGTGTCAGTGTTAATTAACCCCTATTTGGTGCAGCATGAAAGGGTTCATAAACACTGACACTGGTGTCACTAATGCAGCACAAAGGGGTTAATTAACTGGCACTGGTCACTAATGCATCAGTGACTAGTGGTGTATTTGATACTGCCCACCTCCTATACACTCCGCACCGCTCTCATGTAAATACCAGCCACCTCCCATACACTCCGCACCCCTCTCATGTAAATACCAGCCACCTCCCATACACTCCGCACCCCTCCCATGTACATACTACCCCTACCATACACTCCGCACCCCTCTCATGTACATACCACCCACCTCCCATACACTCCGCACCCCTCTCATGTACATACTACCCCCACCATACACTCCGCACCCCTCTCATGTACATACCACCCACCTCCCATACACTCCGCACCCCTCTCATGTACATACCATGTACATACCACCCACCTCCCATACACTCCGCACCCCTCTCATGTACATACCACCCACCTCCATACACTCCGCACCCCTCTCATGTACATACTACCCCCACCATACACTCCGCACTCCTCTCATGTACATACTACCCTCACCATACACTCTGCACCCCTCTCATGTACATACCACCCACCTCCCATACACTCCACACCCCTCTCATGTACATACCACCCACCTCCCATACACTCCGCACCCCTCTCATGTACATACCACCCACCTCCCATACACTCCGCACCACTCTTATGTACATACTACCCCCACCATACACTCCGCACCCCTCTCATATACATTCCACCCACCTCTTATACACTCTGCACCCCTCTCATGTACATACTACCCCCACCATACACTCCGCACCCCTCTTATGTACATACCACCCACCTCCTATACACTCCGCACCCCCCTCATGTACATACCACCCACCTCCTATACCAGGCATGTCCAAAGTCCGGCCCGCGGGCCAATCGCGGCCCGCGGTCCGGTTTTGAACGGCCCGCCTGGTTATCTAAACCAGCCTCTCACAACTAGTGTGCTGCGGGATCAGGGCTGTCAGATGAGCGATCCCCTGCCGAACATCGGCACTGTGTGAGAAGCTCCGTCAGCCTCAAAAGTGAAAGTAAAGTGCAGGGAGTGTGCTGTGCTCTCTGCTTCCCCCTAGAGTGCAGTACCCGGCTGAATGAGGAAGCTGGAAAGGTACAGTACTATGCTAGAAGCTAGATTTGTTTTAAAAGGGCTTTATTCATGTGTCTGTCTGTGCATGTGTGTTTGTATGTATGTCTGTATGTGTGTCCATGTACATGTGTCTGTATGTGTGTCCATGTACATGTGTCTGTATGTATGTACATGTGTCTGTATGTATGTACATGTGTCTGTATGTATGTACATGTGTCTGTATGTGTGTCCATGTACATGTGTCTGTATGCATGTGTCTGTATGTATGTACATGTACATGTGTCTGTATGCATGTGTCTGTATGCATGTGTCTGTATGTATGTACATGTGTCTGTATGTGTGTCCATGTACATGTGTCTGTACATGTGTCTGTATGTACATGTGTCTGTATGTGTGTCCATGTACATGTGTCTGTATGCATGTGTCTGTATGTATGTACATGTGTCTGTATGTGTGTCCATGTACATGTGTCTGTATGCATGTGTCTGTATGTATGTACATGTGTCTGTATGTGTGTCCATGTACATGTGTCTGTATGCATGTGTCTGTATGTGTGTCCATGTACATGTGTCTGTATGTGTGTCCATGTACATGTGTCTGTATGCATGTGTCTGTATGTGTGTCCATGTACATGTGTCTGTATGCATGTGTCTGTATGTGTGTTCATGTACATGTGTCTGTATGCATGTGTCTGTATGCATGTGTCTGTATGTGTGTCCATGTACATGTGTCTGTATGTGTGTCCATGTACATGTGTCTGTATGTGTGTCCATGTACATGTGTCTGTATGCATGTGTCTGTATGTGTGTCCATGTACATGTGTCTGTATGCATGTGTCTGTATGTGTGTCCATGTACATGTGTCTGTATGTGTGTCCATGTACATGTGTCTGTATGCATGTGTCTGTATGTGTGTCCATGTGTCTGTATGTGTGTATGTTACTTTTAATCCGGACCCCCCCCCCCCCCCCATTCCTGTACCATCAGAACTGCATTTGTAGGTCTTGTTTGTGATATCAGCCAGGACTGCTGCTCCTCTGAAAAGCAATGCACAGATTGCTTTTCAGAGGCATTTGACAGGCGGTAAAGAGGCATTATTTTGCCTCCTCACCACCTGTTTTAAGCCTATAAAATCCAGCATCACTCTATGCCGCAACTGTGCAATGCACACAGTTGCGGGTAGTTGCAGTGCAGCCCCATTCACCCTGATTGTACCTCCAGCTGCAGCCACAGCATGTTTATACCCCCAGCTGCTCCCTCTGCAGCTAAAGGGGGAGAAGTTGGGGGTGGTAAAAACAGCTTAACCATGTGGTTTTACTGCCCCTCCAACCTGACATGTGAACAAGCTCTTGGTTCACATCTGTGTGGCTGCGTGTAGATCAGCCCATTCATTTCAATGGGCACCCCTCTCATGTACATACCACCCACCTCCATACACTCCGCACCCCTTTCATGTACATACTACCCCCACCATACACTCTGCACACCTCTCATGTACATACTACCGACCTCCATACACTCCGAACCCTTCTCATGTACATACTACCCCCCACCATACACTCTGCACCCCTCTCATGTACATACTACCCCACCATACACTCTGCACCCCTCTCATTTACATACCTCCCACCTCCATACACTCAGCACCCCTCTCATGTACATACCACCCACCTCCCATACACTCCGCACCCCTCTCATGTACATACTACCCCCACCATACACTCTGCACACCTCTCATGTACATACCACCCACCTACCATACACTCCGCACCCCTCTCATGTACATACTACCCCCTCCCATACACTCTGCACCCCTCTCATGTACATACTACCCCACCATACACTCTGCACCCCTCTCATGTACATTCCACCCACCTCCCATACACTCAGCACCCCTCTCATGTACATACTACCCCCACCATACACTCCGCACCCCTCTCATGTACATACCACCCCCTCCATACACTCCGCACCCCCCTCATGTACATACTACCCACCCCATACACTCCACACCCCTCTCATGTACATACCACCCACCCCCACACCCCACCCCTCTCATGTACATACCACCCCCTCCATACACTCCACACCCCTCTCATATACATACCCCCCCCCCATACACTCTGCACCCCTCTCATGTACATACCACCCCCTCCATACACTCCGCACCCCTCTTATGTACATACCACCCACCTCCTATACACTCTGCACCCCTCTCATGTACATACTACCCCCTCCATACACTCTGCACCCCTCTCATGTACATACTACCCACCTCCATACACTCAGCACCCCTCTCATGTACATACTACCCCCTCCATACACTCTGCACACCTCTCATGTACATACTACCCCCTCCATACACTCCGCCCCCCTCTCATGTACATACCACCCCCACCATACACTCTGCACCCCTCTCATGTACATACTACCCCCTCCATACACTCTGCACCCCTCTCATGTACATACCATCCACCTCCATACACTCAGCACCCCTCTCATGTACATACCACCCACCTCCCATACACTCCGCACCCCTCTCATGTACATACTACCCCCTCCCATACACTCTGCACCCCTCTCATGTACATACCACCCACCTCCCATACACCCCGCACCCCTCTCATGTACATACCACCCACCTCCAATACACTCCGCACCCCTCTCATGTACATACCACCCACCTCCATACACTCCGCACCCCTCTCATGTACATACCACCCACCTCCCATACACTCCGCACCCCTCTCATGTACATACCACCCACCTCCCATACACTCTGCATCCCTCTCATGTACATACTACCCACCTCCATACACTCCACACCCCTCTCATGTACATACCACCCACCTCCATACACTCCACACCCCTCTCATGTACATACCACCCACCTCCATACACTCCGCACCCCTCTCATGTACATACCACCCACCTCCCATACA
The DNA here is from genome assembly GCA_028564925.1 of Lithobates sylvaticus. Taxonomy (NCBI): domain Eukaryota; kingdom Metazoa; phylum Chordata; class Amphibia; order Anura; family Ranidae; genus Lithobates; species Lithobates sylvaticus. The sequence continues at coordinate 496,725,259 of CM053026.1, read as the reverse complement.
CTCCGCACCCTCTCATGTACATACTACCCCCCACCATACACGCCGCACCCCTCTCATGTACATTCCACCCACCTCCATACACTCTGCACCTCTCTCATGTACATACTACCCCCTCCATACACTCCACACCCCTCTCATGTACATACCCCCCACCTCCCATACACTCCGCACCCCTCTCATGTACATACCACCACCTCCCATACACTCCGCACCACTCTCATGTACATACTCCCCACCTCCATACACTCCGCACCCCTCTCATGTACATACCACCCACCTCCATACACTCCGCACCCCTCTCATGTACATACTACCCCCACCATACACTCCGCACCCCTCTTATGTACATACCACCCACCTCCTATACACTCCGCACCCCTCTCATGTACATACCACCCACCTCCTATACACTCCCATACACTCCGCACCCCTCTCATGTACATACCACCCCCTCCATACACTCCGCACCCCTCTCATGTACATACTACCCACCACCATACACTCTGCACACCTCTCATGTACATACCACCCACCTCCCATACACTCCGCACCCCTCTCATGTACATACTACCCCCCACATACACTCCACACCCCTCTCATGTACATACCACCCCCTCCCATACACTCCGCACCCCTCTCATGTACATACCACCCACCCCCATACACTCAGCACCCCTCTCATGTACATACTACCCAACACCATACACTCTGCACCCCTCTCATGTACATACCACCCCCTCCATACACTCCGCACCCCTCTCATGTACATACTACCCCCACCATACACTCTGCACCCCTCTCATGTACATACTACCCCCACCATACACTCTGCACCCCTCTCATGTACATACTACCCCCTCCATACACTCTGCACACCTCTCATGTACATACCACCCACCACCCATACACTCAGCACCCCTCTCATGTACATACTACCCCCACCATACACTCTGCACCCCTCTCATGTACATACTACCCCCCATACACTCCACCCCCCTCTCATGTACATGCTACCCACCACCATACACCCATACACTCAGCACCCCTCTCATGTACATACCCCCCACCTCCATACACTCAGCACCCCTCTCATGTACATACTACCCCCACCATACACTCCGCACCCCTCTCATGTACATACCACCCACCTCCAATACACTCCACACCCCTCTCATGTACATACCACCCACCTCCATACACTCCGCACCCCTCTCATGTACATACCACCCACCACCATACACTCCGCACCCCTCTCATGTACATACCACCCACCTCCCATACACTCCGCACCCCTCTCATGTACATACCACCCACCTCCCATACACTCCGCATCCCTCTCATGTACATACCACCCACCTCCATACACTCCTCACCCCTCTCATGTACATACTACCCACCTCCATACACTCCGCACCCCTCTCATGTACATACCACCCACCATACACTCCACACCCCTCTCATGTACATACCACCCACTCCCATACACTCCGCACCCCTCTCATGTACATACCACCCACCTCCATACACCCCGCACCCCTCTCATGTACATACTACCCACCTCCATACACGCCACACCCCTCTCATGTACATACCACCCACCTCCATACACTCCACACCTCTCTCATGTACATACCACCCACCTCCATACACTCCACACCCCTCTCATGTACATACCACCCACCTCCATACACTCCACACCCCTCTCATGTACATACCACCCACCCCCCATACACTCCGCACCCCTCTCATGTACATACCACCCACCTCCATAGACTCTGCACCCCTCTCATGTACATACCACCCACCTCCATACACTCCTCACCCCTCTCGTACATACCAAATTACATTTACCAGCCCCTTTTTCCCACCTCCATCCTGAATTTCCCCCACAGCAGTCAGCGGGAAAGCAGAGGAGGAAAGTCAGCAGCGCTGTGGGGGGTTTATTATTTTTCCGATTATGGGCGTGAGTGGGGCCTCATATCCAAGTTTTGCCTAAGGCCTCACAAAGCCTAGAGCCGCCTCTGATCCCAGGTGCATATCCAGATTCACCTGCTTCGACAGTGTGAAGTCTTCTGATGTGAGGTGACCAGTCGGGTCACTAGAAGAGCCTGCCTGTTACAGGACGTTCGTTTGGGCCTTGACCGCAGGATTGGGTTAGAGGGCAATTGTCCATTTGCAGGAAACAAGCGCACTGCACACAGATAGAGTTGTATGGACACTGTATACAGACATCATTGCACTTAGTCACCTTGCTGACACCTGTAGTGCCACAGGACACAAGGCCATTCAGATACAGAGACAATGTATACAGACAACATTGTCCTTTCACCTTGCTGAGAAAGATTCTACATTCTTTACTTGATAAGCCGGGCCAGGTGTGTTTTTTGGCCCTGTTATTCAGGAGTGTATGTGCACCAACGAGAGTGGCTAGCTGAAGATCCAAGGCCTAATGTTCCTTCCAAGAGACTGAAGTTACTGGTGCCATACGGGCACGCACACACATGTTCAGGGCTCTGTATATGTAATGGGTGTGTGGGATAGTTTATCTGGGAAGTTACGCCACTAGATGTTGAACTGAGTACAGTGTGTATAGATGGGCCTGTGGTGTCAAGGGATAGAATAGAGAGGGTTGTCATAAGAGAAGGTCATTCCTCTGCTCTCCTTCTGCCTGGACTCATAGAGCCAATTTGAGTAGAGGTAGCCAATCCAATATAAAGTGTCATATTGTGATTTGCCATTTAAGTGTGCCTCTGCTCTTGGGGTTATCCTCAGGGTTGGAATCCAGGGTTGGAAAGCAGCCTGAATACAGTATTGAGCTATATTGCTCTTGATCTAAGTTATTGCTCTCCAGTTGCATTACTTGAATATATATATATACTGTTATTTTCGGTTACCCTTTTCCACAGAAATATTGCAGTAAAGACAGTTTCTGTGTTTTATTATAACTTGTGTGTTTCTCATTGGTCATTGCACTTACACTATTGCCAGGTGTGCCAAGAGGAGCAGAGACTGTTATTGGGGTTGGGAGGCAAAGTATGCAAAAAACATACTTTTTTTTTAAAGGTATAGTTTTTTTTTATTATTGTTTACAGACAAACAAACAAATAGACCAAAGCATATGTAGCATTATCTGAGCAAACAGTGCTCAATCATCAATGAAATACATTTACATGGTATCCAGTTAGTAAGTACAGATTAATAAAGGATCTTCATTGTTACCTTCTAAATTTCTGTATGACAACAGAGATTAATATTTTTCGAGAACTCAAGGGGCAGGTGTTATCGTGCGATCAGAGCTAACCCAAGGATTCCAAATTTTATGAAATATTTTTGGGCATCCTCTGGCCTCATATGTTAGTTTGTATAGAGGTATAGCTTGATTGACTATATTGAGCCAAAAGGCTATAGTAGGTGAGGATTGGGATTTCCAATGCATAGTTATCGTTTTCTTTGCATGAAACAGGATAATTTGTAGAAAGGTTTGTGCATTCTTAGATATCCCTTCATTATCTATATATCCTAATAGGCATCTCAAGGGGATACAGATGTTAAGCAATTGAGTGAGGGAGCTGATAAGTGCTGTAACCCCTGACCAGAATTTCCTAATTGGTGGGCATTCCCACATCAAATGGAAAAAAGTGCCATCAGCCATGCCACATCGGGAACATATTATAGAGGGTAATCTCTATAAAGTAGACAAGGAGTAAAGTAGGACCTGTTTATTTTGAATGACTTTATCTCGGAAGGACATGATACCTGGAGGGGGAGCACTTCCTGCCAAATGTCCTCCGCAAGCTCAGTTATGTCAGAACGCCATTTTGTTTCAGTGGTGCTAATCCTAGTTGTCGTGGTGTGAAGAATAGTTCTGTAATATGTGAGTTTAGTGTGAGACGGGTCAGTTAATAGATTTTCGAGTGGGGAGGGTTGAATATCGATGTTTTTCGAAGGCCAAATTGTGTCACAGCGGTATGGCGTATCTGTAAATATTGTAAACAGGCCATAGGAGGAAGGCCATAATCCCTGTAAAAGTAAGCAAAGGATCGAAAAGTATTTACTATGAATAAATGGGAGAGCAATCTAATCTGTGGAAGAATTCTGGTAGGCCTGGGTTGCCCCATAGTGGAGTGTTAGGGGAATATGCAGTGTGCGTAGTGGACGGTAGTAGTTTTGAAAGCTTGAATATCCATAGGGTCCTAGATAGAACTTTTGTACCCTCCCGTCCCCTAGTAGATAGGCGGTGTACTAGATTCTGGAGAGATTCATAGGAGGTAAGAGTGGCTGCTTCCAATGCTGTAGCTGCATTGTTTTCCTCGAGGGAAAACCACCAATGGGCATGGACCATCTGTGAGGCTACATAATAGGTTTGGGGGCAAGGGAGTGCCAGTCCCCCCTCCTAGATTGGTAGTTGTAGCGTGTCTTTTGCTATCCTGGCTACCCCTGCCCCCCAAATGAATTTAGTCAGAATCGGGTCAATTTCTTTGAATTTGCTTTTGGGAATGTATATTGGGGAGTTACTCAGAATATACAAAAAGAGTGGTAAAAAGATAATTTTAAAAATATTTATTCTATCTAGCAGTGTCAGGGGAAGATTGGCCCAAGTCCTAAGCATGTTCCTTATTCTACTGATGAGTGGTGGTAGTGTAATGGGAGTTGATTGGTCTAGCATAAACAATAGGGATTTGTCCCAGTTTATCTGGAAGCCAGAAAAGTGCCCAAAGCGACAAATAAGATCCAGCAGAGTAGGGAGCGAACATTGGGGGTCCGCCAAATATATCAGCATATCATCCGCATATAAGGACACCTTTTCTTCCAGGCCCCCAACTGTCATCTAGCTGTAGGTTTGTGATATAATAATTGAACCCACTTAATAAATGTGTTACCAAAACCAGATTTTGCTAAGACTTCCTGTAGGTATGGCCATTCGGCCGAATCAAAGGCCTTATGGGCATCCAGGGCTAAAACAGCCCTGGAGCCCATAGATTCATGAGTGGCCTGCATGTTGGTAAAGAATCATCGCAGATTAATTGAAGTAGATCTTCCAGGGATAAATCCCGTCTGATCCGCACCAATGATAGTAGTGATAACCGTATTCAATCTTTGGGCAAGTACTTTGGCTACAATTTTTATATCTGAGTTAATTTGGGAGATCAGTCGGTAGGATTCGCAGAGAAGATGGTCCTTATGAGGTTTGGGGATAAGAACAATTAGAGCCTCAGACATAGAGAGCAGTAGCTGTCCTGTCTTTAAGGCATAGTTGTATACTCGGATTAGATGTGGAATCAGTAGCTCTCTATATTGCGTATACCATTCTATGGGAAATCCTTTCAACCTTGGTGACTTATTTCTGCCAAAGGACTGAATAGCGGCACCTATCTCATTGGTCGTTAAGGGGGCATCTAGCAATGAGGACTGAGGATCTAGCAATTTTGGAAGTGAAATATCTTGCAAGTAATCGTCTAGTTCCACAATAGTATAGTGGGCCCTAGTGGAGTATAGAGTGGAGTAAAATGTAACAAAAGCCTCCACCACCTCCTGCATTTGTTCCACTATTATGCTCTCTAAGTTCTTAATTCTGGGGATGGTGCATGGCTGATAGTCATGCCTAGACAGGTAAGCTCAAGGCGACATGGTGTAGTCCCATGTTCAACAAACCGTAGTGGGTGGCGAAAGTTCACAACAGTCCCATCTGTACTCGCAAGGTAAATTATGGTAGGTGACCCGGGTCCTACAGGGGTATGCCATTTACCTCAGTAGGATAATAATAATAAAAATGTTGCGATTGTAATCCAGGCGTAGTCATGTCTGGTTAGTGGATGGTAGCAGAGGGTAAGGGTTTGTCAGGTATCCAGATGAATGAGCGAATATTCTTAGTGAATAATAGGTCAGCGAGGAGGGGATCTCCGTTGCTGGTGTCGCTGATCAGGAGGTCCCAAAGAATCTACCTAGTGGGCTGCTTTCTTTGGATCTGTGAAGAAGTAGGCCTTTTCTTTATGAATGATCCTTAGCTGTGCAGGGTATAGCATGCTTTAGGGTAGTTGGAGGTCTTGCAGTCTCCTTTTAATGGCCAGGAAAGTAGCCCTCTGTTTCTGCGTAGCCACTGAGAAATCAGGGAAGATGGTAATCCCGTTGCCTTTGAAGGATATGCAGCCTTTTGTTTCCCGCAGCCCTGAGAACCGCTTCCCTGTCCCTGAAGTGTAGTAGTTTGATGAGCATGGCACGTGGCAGTGCCCCAATAGGTAAAGGGTGTAGGTATGTGCTCGCTCTATGGCGAATAGTGGAGAGAAGGTGGAGGCGCCAAAAGTGGATGTCAGCCACCGCTCCAATAAAGTCTCAGGGGCCATGCCTTCTGAACCCTCCAGAAAGCCTAGAAAACACAGATTTTTATGTCTCAGGCGGTCTTCCATATCAGTTAACTTATACGTGGTATAATCTTGGGTTTGGCGTAACTCTCTAACAGAGGCCTGTAAAGGACGGGTGTCATCCTCCAAATCTCCTATGCGTTGTTCTGCGTAGGTCACTCTATGGCGGAGATTATGAACATCTTGCTTCAGGAAGGATAGATCTGATTTGATAGAGTCTATCTATGTGGTAAGGGAAGCATGGCTGTGCTGAATAGCTTCCATAATCGGTGTCAGCGTGGGTTCTGCAGGGCCTGTGTCAGCATGTCAGCGCTGGGGGAGAGATGAGCTTTGTCATCGGGGCTAGAAGCTGGGGAATTTTGTGATTCCCCAGTATGACAACAGAGATTGTTTGTGCTGTGCTGCTGCGGATGAAGAGGAGGGCTTGCTGTGGTCCCGTCCATGAGCCTGGTCGGCACCATTTTGTTATGGTTCACACGAGGAGGATAGCAGCGGGAATTCATAAAAATCATCCAGCGCGGGGAGGGTAAGGAGGCTGGTGGCTTCCCGCAGGAGCGATCGGGTCAGCAGGATTAAGTCTGGATAGGAGCGGTACAGACAGAGCTCAAGCAGGCTGCTTCCTCCCATCCCGGTAGTTGACTACGCCCCCTCAACAAACATACTTAAGTGTCTCCTGTGGGGGTAGCGCTACACATGCAGTTTTCAGAGGTCATATTCATATAACTGAATCCATTACCTCGTTCAGTATCACAGAAGATACCTGAAACATTTCCAACAGCTTAGATTATCAGTTTGCTGTCAGAAACAATAAACTATGCTCAATCATTGGGGATTTAAGGCACTTGATAAAACATGTGTGTGTGTATATATATATATATATATATATATATATATATATATATATATACATACACACACACACACACACACACTCTGTAAATGAATATTCCCATAATTGTTTTGGCGTTTTTGACACATTGCAATAAGTGTGGTCACACTTCTATTTCACATTTCTATTAAGCAGAATATAATGACGTAACTGCACGCGTATGGAGGGTTTATCTCCTTGTCTACTGTTACTTGCAGTAATTCAACATACTGACAGTTGCTCAGGTTCTGTTACACTGCTTACTGCTAGAGAACATTATCCATGCATCCATAATCAGATGAGTTTATGATATGTAAATAAGTTGGTAATTGTGAAAAATGTTGTTGTTACATAAAGCAGAATGCTTAGACTGGGAGAACCCATTTGTGTTATCACAAGGAAAGGTCTTCGCTTTATAACTGTTCCAATCTATTCTGGAAATCCTGTTCAGGACAAAGAAACAAGTTTCTTTAATGCCGCACTCAGTAGCACATGCTCACATTCTCTTTACCCTCCCATTTAACCGAGCAGCAAAATATTTGGTATTTCTGGGTATGGAGGGGCATGTGCTTCACTCCTCCCTCATGCGGCAGCACTAGTTTTTGGTAACTGGCCCAGCCAGAGGAGTAACTAGAACCTCTGGGCCTGGAACTCTTCCCACTGATCCCCGTGCCCTTTACTCTCATCGTGGGACCCTTTATTATGGTTTTCGTAGTGGGACCCTTTCACATGTTGTGCAGCGTGCCTCCTTCCTGCAGTCTTGGGGTACCCCCACGGTGGTGGGAGTGTGACATTTGCGACCCTGATAAATCCACCACTGGTGTCTAGTTTTTTTATTTTTGTTATTTTATATTTTTTTACCTTTTTTTGTAAACCACGTTGGGGGGGGGGGGGGGGGCTTTGGTGAGATATCCGGGGTCAGACCTCTGATGTTCCACCTTTGAGACTGAGAAAGGAGATTGGGGACACAGCCCTCAATCTCCATCTCTGCAACCTCAGCTGCACAGAATGAACGGATAGCTCTGTTCCATTTTATTCTGCTGCCTGGTGATGCTTTCTTCTCCCGCTGGCTGCTGCAGGGGATGTTTCAGGATGGAGATCGGGAAAAGGGGTCAGTAAATATGTCAGCGGGAGGGGGGAACCCAGCAGCACTGCAGGTGGGGGGGGGGGGGGGCAGGAGAGTACACAGGGGCCTTAGGGCAGCAGAACAGCAGAACCTGGATAGGAAGAGAGGCATATAGAAAAAACGATCCCCTCCATTTTCCTTCTGCAACCTCTGAATGCCTGCGGGAGGGAGAGGAGGAGAAGCTGCCCTTCAGCAGCTGCAGGAGGAAAATGGTAAGCATCAGTTCCTCTATATGCCGCCACCTCCAACTGCATTTTCATGTGAAGAAACTTTACATCCCACAATCCTTGGGTCTCTTAGGCCCCTTTCACACCGGGGCGTTTTTCATGCGTCGCAGCGCTAAAAATAGCGCCTGTTCACCGCATGAAAAAATCCGGCGGGCTTTCACACTGGAGCGGTGCGCTAGTAGGATGACAAAAAAAGTCCTGCTAGCAGCATCTTTGTAGCGGGATATACCGCTCCTTCCCATTGATTAGAATGGGAGACCGCGGTAAAACTGCGGCAATACCGCCGCAAAGCGCCGCTACGGCAGCGCTCTGCGGGGGGTGTTTGACCCTTTTTCGGCCGCTCGCGGGGGGTAAAACCGCACCGCGAGCGGCCGAAAACCACGGTGAAAACGACGGTAAAGCAGCGCTAAATATAGCGCTGCTTTACCGTCACCGCGGCTCACCGCCCCAGTGTGAAAGGGGCCTTAGTCTAGCACTCTTCTGTAAGTGAGAACTTAACAGTAATTTAGATCTGAAACCAACCAAGCAGGCAGAGCAATTAACAGCGAGATCACCATGCATCTTAGATTGTAAGCTCTAAAGAGCAGGGCCCTCTGATTCATCTTGTACCAAATTGTAATGTAACTGTAATGTCTGCCTTCATTTGGTTAATTTGGCAAACTGTTGGCGCTATATAAATCCTGTATAATAATAATAGTAATGCAGTCTTTCATCACATTAGCACTCCCACATTTGTGATTCAAGAGGAACTGGTGAGGCAAAGATTGTGACCCGGAACAAGAAGTTGCCTGTCCTTTTAGTGAATAGGGACAAGATAGGTGAATAAATACATGGACATAGGTTGATCAGTCAACCATGAAACTTCAAACTGCAGCCTCAACACGTGAGCCCATCATTACAAGGGAAAGCAAACAAACGATACATGGTATACATTTACTCTAAAACCTAATTAAAATAACAAAAACATTTGAAAGTGTGCAATGCTTTTAAATCCACTATAAAATGTATGCCTACAAATATGGCCACAATAATAAAAACAAAAAGGCAGCAAAGAGGTTAAATTCCCACAGATCTACCAATCAGAATTAAAGCACAATTACTAATCTTACTCTATGTTTATCAGCCCTCCCTATCATTTCTCTGTAATGGCTTGCAATACACTGACAGGATGGCTGCTCTGTGCTCCCTAACTCCCACCACCTCTCCTCCTATAGTGATGGTGCTGGCACAGAACAAAGACCCACTAAACCAATTGTAAGCCAGTAGATCTAAGTTCAAAAACCATTTCAGTGCATTACTTTTAAAAATAATTTTAAATTATGCATTATTTCAATAGGTCCCTAACAATAAAGGATCAAGTTCATACAAAATAAAAATAATTAGTTAAATATTTAAAAGAAAAAACAAAAACACATTTTGGGCATTTTTCTTGCTTTGTTTTCAGCTCTTCTCAATGTATTTTCATGTTTTATGACATCTCCTTGGACAACTTTTATTGGGTGTGTTTTATAGCAGAAAATAAAAAAATATTGTTTTTTTTTTTCAAAATTGTCAGCATTTTTTTTGTTTATAGCACAAAAAAATAAAAACCGCAGAGGTGATCAAATACCACCAAACGAAAGCTCTATTTGTGGGGAAAAAAAAGGACAATTTTGTTTTGGGTACATCGTCGCACGCCCACGCAATTGTCAGTTAAAGCGACGCAGTGCCGTATAGCAAAAAATGGCCTGGTCAGGAAGTGGGTAAATCCTTCCGGGGCTGAAGTGGTTAACAGGGGTCTCACAGTCTACAATAGAGTTTCTTCAGAAACATGTACAGATTATACAGGCATGAAGCTTACTGTATCCAGGTTCACATAACAATGGCATCTTTGTTATTGCTTATGTAAAAAGAACAATGTCATCATAATTCAGCCATTACTCATAATTATCTGATAAAAGCATGCGCTTAACACACAGACTATATTCCATACACTGAAGGAACAACACAAAAAGGTAATAGATGTGAAGGTGGTACGGCTCTTCTTAACCCAGCAACACATCAGTGAGATTACCTCAGATAAATTGCAACATTTACCACCCAAAGATTTAACAGCTTTAACAGCTCACTACATGCTGCCTGTGACACGCCATGCACTTTTCTCCACTGGAGAGCAATTTAAAGGTTTCTGGTTATGATACATGTAACCCTTTCGCCTGCCTATAACTGACATGTTTCATTACGCTAAATTTCACTGCACCACATGTGTAGCAACTGACTCATACCCCATATATAGTGCATACTTAAAAATTCTAGCCGATAAATAAAGAATACAATCTGCTACATGAAAGGCTGTAAAGGTTGAATGCTGTGTATTAAGATCGATGTACACTGCTCTTTTCCTAAACATCCATATGGATCTGTCACCTTCAGCAAACTCTGTCCACTGGGAATATTATTCATTTTAACTACATAGAAAGAATAGGGCATACAAAACAGAGTCTCTGGGCATTCCTGAAGGTCCATAAAACATAACGGATATTAGACAACTGTATTAAACATTTACAACCAACAATTTCTGCTTGGTTCCGCAAAATGAAAGGAGAACCACAATATGATGTATAACACTCCATTCCTCCTTAATGGAAAAAGGAGACAAACAAAAAACAAAACAGGAGCTTGCAGGCTCTCACATATCAGAGTACAGAGAACAAAAATGGGCAGACCGCATGCCAGGGCCTCAGCAGTCAGCATCTAGAAGTGGCTACACTAGGATACCCAGAGAGAGTACCGAGAGATTATTGGGATACATTCGTATTTTGTGACATTTCGTATTTGGTGGAGTCCAGATATTCCATAAATTGTTAAATTTAGCGGGACAACCCCAAGAGATATAGATAGCTGGATATAAGGGGATAGATTCACCAGGGCTTTCCAAAAATCTATGGAGGGAGCATCAGGGCACATCCATTTTAAGACCAAGGACTTCCGTGCGTAAAACAAAAGTAAGGAGAGTTTTGGTTGATTATAGGAAGGCTAAGCCCCCATACACACGGTCGGAAATTCCGACTACAAAATTCGTCAGATTTTTTCTGACGGATTTTGTCCGACACTGGTGTTGCATACACGCGGTCGGACAAAGTTGTTGGAAAATCCGATCATTCTGAACGTGGTGACGTTTGTTGCGTACGACGGAACTACGTAGAGGCTAGTAGCCAATAGCTTTGGTCTCGTAATTTGATCTGAGCGTGCGTGGCACTTTGTCAGTCGGAATTCTCTACACACGATCGGAAAGAGTCCGATTGGATTCTGTTGTCGGAAAATTTGAGAGCAGGATCTCAAATTTTTTCCGTCGGAAATTCTGACGGAAAAAGTCCGATGGAGCCCACACACGGGCGGATTTTCCGACAACATGGTCCGATCGGACATTTTCCGTCTGAATTTCCGACCGTGTGTACGGGGGCTAAGGTAGTCAATGTGGAAATAAATTGCATGACCTCTGCCTAGAAACGATGGACCTTACGGCAGGATTAAAACACTGTACTAGAGCACTTCCAGCAATGGGGATAGGCACCTGGGTAAATTCTATTCAAACAATTGAGGTGTGAGGTAAGCTCAGTGTAGTACAGTAGTTTAAACTGGATCAACTGGTCTCTGACAGCTACCAACTGTAGAAAGGGGTATTCCCAAATCTCCTCCTACATTGGAAGAAGAGGAATTGTCTTGGGCCACACATAAAATACACTAACAATAAGGATGGCTGATGAGAAGAAAAAGTCGGGCAGATCTTAAAGTGGTTCTAAAATCAGAAGGTTTTTTGATCTTAATGCATTATGAGAATTAAGATAAAAAACCTTGTGTGCAGAATCCCCCTCAGCCTCTCTAATACTTATCTGAGCCCCATCTCAATCCAGCGATGTTGCATGATAGTCTCAGCTGTTCTGCTCTCCCTCCTGATTGGCTGAGACAGCAGCGGGGCACTATTGGCTTCCGCTGCTGTCAATAAAAGTCAGTTTGCCAATGAGGGGAGAGAGGGGGGGCTGAGCTGCAGCTCTGTGTCTGAATGGACACAGAGCAGCGGCTCGGGTGCTCCTATAGCTAGCTTTGCTGTAGGGGTACTTGGCAGGAGGGAGGGGCCAGGAGTGCTAGTGAGGGACCTGAAAAGAGGAGGATCTGGGCTGCTCTGTGTAAAACCATTACATGTTTGTTATTTTTAAATGGAAAAAAAAACAGGCCTTTAGAATGACTTTAAGTTAATGGTCACTAATTTATAGTGCATCCGGAAAGTATTTGCACTGCTTCATTTTTTCCACATTTTGTTATGTTACAGCCTTATTCCAAAATGTATTCAATTAATTATTTTCTTCAAAAATAGTGTTCAAGTCTGGACTCTGGCTGGGCCACTTAGGACATTCATAGAGTTGTCCCATAGCCACTCCTTTGTTATCTTGGCTGTGTGCTTACGGTTGTTGTCCTGTTGGAAGATGAACCTTCGTCTGAGGTCCAGAGCGCTCTGGAGCAGATTTTCATCAAGAATATCTCTGTACATTGCTGCTCGCATCGTTCCCTCGATCCTGACTAGTCTCCAAATTCTTGCCACTGAAAAACATCCCCATAGCATGATGCTGCCACCACCATGCTTCACTGTAGGGATGGTTTCGGCCAGGTGATGAGTGGTGCCTGGTTTCCTCCAGACATGACGCTTGCCATTCAGGCCAAAGAGATCAATCTGTGTTTAATTAGACCAGAGAATTTTGTTTCTCATGGTCTGAGAGTCCTTCAGGTGCCCTTTGACAAACTTCAGGCGGGCTGTCATGTGCCTTTTACTGAGGAGTGGCTTCTGTCTGGCCACTCTACCATACAGGCCTGATTGGTGGAGTGCTGTAGAGATGGTTGTTCTTCTGGAAGGTTCTCCTCTCTCCACAGAGAAATGCTGGAGCTCTGTCAGAGTGATATCGGGTTCTTGGACACCTTCCTGACTAAGGCTTTTCTCCCCCCATTGCTCAGTTTGGCAGAGCGACCCGCTCTAAGAAGAGTCCTGGTGGTTCCAAACTTCTTTCATTTACTGATGATGGAGGCCACTGTGCTCATAGGGACCTGCAGAAAGGTTTCTGTACCCTTCCCCAGATCTATGCCTCGATACAATCCTGTCTCTGAGGTCTACAGACAATTCATGTATTGGTTTGTGCTCTGACATGCACTGTTAACTGTGGGACCTTTTATAGACAGGTGTGTGCCTTTCCAAATCCTGTCCAATCAACTGAATTTACCACAAGTGGACTCCAGTCAAGTTGTAGAAACATCTCAAGGATGACCGGTGGAAACAGAATGCACCTGAGCTCAATTATGAGTGTCATGGCAAAGGCTGTGAATACTTATGTACATGGGATTTTTATTTATTTTTTTAAACTTGCAAATATTTCAAACAAGCTTCTTGTCATTATGGAGTATTGTTTGTAGAATTTTGAGGAAAATAATTAATTTAATCTATTTTGGAATACGGCCATAACATAACGAAATGTGGTAAAAGTGAATCTCTGTGAATACACCTGAGTAACAAAACTTAACTTTTTTGTAATATATTTTACCATAAAAGGTAAAAGAGGGAAACATAAAGCTAGTGTGATTTGATAAACACATCAATATCTGGTTTGAGGGATGTTGTAGCAATTTTCAATCAATTTTCAATGTGCTCATCAGAAATTTTTACTCTAATTTTGTCCTTTGCGTGCTTCATCCTTGAAAATAGTTACTCACAAATATAGGTGCTGCTGAAAACTGATGACATGAATAAGGCATGACTGTAATAAGTGGGGTATTTATCTTTGGGAAGATAAAGCGTATAAAAGAACAGTAAAGAGACACTGTCATTTTTTTTCTTTGGTTGCATGTGTTCACTAAGTGTAAATACATTTTAGTAAATTACTTTTTGTAGTCTTAAGTAATTTTACATTTTTTTTGTTGGGCTGCATTCATAGTCATTTTGGTCTGCATGTGGCCTGTGGGCTGCAGCTTGGACACCCCTGGTCTAGGGGAATGTTTTGCTGAGGTTTTATTGCAGAATTTGAACAGGTTCAGGGTAACTGTGGGATAGACATGTGCAATTCGTTTTGTTTTTTTTTTCGTTTTTTTCGTTTTTTTTTTCGTTTTTTCGTTCGTTCGTTTTCGTACGAATGAACGAATCGTTTGAATCGTACGAATCCGAATAACGAATCGTTTGAATCGTACGAATCCGATTAACGAATCATTCGAATCGAACAAATCCGAAAAACAACGAAAATCCGAAAAAAACTAATTAGAAACAACGAATGTACTAATGAAGAAAATCCGAAAAACGAAAACGAATGAAAAAATTTGTACATTCGTAACTTTTTTTTTTTTTTTTTGTTGAATTGGTAATTTTCCGTGTCCCTTACAATGGTGCTGCTAAACGTTCTTCGAATGGATTGAACAAAAAAATTTGTACATTCGTACCTTTTTTTTTTCGATTCGTAACTTTTTTTTTCGATTTTTTTCGATTCGTAATTTTCCGTGTCTCTATTGAACAAAAAAATTCGTACATTCGTAACTTTTTTTTCGATTCGTAACTTTTTTTTTTTCGATTCGTAACTTTTTTTTTCGATTCGTAAATTATTAAAATGTAATAATAGCATACACATTACATAAAATTATGAATTATGCTTCGATTACGAATCTACGAATGTTACGAATGTACGAATAAATACGAATGCGTCAGAAAATTAAACGAAAAAACGAATCAACGAAAAAATAACTCTTACGAATGTACGAATCGTTACGAATACGAACACCGACAACTTACGAATGTACGAATCGTTACGAATCCGAACACCGACGACTTACGAATGTACGAATCGTTACGAATCAACGGAAACGAAAAAAACGAAACGAAAAAAAAAACATTTTTTTCGGAAACGAAAAAAAACTAAACGAAAATAAACGATTTTTTTTTGTTGTGCACATGTCTACTGTAGGATACTCCAGTAACATTCAGATGTGAACCTGAGGACACTAAACTTCCTCTTACCAAGGTGAGCAAGGGTCCTTCCTTGCAGCAAATATTGGAACAAGCTTTTCAGGAACACTTTAGTATTGAATTCCCTTTGGGTAGAACTGACTATATTGCAAGAGATTTAGCAGCAGCAATAATGTGGGCAAAAAGTCCTTGCTTGCAGCTAATATTGGACTGAGCTCTGTAGTAGCATTTTGAATATGTTAAACTTTCTGAGCAGAGTCCAAGTACAAGCAGTTAATGGACCAAGCTTCTAAGGACACCACACACAATGTCTCCTTTGGATAAAACGATCACAAGAGGGATCACAATAGTACACAGTCCCGAGGATCTCTGACACCAGCTTGTACTCACTAATTTCCTTGGATAATTGGTTGCCTCCTTCCAATATATTCCAGACACTTTTTCAGTTTAACCAGACTAGATCCCCAGACGAAAAGTTCCTTAGTCAGCTTTGGCAAGCTTTCTGTAGAATAGGCCCCCAGCTAAACTAGCTGGGACCTCGTTGAACAACAGACACATGGCAGGCTTGCCCAGAGGGCAAACGGCCCCCCCAGGCTGTGATCTCCTTTTCAGGGATAAGATACTTCTACTAAGTCTCAGGGTATTTAAATACATTCCCAGTCACCACCTGGGCACCTCTCCCTAGGGATTGGCCAGGGCTGCATAAATATTCAGCTGCTGATTAGACTCTCCCAGCCCCCTACTTTCCAGAACCTTTTCGAATAGACTGTTTTTGTCTGTTCTACCTATCACAGGCAGCCACACTGTAAGCTTACAGTAAGCCAGAACTACATTTATCTAACCTAGCACCTATTTAAAGAGGGAGTCCGGCGAAATTTTTTTTTTAAAAGTCAGCAGGTACAAATACTAGAGCTGCTTTTAAAATAAGGACACTCACCTGTCACAGGGTCCAGCGATGTCAGCACCCGAGGCCGAACCGTCCCTCGGTCCTCGGATGCTGCCGCCGCCATCTTGGGTATTGGAATCAGGAAATGAAGCCTTGCGGCTTCACTTCCCGGTTCTCTACTGCGCATGCGCGAGTCGCGCAATGCAATAAGAATGCTCCGCGCTGTCTCTGGGATCTGAGTGTGTCCCAGCAGACAGCGCGGCGGGACAGGAAGAGGCATAGACATAGGGATGGAAGGGGGGTGGGAACTGCTGCAGACACCGAATGTAGGTTAGACCGTACCTACTGAAAATAAATGGTAAAAGGAATGATGTTGCGCTGTTCCCAAGGGGATGTAAGAAACTCCTGCTAAAGGTAGCAGTATAAAGGTAAGTATCTGCTGCTCAATGGCAGTGTATGAATGAGACACCTAGGTGGGAGACTGTCTCCAGCAAAGTATATTCCCGGTGGTATTACTCCACTACTAGTCCAATCTCAGGACTATGCTGCTAAAGGTAGCAGTCCAAAAGAAATGTGTCTATACAGTGCATAAATTAGTACTGTCACAAAAAATAAATATTGTAAATAAAGTGCAAATGCTTGGATTAACTAATAAACTGTGCTGCTAAAGGTAGCAGTCAAAAGGAATGTGTGTACACAGTGTATAAATTACTAGTGTCACAAAATAAATAAATAAATGATGTCAAATAAGTGCAAATGCTTAAATAGCTAATAGCACCGAAAACCACAAATTATAAAAAGAATAAAATATATTTATATATAAAAAATGTGATAGCAATAAGATAGAGTGCAAAAAATATCAAAATGTGCAAATGAGCAGTATTTCAAAGTGCGTAAAAATAATCGCAAATGTGCTAATGTGACAGTGCACAAAATGATGAGTGCAAACTGCACGATAAAGTGCAAATAATGAGACAATCACACTAAGAATGTGTGATGGGTGAAATGAAAATAATAATCCAATTGTGCTGGTAGCAGTACAGTGCCGGATGCGAGAATTAAGCACTAAGAACAATAAAGTGCAGATATGGAGATGCTAAACGACAATAAATGTCAAAATTCTTATCTTATACGAGCGCCAAGCTTGTTGCCTCCTTCAGTATGTTGTGCCTTTCCTGTCCTTGCCCGTGACGTCACACCACGTGACTTCATCAGAAGTGTGTGTGACGTCACGCGTAAGGACAGGAAAGGCACAACATACTGAAGGAGGTTAAGGCTGAAGTGGTTAAGGAAATAAAAATACCACATTAGTAACACATTTTTAAAGATACCTTAAAGATACCACAAAGACCATATGGATTTATCAAACTGGTAAACGTGTTAAAGATGTGTTATTTCACTAATGAGTTCTCCCAGGGTAGGATTCTTTGGTTGGATATTTTGACACATATTTTAACCTAATGGATCAATTGATGTAATCAATTCATAATTTCAAATTTTAGGAATACATCTGCAGAACACAAACTTAAAGTCTAAATTCCGAAACATAATTTTTTTTTTTCAAGTGTCACTAAACCCACATTATAAAAACTATTAATAAATGAATGTATTGCATGCTGTTCATACGCACCCATTTACTATGAGATTAGTTTTCTCTATTCTGCAAAAATTGGTTGATCCTGCTGCTCTCTATCTCCCCCTTTTGATCATGTCCACTATGCAGCTGTGGATTTTGCAGAGCACTGTTGGCAGCTCTGCACATGCTCAGTTTTCAGTGAGTTTCTGTGTTGAGCATTTACTCCCTATCACATCTGAGCAGCCCATGTGACTATACAGATGTGGGCATATACACAGTGGTAAATGACAGCCCACTCCCTCCCTCCTCCTCCATGCTCACTAACCAGCCAAAAACAATGGGTGTGGGATATTACATATTGATTGATGGAGGCTTCTCCTCCCTGATATTCTAAGACACAGGCTGGAGGGGCGTGATACAGTCTGTGACTGGCAGAAATCTGCCCACACCAGGTTATTGCCCAAAAATAATAAAGATTTGATTCCAAATATATAGTTGTATAATGATTTAAAACAGTTTATTGATATTAATTGTTTATTTTTACTCTGTGTCCCAAAGGCTGTTTTTTTAATCTTATTTTAACTACTTGACCACTGGGCACTTAAACCCCTTCTTAACCAGACCAATTTTCACACTTTGAATGACAATTACTCAGTCATGCAACACTGTACCCATATGACATTTTTGTCCTTTTTTTCCAACTAAATATAGCTTTCTTTTGGTGGTATTTAATCACTGCTGGGTTTTTTTATTTTTTGCGCTATAAATCAAAAAAGTCCAAAAATTCAGTAAAAAAATAAAAATAAATTCTTTGTTTCTCTTAAAATTTATTGCAGAGTATTGGCAGAGTATTGGCAGAGTATTGGCAAGCATGGCAGAGTATGGCAGAGTACTGCAGAGTATTGGCACTGAGCAGCGCTGTGGGCACTACAAATCCAGCCCACAGCGTTGCTGCAAACAATCTCTCCCCTCGCACTGTACAGATTGGTACAGAGAGGGGAGGGAGGAACCGGCGGTAGCCAGGAGCTACCACGTGGTAAATGGCCGCTACCAGCAGCCATTTACCGTGATGCGTCAGGGTCTTCCCGACCCTGCGGTCATGGATATTTCTGGGAGCGCACCCCAGGGGGCGCGCGAGAGCAAGATTCTGGGAGGAAGTCCATGAACGCCCTCCCAGAATAAGCCGACGCAATGTAGCCGTCTTTTGGCTATGGCCTGGTTGGCAAGTGGTTAAATATGTGACCAGCAGCAGAGGACCAGAAGCTCCTCCTGCCACTGTTTCCATGCATATAGGCTGGGAAAGAGCTGGGTCATGTGAGAGTTATACCGATTAGGAAAAAAGCTACTTAGATTTTTTTTATTAAAATAATTACAGTGCCATCATCCACATACAGAAAGAGAAGGAATATTGTAAATGAAACAGTGTGTGTTTAGTATCACTTTGTTTTGGATGGAAATGTAACATACATACTTATCTCTATGGCTGCAACATCACTGTGATGCTTCAGCTTCAGAGTTTGCTGATTCTTTCATATAACAAGTGGAGAGACTTATCAGCTGTCAAAAGAAAACATCTGGGCAGTCTGCCAAGTTTTTAAAATGAAACGTTGTAACTTCCTTCTTAGATCAAAGGGAAACTTCTGTGTGTAAAGGAGAAAATCAGTCTGACAAGTTTTTAAACAACGTGTAAATGCAGGAAGTTTAACCACTTAAAGTCTAAATCTTTTTCTGACACTTGTTTCTTAAGGTAAAATCAATATTTTTTGCTAGAAAACTACTTGGAACCCCCAAACATTATATATATTTTAGCAGAGACCCTAGGGAATAAAATGTCAATTGCTGCAATATTTTACGTCACACTGTATTTGCCCAGCGGTCTTTCAAACACAATTTTTGGGGAAAAAATACACTTCAATGAATAAAAAAAAAAAAAACTGTAAAGTTCGCCCAATTTTTTTGTTTTAATGTGAAAGATGATGTTACGCCGCAAGAATCGTGATCTATCTTCAAAGCAAAAAAATTGCGATTCTCATTTTGGCCAGAATCGTCCACAGTGTGGCTTGGCCCTGCCCCTACTCACTGAACTTTACTGACAGCAGCAGAAGCCAAAAGCCTGTGAGAGAACACCTGCAGCTAGGCACAGTGCTGTGTCGATACATGAGTCAGGTAAGTGTTAGTGGGGGGCCCACAGCAGCTGTTCTGTAGAGGAGGGGACTTCCTGTGTAGAGTGAGGGTTTGTTTTAATGATATAGCATTGAGCGAACTAGTTAATCAGAAATTAAACAGGCACATTAGTGTTTGAATGTACATGCACTTACATGAAAGAATGTGATCTAGTAGTATGCACAGGCCCACAGGTGCTTGTGGGTCTAGCTTTGTCTAGGTAATAATTTAGCTGCTTCCATTTCAAAATCTTTTAATTGTGGACGCAGTATCTAGACCTGTCATTGTGTTAAAGAAGAATTATCACTTAAAGTTGAAAATACTTCTTGAATTTCCCAGGGAACCCAATACACATAGGACGCGATCCTGTTTAGATCAGTGAAGTGGTAGCTCCACCCCAGACTGCAGTTCATTTTATGGGTGTTCCAATGGGGAGCTACAGCCAGCACTGAAGCCACAGACCACTCTATTCTCTATGGCAGTGTTTTTCAATCTTTTTTCAGTCGAGGCACCCTTTAAAATTATAGACAATCTAAAATGAAAAAAATGATTCTAATAGTTTTACATAATGCAGCAACATCCACACATAGGACACCCTACTTTAGAGGTGATTTATTCTTCCAACGCAAATACACTTTTGCACACTGGTACTGACTAGTATTCCAGTGTTTCTCTTCTCCCTCAACTTCTCTCCATCAGTCAGCTAAAGTCACCCCAGTGCTAAGGGACAGAGGCAGAGGAAGGTCAAATAAGGATGCTGTGGAGGTAGCAGACCATATTAACTGACGTCATTGGTTGTTAGGATGCCAGTGTCTAGAAAGGCTTTGTTTAACTAAAAGGCAGGCTTGATCCACCTGCTGGCATGTATACAATTTTTGATCAATTCTTAGGCATTTTGCCAAGGCACCCCTGAAGAAACCTCAAGGCACCCCAGGGTGCTTGGGCTCCCTGGTTGAAAAAGGCTGCTCTATGGTACTCTGCTCTTAGTTGAATTATCACAATAAATGTATATGTCATTAAGAAAAAACAATTAAGAATTTTTCTTACAAACTTTGCTTCAAGTGCTAAGTGTGCAAATATCATCACCATAAATACCACTGTGTCTTAAACATTATTGCACTTCATTCTATTAATTTTAGGAGAACATCCCACTTCAACCGTTTGATTCAGACACTGTTAAACCAGCACATTCCATCATATACTCCATTATAGAAGTACATATCGCTTTCACAAAGTGATTATTGATTTATATTGCTATTTAAATTATGTTTATCCAATACAAACATTATCTTCTCATTACTGTATAGCATTGTTTTCACAACAAACACATATGTCTTTGTACTATTGTAATTCTGATAATATTAATCCAGCACATTCATCATATATGCAAATGCTCTTAAATTGCATCTATGGTCAAAATTTTAAATCATATATTAATTTCCACATTGTATTCCAATTATGTCTAGCCTACTCCCATTAATCTGAATGATCTTAAAGTTTGTAAACTTACTTTGTGACGATCCCCACATATTTACATTCCTGTGTTCTGTGACATGTATTCTCTGTGCCTGTGAGCAAGCACTGCTGTGTCACACACTTCACAGAGCCTGCCTTCTGAACTACAGAGGTGCTGAAAGGAGGAGTTGTAGGAAGTTAAAAAAGAAGTATGGGGTTGAGGTTTTTGCAGATTTATACTTACCTAGGTGGATGCAGCATTGGTCCGCCGTCGGCTCTAACACTGAGAACCAAGCGATCTAACACAGCAGATTGCTCGGATCTCAGAGCTCCATGAGCAGAGAGCCGCTGACTATCAGTTACCGCTCACTGCTCTGCCCCTCCCTCGCTCACTGTGGAGGGGGCTGCAGCTGCTTCCATCTTCACCCGTCTTGCTTCCGGGTTCGCGGGCTCTGGCTCTGTGACTGGCTGGAGCCGCGATAACGTCACTCCCGCACATGCACGCGGGAACCACCATTCTTGGCACAGGGTTTGGAAGGAACGGCACGGGTGGCTGTTCCTTCAGAGACATTACCTATAGGTAAGCCTTATTATACCTATAAGTATAAATCAGTAAAGGAAGTTTACTTTCTCTTTAAGTAAACAGCAGAGGAGAAACTGCAAAGCATGAAGGGGATCCAGGAGGTTGTGGATAGAGATGGCCAGCAAACACAACATGAAGGAGGTTCTTCAAGTAAGCTTATATTGGATTGTCAAATATATCTATTTTATGTATTGCGATTACAATGCTGATGTTATAAAAATAAATGATGTTAATGATAATGATGTTAAAAAAAATGTGATTTCCTTTAAATTAATATTTATCCAAAGAGATTATTTAATGGCATGCATTAAAAAATAGCACGCAAGCTATTGGAGGGGATGATAAGGGACTATATACAAGATTTAATTACTGAGAACAGTATCATTAGCAGTAATCAGCATTGATTCATGAAGAATCCTTCTTGCCAAACCAATCTATTAACCTTCTATGAGGAGGTGAGTTGCCATCTAGATACAGGATGGCCCATAGACGTGGTGTATCTGGATTTTGCAAAACCATTTGACACAGTTCCCCATAAACATTTACTGTACACAGTAAGGCCAGTTGGCATGGACCATAGGATGAGTACATGGATTGAAAACTGGCTACATGGGTGAGTTCAGAGGGTGGTGATAAATGGGGAATACTCTGAATGGTCATGGGTGGGAAGTGGGGTCCCCCAGGGTTCTGTGCTGGAGCCAATCCTATTTAATTTGTTCATAAACGACCTGGAGGATGGGGTAAACAGCTCAATCTCTGTATTTGCGGATGCTACTAAGCTAAGCAGGGCAATAACTTCTCCGCAAGATGTGGAAACCTTGCAAGAAGATCTGAACAAATGAATGGGGTGGGCAACTACGTGGCAAATGAGGTTTAATGTTGACAAAAATAAAATAATGTGTTTGGGTGGCAAAAATATGAATGTAATCTACTCACTAGGGGGTGAACCTCTGGGGGAAGCTAGAATGGAAAAGGACCTGGGGGTCCTAGTAGATGATTGTAATGTCTCAGGCAGTGAGCTAGTAATGTTTTTGTTGAGGATCACAGCTTCGTACTTACTGTATATACATACTATGTAGTTAAGTGGTTACACCTTATGGCAAATTACAGATGAAGGAACGAAGGTATGTTGAAGGATTAGTTGGGGTTTATTTAGAGATTTTATATACAGCCATAACTTAGGTATCAGGAGGGTCAGCAAGGCATTAGCAGTTCAGAAGTACAAAGTTTACGCAGTTCAGGTATACTTGCAGTGAGTTGCGTTATGCTGATGGGGACACTCCGTACGTCTGGAGAGATGGTGGTGAAGCGTTCATTGGCCCAAAACGAAGAGTAGTAAGTGGGGGCTCTGTCCGGCCCAAACGAAGAGGAGGAAGTGAGGCTCTGTCCGGCCCAAATGAAGAGGAGGAATTGGGGCTCTATCCGGCCCAAACGAAAAGGATGAAGTGGGGTTCTGTCCAGCCCAAAGGAAGAGGATGAAGTGGGGCTCTATCCGGCCCTAACGAAGAGGATGAAGTGGGGCTCTGTCCAACCCAAACGAAGAGGATGAAGTGGGGCTCTGTCTGGCCCAAACAAAGAGGAGGAAGTGGGGCTCTATCCGGCCCAAACGAAGAGGATGAAGTGGGGCTCTGTCCGGCCCAAACGAAGAGGATGAAGTGGGGCTCTGTCCGGCCCAAACAAAGAGGAGGAAGTGGGGCTCTATCCGGCCCAAAACGAAGAGGATGAAGTGGGGCTCTGTCCGGCCCAAACTTGGAGAAGTAAGCATCAATGTGCGAATGGTGCACTAGGCCTGGTAACAGGTTCCTAGCAGGAACGATGAGTAATTGCTGTTTAAATAGGAACAAGAGGAGGTATCAGGTGATGTGGCTGAGACCTCATCAATGTGCTGAGGGGATAGTGGAGAGAACTGAGCCCCCAGTGGATGAATCAGACATTACAATGATAGGCTCAGAAATGGCATGCAATGCCAAGCTGCTGCTAACAAAGCAAACAGAATATTTGCATTCATTAAAAAGGGGATTCATTCCAGAGATAAAACAATAATTCTCCCACTCTACAAGACTTTGGTCCGGCCTCACCTGGAGTATGCTGTCCGGTTCTGGGCACCAGTCCTCAGGAAGGATGTACTGGAAATGGAGTTATGAAGAAAGGTTTTGAGCACTGAACTTATTCTCTCTGGAGAAGAGGCGCTTGAGAGGGGATATGATTTTTATTTACAAATACCATACTGGTGACCCTACAATAGGGATAAAAATAAAACTTTTTTGCCGAAGGGAGTTTAATAAGACACGTGGCCACTCACTAAAATTAGAAGAAAAGAGGTATAACCTTAAACTGTGTAAAGGGTTCTTTACTGTAAGAGCGGCAAGGATGCGGAATTCCCTTCCACAGGAGGTGGTTTCAGCCGGGGGGCATCGATAGTTTCAAAAAACTATTAGATAAGCACCTGAATGACCACAACATACAGGGATATACAATGTAATACTGACATATAATCACACACATAGGTTGGACTTGATGGACTTGTGTCTTTTTTCAACCTCACCTACTATGTAACTATGTATGTCATTTTTGATTGGTGTGTGAATTACATTTCCTTAGCATACACAGCTACCACTATGATATTAGTCTCTAGGGCAGGTATTAGTTCCTGACATTGTACAGCCAGACCTGTATTATCCTCTCTGATGTTTTTTCACATTTATAATCACTTTACTAGCCTCACAAAACTATAGTTGTCAAGTCCCAGTCAATATCATACTGTCAGTTAAACACTCTCCAATATATATTATTCAACTCTGCCCAGGTAGTTAACATTCTAATATTTTTCTGGAGATACATTTCTCCTTTTTCCATTCCTCAGTGCTGTCTTGGGTCGTAAGACGTGTGCAGGTCATCACCACTATAACTTTCCTCAAGATGTTGCTCTATCACCCGTTAGTGGCACCATAACCTTGGGGGTTAATTTAAAGTGTGTGACAAACAATTCCTGGCGTCACGCATGTCAGACATGTCATTAACCACTTAAGGCCTGAAAGGATTTCCCCCCTTAATGACCAGGCCATTTTTTTGCAATACGGCAGAAATTGATTCAGTTTCAAATCCCTTATTCAAACCAAATGGAGACAAGGTATTAAGTTTATAGATCCATGGTGCTTCTTTTTGCAGCAATCTCAGTCTGCCCTCCTCACATTTAATCTATAGAACCTCATTATACTTAGCACATCCTTATTGTCTTAGTGGCTTTCCCATATGTGTTTCCTTTTATCTATCAAATATTACTGAAAATGCACTATTAACAGTTGTTTTGTTTTTTTCCAACATACATTCAATTATGTAAATAGTTAATTCTATACAGCATATGCAGTCTTACAATTAATACATTACCAAATAAAGAAAGTGTTTTGTTTTCATTTTTCATTAAACGTTTTCATTTCACTACCACAAGACATGTTGAGCATTGCCCATGGACAAGTATATTCCCAGGTTTTGGTTTAAGGAGAGTGATGTTGCTGGTTTCTCTACCTTTCTGCCTAATTTTAAAATCCATAAATTCAATTTCCTGTTTTATTTATTTTATAAATCAAAAAGCTGTTATGCAAATTTCTATTTAATGTGTGCCTCTCCAAGCAACCAGTACATCATCTATATATCTTTTCCAGAAAGCCACAGATTCCCTGAACTCACAGATGTCCTCCTCTATCACCTTTTACCCATATTCCAAGTGTAGGCAGGCATACACTAGGGCACAGGAGACTCCCATTGCGCTACCCTCACTCGAGTGTCTTGAATTTTAATAAATCAATTATGAACTAATTTTACAATTCAGCTTTTGGACGGTGCAGCTGTAAAAAAATATATGCAGGCTTGCAAACCTATTATGTCATAGATGCATAAAGGGATTCCACATCAACAGATACTAAACTATTGTTACCTCAAAAATGCACCAAGAGTTAATATATCCTTACCATTTTGTATAAAAGGTAGGTTTATATATACCCCCATATACTCATACTCTTCTTATTTGATAATACCCTCCAAATAATCCCAATACAATCACCGATCTAATCTTTTAGCCAATTCTGGGAAAGTATTCTCAAACACTCTTTTGTAACACTTGCTATTTGAGAGCTGTCTTTATCTCCTGGACAAAATACTACTCAGTAAGGAAGACAATCTTTCCCCCTTTTTGCTAGGTGTCACAATAATTTGTCCTGAAGTTCTCTTAATGCTATTCTCTCTACTATTCAAGTTTATCTCCTGATTTCTTTACTCCAATCTATCTTTTTTAACTCCTTGAACATCACCCAAATATTTTTATTTACCTTTTAACGAGGGCTTTTTTTTTAACATTTCACCCTGAAATCCCTATGTTGTATTTTATTATCTGAGCTATTCATATTTTCATGCATTTAATCTCCTCCAATACGTCCTCCAAATATGTGTATCTTTAATTCCTCTTCCTCTTTACTCTCTTTCAGAATAGGTAAGTCTTTTATTTTTTATGAAACCATACCATCATGACATTTGTCTCCGAAGGAAGAGAAACACATATTTATGAATTGCAAATTCACCCCCCCCCCCCTCCTCACTTGTTGGGGGAAAGAATTTTATATTGATTGTACTCTTGGGCAGTCCCATGCAATTGAGCAAGTGCATGTATGATAACATGGAGCATGGGAATTACTAAATTACTGGAATTTAATCACAATCATATTGTGGAATGTAGGAGATGGATCTCATGACATCAACTTTCAACAACAAGTGCCCTCAACCCTCTTAAGATATCCTTTTTTTTTAATACATTATTTATTTGTGTTTTGGCTCTTGGTGCATGGCTCTTGGTCAATGCATAGTCAATACTACATATAGCAAAGCAAAAAAGGTGACAGCTGGGGGAGTAGGAAAGGTGTTAGCATTGACCTGTCCAAATATATACAGAATAGAAACACAATGTGCTGAAGGAAAAACTTATTTTAAAAAGATAGAGTAGCAAAAATCTTAAAAGGGTGATCACCTTCTAATGAAAGCCTGTGGGCAGTTGTTAAAAGATGTTTGCTTTGAGAAATAGGTTTGGTGTTGTTAATATAATGTTTATTGATGCTGTTATTTTCTATCCTTCTTTTCTATCCCTATTTCTTTCTGTTGTTTGCACTCAAAAACAAACAGTCAGCAGTTCAGAATCAGTCATTCATTTTTCTTGCTTAATGAAAGATATTTTTTTAACTATACATTGCCTGATATTTATTGATTTGGATCCTCATTGTACTTTTGCTTTTGCTAAATGTCTAAACCAAGATAACACCCAGTATATAGAAGGGAATTTGAAATACCGAATTTACTGTTAAAAACAAAAAAAAATAAACAAATTCCAATATACAAGGACACTTTTACCCAGAGGAGACAGTTTAATTAGGAAAAGATAAATGCAAAAATAAAGATAAATGAGTCAGTCAGCTGCTGATTTACAACCCACTAGATACCGAATCTGAGTTTTGAGAGGACTGACATGCTTTAGAGGATTACAAGTACAACAAATAGGCAGCTGTAGTCTTGGCTACTTCCTATGATACAGGTCCAGGCATTCATCATGTTCAGAAATCCCGCTATATAAATGAAAAATTAAGATGTGGGGACATCCGTTTTAAACATTTTCAAAATGTTATGCGCACTGTGTATATAGTGTACATTATGATGCAGGATTGTTTTGTCCACTCACAGCTGAACACCTATCTGGATGGTATATAAATGTATACAGAAATTAACAGTTGCAAAGTGTCAGAAAAAACAAGAGACTATGCAGAGAGTTACTATAAAAACAATGAAAGATTTACCTACTACACAAATGTTAATAAGGAAAAGATACAAATGTACATTAATAAAATGGCATATTTTTTATATGCCGTTTTATGTCTAATGTACAGCTATTATGTCATCAGTCTCCTCTGTTCATGGTTATGGACTGAAAATGTGCTATATAAGCAGGAGAGGAAAGTCATGAAAAACATTCACAGGGGGCGCTGTTCCAGAAGGTGTACAAAAATGGCAAAATCACATCAAAGTCAAGAGCAAATTGACAGTTTATTCGTTAAAATATGATCACGCATAAAAAGCAAAATTTTTTAAAAAACGGCATGGGGTCCCCCCCAAAATCCATACCAGATCCTTAGGTCTGGTATGGATTTTGAAGGTAAACCCCATGCCAAAATTTAAAAAACAATGGCGTGGGGTGCCCACCAAAATCCATCCCTTATCTGAGCATGCAGCCTGGCAGGCCAGAAAAGGGGGGGGGAAGCGAGTGCCCCCCCACCTGAACCATACCAGGCCACATGCCCTCAACATGAGTGGTGTGCTTTGGGTGCCCCCGACCCCAAAGCACCTTGTCCCCATATTGATGGGGACAAAGGCCTCTTCCCCACAAACTTTGGCTGTGGTTGTGGGGGTCTGCCGGCAGGGGGCTTATCAGAATCTGTAAGCCCCCTTTAAACAAGGAGGCCCCCAGATAATGGCCCCCCTCCTACGCGAATGAGTATGGTGTACATTGTACCCCTACCCATTCACCAAAAAGTGTAAAAAAGAAATATAAACAGAGTTTTTGACAATTCCCTTATTAAAAATAAAAAAACAATGTCCCCGATGTATATCCATCATCAGTCACAACGCCCACCGGACCCGAAAAAAGAAAAAGCTCAGCCCGTGACATAGGCTAACTGCCCACTGCAGGCTCTGCCGCCGCTTGACAGTTCTTATATAGGTAAGGGACTGGGCCACCTGGTGACGTCACCTGGTGGCAACTCCCCCTCATTAGTTCACCCCCCCCCTTTCCTGGCCTGCCAGGCTGCATGCTCGGATAAGGGCCTGGATTTTGAGGGTGAACCAATGCCATTTTTCTTTCAATATTTGGCATGGAGTTCCCCTTAAAATCCATACCAGACCCAAGAGTCGAGAGTTCTGTCAAAAACCGAACCAGGGGGGGGATTCGGGCCAACTCTAATGGCCAGGCCCCCCAACCCTACACAGCCACTTTGGGAATATCTATGCGCCTGGCTTCCAGTTTGTTTTGATAAAAGTCATGATCCACCCCTAAATTTTGTCACTCTTCTTTACTAGGCCAAATGCTCAAGGTTTGTTTTTTTTGTGACCAAGAATATGCTGATCATAGTCTTTGTAACATTTTATAACGTTTGCAAAATTGGTCCTAGCAGCTTGTAAATGCAGCTCGGCAGGTTAGGAAAGGGGGACGAGCGAGTACCCACCCCCACATGTTGAGGGCATGTGGCCTGGTATGGTCCGGGGGGGGGGGGGGGCGCTCGTCCAGCCTCTTTCCTGACCTGCAGGGCTGCAAGCTTGGATAAGGGTCTGGTGTGGATTTTGGGGAGGACCCCACTCGTTTTTTTTGGCGTGGTGGTTCCCCTAAAAAAACAATCTTGGGGGGGGGGGGGGCGTATGCAGTTTTTTTTATTTTTTATTTTGACGTGGGGTTCCTCCTCAAAATGTATACCAGACTTAAAGAGCCTGGTATTGTCGGGATCAAGTCAGACAGAAGTCGGACATGAAGTCGCAGGGCAAAGTCGTATAACTGTCGTGTTGTACCAGTGTGAACCCGGCCTTATTGTCTAAGAACAAGCTGACGTTAGACGCTAATTGGTTACTATGCACAGCTGCACCAGATTCTGTGTGCACCAATTTTAGTAACTCTCGCCCATAGACTAACATGCAGGGGTGTTTAGCAGAAAAAAAAGGCCAGGCGCCAGAGCAGCATTCAAAATGTCCAGTGGCCTAATACAAATGCGTTAAAGGCCTAATACGAATGCATGGAAGGACTACAGTTTTCATTGTCTGTTTTTTATCTGGCCATCATTTTTGTTCTTTTAATTCCATAATTATTGCTAAAAATAATTGTGTTTTAGAGCGGTTACAACATAATCTGTTCTGGGTGCCTATACTCTTTTATTTAGCTTTACATATACTGTAGAACTTACTGATCACGCTAATGTACCATGAACTGTAAATGTTCCGTGAGACATGAAAGTTATTTTAAGGGTTCCTCTGTGTCAAACAGTTTTTTACGAAAGGCTGCTCTAGACATTTTAAAGTAAGTGCCCAATAGTCCCACAAGTTTTTATGGGCTACATCGCCAGCAGAACAATATCAACCTTCTTTCCTATAGTGTCACTGAGGGAGTCTGACCACCCCTGACATGATAACATTGCACACTGTACAGACACATCCAGCAGAAGACAGAAGCATGTATTAAAGACTCAGTGCACCTTTTACACCATATTTCATGTTGCACCCACAAAAACATGGTCACATACCCCATCCCCAAAACACACAACACCCCCCCCCCCTTACTTGAATCACGGGGTGCATCCTACAGGGAAATCCCATATTTTATTTTATGGCAGAGCTACGCACAGCCACATCATCTCGGTTTGTTAATGTTTGCATTATTTGACCACAATCCATCTGCCATAGACAGCAATCCCTCTTCTCTCACCACTGCAATTCAGAGGCAATCCATCCAGCCAGATCTGTATCTCTATATGGACTTAAAACTGGGAGAATGCTTTGCAAGAGTTTGTGCGATACACCTGTGATACAATAATCATGGCTGCATTGCGTTGCAGACCTCAATGCAAATATTTAGTAAATACATTTTTTTATATCAATATTGGTGCATTTACTGAATTTTTGCAATAGATACACTATAACTTAAAGCGGTTGTATACCCGCTGACGTTTTTTTTTTCTTTTTCAAACCTGTAAGGAAAAAGGTATAATGAGCTAGTATGCACCGCAAATCCCCTGTGCGCATGCGCCGCTGTAGTCAGGGAATACAGGTTTAGGAGATATTTTTTTCACCTACAGGTAAGCCTTATTATAGGCTTACCTGTAGGTAAAATTAAAAAAAAAAAACACTATACAACCGCTTTAAATAATTATTTCTAGGTTGAAATGTATGAATATAGAGGAGACTACACAGAACATTATGTATAATAAAGTGTAGTTCTAAATAAAAAATTCTCAATATGACATTTCTGACAAGTGTAGGGATCGCTGGAGGCTAGAGATCAGTAGCGCTGTCATTAAATGCTGGCTCCCATTTCCTACGTAACAGAACCCAATAAACTTCCATGTTATCAGAAGACAGATCAGCTTCCTGGCCTCATAGAAGTCTATGGGGTTCAGTGAGAAGTAAAAGATGCACTGGCCACTCGTAAACTATGTGGCAAAATGCTGTTGAACGTGGTGTTATAACTGTGTGAGCATTCAGTGGAGGAGGGGGGTGGTGGGTTATAACAGTACAGTGGGAAACTTTGAAGCAGCATTTCTTACTTGTCCATTGAGGGACACAGAAAGACTTTCTCAACTGGGTTATACTGCCACATGCAGGAGGATTGGACACTGACAAACAAAAAGCTGAAGGCCAGCCCAGGTTAACCCCTCCTGTTATAAGCATGCCTCAGTTTTGTAGCACAGAACTACCAAGGGCATTATCATAATCATAAACATTGAGGGCGGGACCTGTGTCCATCAATAGATTCCAAGAAAATAATTTTATGTTGAGTAAAAAAATTCTACTTTCTGGCTCATTACCGAGGGACACAGAAAGGCTTTTACCTTCAGACATATCCAAAAGCAGTCCAACAGAGAGATGGGCAATAAAGCAAACAAATGCTAACAGGTACAAGAAAACAACAATAAACTATAGACAGCCTGCAGTTTAAAAGTCTGAAGGACCTTATGCTGGCATCATATGAGGCAGAAATGTCCACCTGGTGGAACTTAAAGAACATGTGAACAGAAGACCACGTGGCAACCTTGTAAATCTGAGAAACAGTAGCCTGATGACAAAATGCTCAAGGAGCGCACACTGGCTTAGCATAGTAAATTTTGACATGAAAGTGTGGAACCCAAACTTTGTGACCATAACTTTAGGTGATAATCTGTCTGACCCACGGAGAAATGGTAAAACAAAAGAACCCTTACAAAGGATTACATCTAGAATTACAAAATGGTATACGTTTTCCTGAAAAAAGCAGTGACTGAGAGATAAACCGTCACAATGCGAACCACACCCAGACAATGCAGTAAAGCTTCTTTGGGATGAACTGGATAAAGGAATGGATAAAAGAATTACTGGTTAAGGTAAAAGACAGATACCATATTTGGTAAGAAGGAAGTCCTAAACCTCAGCATTACCTTGTTCCCTATATAAGACCAAACAGAGTTTCTTACACTATAAAGCCGCCAGGGGTATACCGCCTTATGGGAGAGCATAAAAAAAGAAATGTGTCTAATGGACTCAGTTGCTGGTTTCTGAAGCACAGAGAGAACCAAATTCATATCCCATGGACTCACAGGGGAATAAACTGGGGGAGCCACATGGCAGACTCGCTGTACAAAGGTATTAATCAAGGAAAAAGTAGCAAACAATCTCTGAAACAAGATAGCATAAACAGAAACTTGACTCTTGATAGTACTGAGAGGTAAACACTTGTCCATTTTAAACACATTATATTGTTTATAGGTGGTAGTGAAATCACTTAAAGTGACAGCGGCTACTTTCATTATTATATTTTCACATTTATTTCCACAGTATATTGTGCCGATTGATTTATTCAACTGGTCCAGACCCAGAAGTTGGAGAGGATTTACCCCAATGAGACATTTTTAGGGACGAAACTCCAAGACATACACCAAGAGAAGTATGCTTTCCATGTCTGAAAATAGAGCTAGCAAGAAGCAAACTTGCTAGCGTTTAACATTATGGGAATCACTGATTTGGGGAGGCCCTTGTCCTTGAGTACCTATGGCATTAAAGCAAGCTACTGTGAAACAGCATGGCAAATAGGTCCTTCAGACTGAAGATGTAGACAATCTGGTAGAGAACATGGAGCATCTAACAAAAGTCTTACCGGGTCAAAGAATGTTCCTGGACCATCCTGGACCAATCCAGGGCAATCCAGGGCAATGAACAATCTCAATCCTACAAAGCAAATGAAGAAGAAGTTTCTGTGAAGGAAATGTGTCGGTCAGGGTGTGCGGATCTCATACAGCCACCTGATCACCGTACTTGGAGAAAAACCTGTCCAGTTTGCTGTTGAACTTGGGATGAAAACAGTGGACATGGCATGAAGTTTCACCCACAACAAAATCTGGTTTTCCCTTTTTTTTGATACAAGACTTTTCGTTCCACCCCCCATGGTTGGTATATTCTACTGTTGTTCTGACTGCATTCAGATTGAGTGACCCCTTCAGCAGGATGGTCCAATGCGGCAGACAGCCAAATCACTCAAAATTCCAGGATGTTGATGGGCAGATGAGGCTCCAACAATGAACAGATTCCCTACACCAACAGGGTGTACGGGTCTTTTCTCCAGCCTAACAGGCTGGAATCCATTGTTAGGATGTTCCAGAAGACAGGAAAGGACTTTAATGATTACAGAGCCAGATTCCTGATCCACCAATCCAGAGACAACCTGGTCCTCAGAGCCAAACAAATCAGTCTGCCCAGGGACTGGACTAACTTATCTCACAAAGACAGAATATTGCATTGTAGAGGTCTAGAGTGCAGCTGGGCAAATGGGACTGTCTTGAAGGAGGGTAAAATCAGATTCAGGAGTATCAAAGTGAAGATGTAGACAGCACCTGGACTGGAAAGTATGAACCTGGGTTTGACTTTTGAGATAGAAACACTCTGGACTGAGCTGTGTGAAGGATTGGAGCTCGGTACTCCAAATGATGAGTTGATTCCAGCACTGATTTCCTAAGGTTCAGGATCCATAAGAACTGTTGTAATGTTTGGACAATTAAGAATCTAACATAGTCTTTCCTGACTGCTCCCTCAACAGGAGTTTGTCTAAATATACAGTGAAAAAAGCCGCGCTAAAGTGATAATATGAATTAAATCACATAAAAACACTTAGACAAAAATTATTGAAAAAAATCTGTGTGAGAAAATATATCCATAGAATAAAGTCCAATTGAAACTGAAAGTGATGGTGACAAAAAAAAAAAAAAAGGTTTGTAGTGACATATGATTTCCAAAAAACGTGAATGTGAAAGGAACTCCACCAAGTGACCTTAATCCACCACCGCTCTAATGATGTGCTTACCAGAAGGCAAGCTTTGATAAGCCTGTAACTCGAAAGCCGTCAGGGTATGACCAAACCACTAGGCATCGCCTCTAGAACTCGTATTCAGCTGGTGATAGCGACCAAAATCCTGGGTCAGGCAAATCTTCCCTTATAGGGTATAAATGGGATCGGACTCCTCCAAAGGTATCAAGCCAGGGAACCATGCACTCTCATCATGTGGATAGATAAAAATGAGGGATGCTCCCATAGTGTGAAACCATATATAAAATTTATTGTATCATATAAAAGTTCTACTTACATCAATTAAAAGAAATGTTCGCAGAGTACATATAAGAAAAAACGCCGGCCGGCTAGCAGAACACCCGCTCACAATGCGGAACGTGATGACGTCAGTGCGTCAGCCTCCCTACGTCCGTTTGTCTAAATATTCCACAATGGGGACTCCACAAGAGCGTAGGGGATTCTATGTGGAATTTCTGAGCTTGAAAAAAGACATTCAGTGTATTGAAATCCAAGATGGGCCGCATGCCTTCTTTTGGTTTGGGAACTGTGAACAGGTTGGAGTAAGACCCCAGAATTCAATCTGCCACAACAACTGGGGCAATAACACCATGATCCAGATGCCCTGAGAGGGCTACATCGAGATCTACATATCTGTGCAATGACACAGGAGGGTTGAAGGTGAGAAACCAAAGAGAATGCTGGGAGAGGAACATGCAAGCTATCCAAATTTCCACAAAGGCTAACAGATATCCCCCACTTTGGAAAAAGGGGCAAACCTTCATGTCGAGGAATATTTGTCTAAGGGTTCACTGTGCAGGTGAACTAGGAACCAAGCTTTGGGGTTTGGGATTTGAACACTGAAAGGGAGTGATAAAACAAAAAGGACACTTTTTTAAACCCCAGTGAGTGATAAGTCGGCCCAGACAGTGCCTTAAGCCTTTTTCACAGAGCTAGATGGATGCTCTTGTAACCATTAGCATCCTTGATAATGCTATCCAGAGTAGATCTAAAAGATGTGCTTGTCCAGCAAGGATTGGAGTGACTCACAAACAGTCTCAACAGCTGATGGCTCAGAAGCTGGTAAGACCATGGGTAGATCAGATACAGAGTTTGCAGGGGGAAGGGGAAAATCTAGTGCATCTCTGCAAAGAAACCAATCATCT
This sequence comes from Lithobates sylvaticus, assembly GCA_028564925.1. NCBI lineage: Eukaryota > Metazoa > Chordata > Amphibia > Anura > Ranidae > Lithobates > Lithobates sylvaticus. Next base: position 496,689,774 of record CM053026.1, on the reverse strand, counting down.
TCCAGGTTTTATTGTCAAAGCTTAATTAAACAAGCTAAAGTTAGAAGCTGGTTGGCTACCATGCACAGCTGCATCACATTCTGAGTGAGCTTTAGTAAATCCCCCCCCCCTTTCCTTTTCATTCGCTTCCCTTTCTGCTCTGATTCTCAACAACCTTGTCTCTAATTTCAGACGTTTATATATGTATCTCCTAGGGAAGCGAGCATTGTCTCGCAAAGCGCATAGAGAAATTTATTATATATACATTTACACCATGGAATGTCAGTTATACCTTGATTTATGTACCTACGGACCTATGGATTTATGTACCTATGTGTATGTACCTATGTCTACAAAAAATATTTTTAATTGTATGTATCACAAGCATTTAATGTTCAATATATTATGTATATTTTATACCTTGTTGTTTGTGTGTCACAAAGTCCCTTGGGCATTCTTCTTCTTTGTATATATACATTTACAAGTCTCTTATCTTATCTCCCTGACAGCTCTTCTTTCTCCCTTAGACCCCTTTCACACTGGGGCGCTTTGCAGGCGCTACAGCGTTAAAAATAGCGCCTGCAAAGCGCCCTAAAACAGCCGCTGCTGTGTTTCCAATGTGAAAGCCTGAGGGCTTTCACACTGGAGCGGTACGCTTGCAGGACGGTCAAAAAAGTCCTGCAAGACGCATTTTTGGAGCGCTGTAGGAGCGGTGTACTTACCGCTCCTAAAGCGCCCCTTCCCACTGAAAACAATGGGGCAGCGCTGTAAACCCCCCGGCAAAGCGCCGCTGCTTTGCGGGTGGTTTTAATCCTTTTTAGGCCGCTAGCGGGGGTTAAAACCGCCCGCTAGCGGCCGAATAGCGACGATAAAATGACGGTAAAGCAGCGCTAAATATAGCGCAGCTTTACCGCCGACGCCCCCACCGCCCCAGTGTAAAAAAGGGGCCTTATTGGCAGCCTGTGAACTACAGCTTTTGGCAGCCTTCCTCATTACCTTCGCCAAGGTTTTAGTTGAAGAAAGTGACATATAGTTTGGGAGAGGAGGAGAGATTCCAATAAGGAAGTTACTGCTCTGGGCCTGGCACCCCAGATTTTTTCATTTTAGAATGATGCTCATGCACTATGCAGTGTAGATGAGCATCATGGGAAATGTAGTTCCAAAACATCTGGGGTGCTAAGGTTCGCCATCACTGTTAAAGATGTCATCGCTCAGGCATTACCAGCGATTGTCGAGTGCTCTCTCCTCTCCCCTGTAGCTGGCGTTGGCTGACTTAGTGGAAATCATGTGACTGGACCAAAGCAACCTGAGACTATTTAAGCATATAGATTTTTTTTTTTTTACACAGGTTAGGTGTTGGAAGGGGGAGGGAGCGTTGTTAAATTGATTGTAAAGGATCGTTTCTTTTTTGTTTTTTTTAATAACAAACATGTCATACTTACCTCCACTGTGCAGCTCGTTTTGGCCCCAGAACATCCTCTTCTGGGGTCCCCCGGTGGCTCCTCCTCACATCAGATAGCCCCATAGAAGTGCTTTCCCAAGGGGGTTGCCTTGCGGGCGCGCTCCCGAGTCCAGCATTTGCGTCCACAGACACGAATGCCAGACTCGGCCCAGCCCCAGCCCCCGGAGCCCACGTCATTGGATTTGATTGACAGCAGCGGGAGCCAATGGATGTGATTGATTGACAGAGCTGGGATCCAGTGGCGAAAGGGACAGTGCGTCCCTGCCGAAGAGATGAAGGGGCTCAGGTAAGTAAAACAGGGGGCTGGGGGGTCGGTGGCTGCCAGGTGTTTTTTCACCTTAAGGCATAGGATGCCTTAAGGTGAAAAAACACGAGGGTTTACCACCCCTTTAAGCCTAGTTAGTATAAGCCCTGAATTTTACTTTAAGGCAGTATTGTGGAGTGTTAGGCAGCTGGCAATTAATTTGGTAAGGTAGGAGGTGCTTTCACAGTATTAAACTTTACCCCAAATTATAATACCCTTTATGAAAATGGCTCTTTATGAAAATACCCCCAAGTATTGTGGGGTGTGTTTGTACAGATATTAGCAGTGGGGTATAAAGGAGTCTTTTCAATGCTACAATATAGGTATGGGGGGGGGGGGGGGGTTGCCTAGTTGAAGTGGAAAGGTATTGAGTAGTTTGTAGATGTAATTGTGGCATATTTTAACAGGACAAAACAAAGCTTGACCATAGAAGGCACCTTTGTTGCTTTAAATCAGGCTGTGAAATGTGACTTCCCTGGAGGATTCAGGTACCTAATATGCTTGATAGATGTTGGTAGGTTTGAAGGAGTAATCATGAGATACTGAGGGTTTTGCCTAGTTTATCATGGTGGAAGGCACTTTGACTCTTAAACATCTGATATTCCCCAGTGGTGATGGCTTCCCTAGGGTTGTAGGAATATGAAAATTGATGGAGGGAGTGCAATCAGCAGTGGGAAACACTGAAAGGGACAATAAAAATAAGTACTAGGGACGGGTCATTAGACAGAGGTAATATACCTTGGTGCTGGCATTCTGCTACTAGAGTGGACATGTTTGATACAAAAAGGAATCGGAAACATCTGCTGGTCATAAATGTGCTAATAATATCCAGCTAAGGGAGATGCTTGAATCATGCTTGATCATGAAGTGGCTACCCAATACCAGACACCAGGGACCTGCAAATCAAGAAAGCGTTAACCATCCACATAGCTCAGTGAGTCACTGGTCATGAAAAGGGTGAAGCATACAAACATCTGGAAACCGCTGCTTAAAGCTGGCCATAGATTATACAATTTTTCTGGTTCAATTTCCTTTAGATCTACCGTCAACTATGTAGTGCAAGGACCTGCCTGATTGCATACAAATTGAAAGTGTTTAGGTTTGATCTCATATTATATGTTTTTTGTAAATCTAAAGGAAATATGTACAAGAAAATTGTATAATGTATAGCCTTAAGAAAGCATTAACAACAAGGTGCGACAAATGGGAGTTTTTAAGGTGCCAAATTATTCAGTTTGAAAAAATGCAGACATCATAAGGAGTCGTGGTTGTTACTGTGGGTCAATACTAGTGTTTTGTATTACTTTGTAACAACTAATCTATAGGCAGAGGAAGCACTTGTGTAGACAGGGCAGCATGCACAATCAGGGAATATGCTGCTCAGTGATACAGGAGATACAGTGTTTCATCCAAGGCGTGCTCCCCTGTACCACAAACAGCAATATCACTACAATAGCCATACAATAGACTTGATCACACATAAGTAACATGCAAAAAACTAAAAGAAGAGTTTGCCTACCGTCTGTGGAAAGAAGTCGGCCAGGACATCCTTGGTTTCTTTAACCCGGGTCGGTGTTTGTTTTCCTTGCTATACAAATACTTTTCTGTATCTGAATGATACCTCTGCTTTATCTTGATGTGGGTGCGGGGTTGCCTCCATAGGTGTTTTGGGGGTTTAGCAGTGCCTGCTCCTTCTCTGCTTAGAGTTGCACATAGAACAGACTCGGCGCTTACCAGCTCCATCATTTGCTGCTTTTCACTTGCTTATTCAAATATAGTGGGAAGCACGTCCATAGAGATGCATGTGGTCTGTGTGCAGCCTGTCTATAGCAGTGCAGCTGCTGGGTGAAGCCTTTTTGCTCAGCACACACAGTCGGGTGACGGCAACTTTCTAACCAGTCTGATGATCAGGTAATGCTAGCTCTAAGGGGAGGTGGTATTCTGCCTGACACTCCCAGCTGTTCATATGTAAGAGGGAAGCTGTGGCAGAGGGACCATGGCACTTGGGTAGCACAGCAAAGGATGCTTCTCATCACATTCAAGCACCTCTCTGCACTCACGGTCATGGGTGAAAATGAATGACCTTAGCAGAGGGATGAAAATGAATCACAATTCCCTCTAGAGGGATAAGTGTTAAAGCCAAGTTGCAGAACAAGTGTGAGATCTAGAAATAGCAAATTGGCCAAACATAGGTAAAAATAAGAGGAGAAAACATACCAGCATTCTAAGGTTTGCATAGAGCATCAAGGCAAGTTTCCCGTACCACAAATGTCGTTTAATACAAGACAGACAAATAAATTTTTGTAAATAAATCAGGGGGATGTTATTTTCTGATCAGTTATGTTGATTTATGTATGTTTGCTGGAACAAGACTACGTTTGATCTCTTTAATACCCTTTACAAAGCCATACTTGACATACTTGACATTATGTATATAGCGGAGTCGTTATCAAGCAATCTACACAAAGAAGTGTCATATATCCATGCCAGAGATAGTGTAGCTGACATTCACAAGGCACTTTGACAGATTGAGAGTAAAAGCCATTCCCATAGCCAGACAGTTAACAGCATTTACTGCACAGTAGTATGTATTTATTATGTTTGTACAGCATTTTTCACAGCTAATTCTGTCATTCCGCATATAAGGTATCCATAAGATAGCCATTGTCTGGTTAGTCTGATAATGCTGAGACTGGACAACGATTGCACTATAATTTAATCAATCATAACCTATGCAGACCTCCATGGGCCAACAGGTCTTAAGGAAAAAAAAAAAATGATCAGATAGCATTTCCAGCTTAATTTCTATTGCTCCTCTAGGATATGGAATCTGTTTGAGTTTTGTATTTATTATGTTTGTACAGAATTTTTTTTTACAGCTAATCCTGTCGTTCAACATACAAGTTATTCATACAATAGTCGTTGTCTGGTTAGTCTGATAATGCTGAGGTTGGACATGATTGTACTATAGGTTAATCAACCATAACCTACGCAGACAGCCCTGGGCCAACAGGTCTTAGGGAAATAACTGATCAGATAGCATTTCCAACTTCATTTCTATTGCTCCCCTAGGGTATGGGATTTGTCGGAGTTGTCTTCACAAGAATAATAAATAGGTAATCATTTTTTGAGCACAGAAAACTCACTTATTAAAAACGCTTTGCATTTTGGATTCATAATAATTTTAATACTAGTAATGTAGATACACAATAATATAAAAGTAATGTAGATACATATAAAATTTCCAGAAATCTTACAAAATATAGCACAACTTTTGGGCCACATCTCTATGAATGTTCTACTCCCCAAAGTTGCACAATACTCAATATGCAATATAATAAAGGGTTCCCTCACTCTCCTCTTCTACTGTCCACTATTTTGCTCTGTCCCCCCTTCATCAACACATGAACATTTTTTTTTTCTTACAAATATCTTTTTTTGCCCTCATACTCCTGGGATACTTGCACATCTAATGCCCCGTACACACTATCGGAAATTCCACCAGCAAAAGTCCGATGTGAGCTGTTGGTCGGAAGTTCAGACCGTGTGTATGCTCCATCGGACTTTTGCTGGCGGAGTTTTAAAGGCTAATATGCAAGTTATTGTCCTAAAAATATTTCGGGGACCCGGCTCCTGCCCCAGGGGACATGGATCACTGCAAACATTTTTTTTAAAAACTGACGTTTTTTCGGGAGCACTGATTTTAATGACGCTTAACCTGCCTAGCGGTAATCCCGAGTCTGGCTCGGGTCCAGTTTTTTCTGCTAGGAGCGGTAACCCCGAGCCAGACTCGGGCTTGCGTGCAGGATACAGGGGGGAAGTTACTTACCTTTTCCCCTGGATCCTGCGATGTCTCCCCGCTGTGTGAGCGAGCTGTCCGCTCGCTCGATTCACACAGTGCCGAGTGCCGCCGATCTCCGTTCCCTGCGACGTTACAACGCACGGGAGCGGAGATCGGCGCCAAATTTAAAAAAGTTTAAAAATACAACACATATATAATACTGTAATCTTACAGATTACAGTACTGTATACACAAAATACACATCCCCTTTGTCCCTAGTGGTCTGCCCAGTGCCCTGCATGTCATTTTATATAATAAAAAAAAAAATTCTGCCTGAAAACTGGAGATTGTCCATAGCAACCAAAAAGTGTCCCTTTATGTCAAAAGTGGTTTTAGACCAGCTAGAAAACACCGATAATAAATTAGAATCACAATTTATCATCAAACAATAAATTTAATGACAGCGACTATTCTGCAACTGAGCAAATTTCAGTGTTTTTGATTTGATTACATTATTGAATCATTTTTATATATATTTTTATTATATTATAATTTATGATTTTGTGTTTCAAACTTTATCATAACCGGGATGTCTACTAGACTCTGGTTCGGACAGATTTAAGTGAGTTATTCATAAGAATTGCATGCCTACAATATAAAAACGCCAAATTTCCATGCAAAATAATTGTACCGCTTTCAGCACAAAATTCCAGCCAGAATCATACCGCCAGGGAGGTTAAAGTGAAAAAAAAAAAAAGTGAAATATTCCTTTAAATATCGTGCCTGGGGGGTGTCTATAGTATGCCTGCGAAGTGGCACGTGTTCCCCGTGTTTAGAACAGTCCCTGCACAAAATGACATTTAACTGAAAAAAAGTAATATAAAACTGCTTGCGGTTTTAATGTAATGTCTGGTTCCGGCAATATGGATGAAAATCATTGAGAAAAATGGCATGGGTAGCCCCCCTGCCCATTACCAGCCCCTTTGGGTCTTGTACGAATATTAAGAGGAACCCCATACCCAAATTAAAAAAAGGAAAGGCGTGGGGCCCCCAGGCCCGATATACTCAGAACAGCAGTATACAGGCGGTGTAAACAAGACAGGGACTGTGTAGGTTTGTTGTGTTAAGTAGAATCTGTTTGTAATTTTGAAATGGTACATTTTTAAAGTGTAGCTCCAGTCAAAAAATCTATTTTTAAGCTTTTTGGAAAACATAGGGAAGGGTTATCACCCTTGTATAGTTTTTTTGGCCGTCCGTCTTTTTTCATCTTACTTCCTGTTGACTCCTTCCTGTTGTCTCCTTGCAAGTAGGAGACGTTTGTAAGTTGGATGTTTGAAAGTAGGGGCCTGCCCTATATGCTCAGCAGAAATTTGGCCCTAAGGTGTTGGTGTTGCCACAAGTTGACACTGTAAGCCCTCAAAGTGACTCTTGGTGGGTGCTGGAGTGCCCTGCTGTGAACCATTATATCAAGAATTGTAATTACATGCCATTGTTGAACAGTGGTAGAAAAATTGTACCTTTGGTGGTGCTGGTGATGGTGGTGCTGGTGCCACAACACTGTAAGTCCTCACAGTTACTCTCGGTGGGCGCTGGAACGGGCCCTGCTGTGAAATATTATATCAAGAATTGTAATTACATGCACCTGTTAAACAGGGGCTGAAAAATTGGGCCTAAGGCACTGGTACCACAACACTGCAACAACTCACAGAAACTCTAGTTGGAGTGCAGGAATGAGCCCTGCTGCAAAGCATTGCATCAAAAATTGTAATTACATGCCCCTGTTAAAAATTGGGCCTTTGGCACTGGTGCTGGTGCCACGACCCTGCAACCTCTCCCAGATACTCTAGTTGGAGTGCAGGAATGAGCCCTGCTGCAAAGCATTGCATCAAAATTTGTAATTACACGCCCCTGTTAAAAATTGGGCACTGGTGGCGGCGCCCAGAAAATGTTCTTCCAAGCTATCAGCAGAATCATTGAGGAGGAAGAGGATAGTCAGTCAACATAACAGGATAACAGGATAGTCACTCAGCATCAGCATAGGCAGTCTTGAAGGGATGTGACATTTCAAAAAAAAATATTCGGTTACATCAGCTTCAGGTGCTTGGTAGCTGGTGGTGATCCAAGACTGATTCATCTTTATGAAGGTCAGTCGATCAAACAAGTCGGTGGACAGGTGCACCCTGTGATCGGTTACAAAGCCTCAAGCAGCACTGAATGTGCAGTCCGAAAGAACGCTGGATGCAGGACAGGCCAGTAGCTCAATTGCATGCTGTGCAAGCTCTGGCCAGTGATCCATCTTCAAGACCCAGTAACCCAGAAGATTTTCGGTGGGAAAGGTGTCCAAGTCTGACCTTGCCCCTAGGTATTTCTGCACCATGTAAATCAGACACTGGCGATGGTTGCTGGAATCAATCATGCCTTGGGGCAGCGGACTAAAAAATTGTCTGAACGCATCGGTCAGACGGCCACCTTCTCCACCGCTCCTTCTGTGACTGACCGAAGCCTCAGCAACACGTTGTCCAGGACCAGGAGTTTGTAACCTCCCAGTCTCTGGGAACACATTGCACAGACCTTTCTGCAAGGCCTCCCAGAGATGCAGGGCCGGACTGGCCTACCGGGATACCGGGATATTTCCCGGTAGGCTGCCTGCCCTGGGGCCGCTTTGCGGCTGCAGTGCTCCGTCTTCTGCTCCTGTGTTTCACGGAGCTGGCCGGGTCTGTGTTCGGCGGCCGCGGTGTAACGCGGTCCCGCCCCCCTAAACCAGCTCATGTGATAGTAGATATAATCCACCTATCACACATGCCGGCTAGGGGGGCGGGACCGTGTTACACCGCGGCCGCCGAACACAGACCCGGCCAGCTCCGTGAAACACAGGAGAAGATTCCTGTGAGTACCGCCCGCTGTGTGCACTGCCTGAATAGGGGGATCAGCAGGGGGGCGGCATATAGAGGAGATTAGCTTTCTCTATGCCTCCATGCAGCCGCTGAATGCTTGGAGGAGAGAGAGGACGAGAATCAAGCATTCAGCGGCTGCATGGAGGAATATAGAAAGCTCATTTCCTCTATATGCCGCCCCCTGCTTCTCCTATCCAACTTTTTTTAACTCCCCCCCCCTCCAGTGCTCTCCTCCCCCACCACACTCTCCAGCCCCCCCCCACAGTTCTCTCAACCCCTGTTCTTTCTGCCCCCCCCCTGCTCTCCCCATCCTTCTCTAGCCCCCACCCCCCAGTGCTCTCCACCCCCACAGTGCTCCCCACCCCCACAGTACTCTCCAGCCCCCCCTGTTCTTTATGCCCCCATCCTACTCTAGCCCCCACCCCAGTGCTCCCCACCCCCCACAGTGCTCCCCAGCCCCCACCGTGCTCCCCACCCCACCCCAGTGCTCTCCAGCCCCCAGTGCTCTCCAGCCCCCACCCCAGTGCTCTCCAGCCCCCACCGTGCTCCCCACCCCCCGCAGTGCTCTCCAGCCCCCACCTCAGTGCTCTCCAGCCCCCACCGTGCTCCCCCACCCCCCACAGTGCTCTCCAGCCTCCACCATGCTCCCCACCCCCTGCAGTGCTCTCCAGCCCCCACCATGCTCCCCACCCCCTGCAGGGCTCTCCAGCCCCCACTGCATTTTGCCCCCACCCATGTACTCTCCAGTCCCTGTGCTTTCCACCCCTGTTCTTTAGGCCCCCCCCCCCTGCTCTCCAGCTCTCCCCTTCCTTCTCTAGCCCCCCCACAGTGCTCCCCACCCCCCACAGTGCTCTCCAGCCCCCACCGTGCTCCCCACCCCCCGCAGTGCTCTCCAGCCCCCACCCCAGTGCTCCCCACCCCCCACAGTGCTCTCTATCTCCCACCATGCTCCCCACCCCGCAGTGCTCTCCAGCCCCCACCCCAGTGCTCCCCACCCCCCGCAGTGCTCTCCAGCCCCCCCCCAGTGTCCCCACCCCCCACAGTGCTCTCCAGCCCCCACCGTGCTCCTCACCCCCCGCAGTGCTCTCCAGCCCCCACCGTGCTCCCCACCCCCACAGTGCTCTCCAGCCCCCACCCTGCTCCCCACCCCCTGCAGTGCTCTCCAGCCCCCACTGCATTTTGCCCCCACCCATGTGCTCTCCAGTCCCTGCACTTTCCACCCCTGTTCTTTCTGCCCCCCCTGCTCTCCAGCTCTCCCCTTCCTTCTCTAGCCCCCCACAGTGCTCCCCACCCCCACAGTGCTCTCCAGCCTCCACCATGCTGCCCCCACCCCAGTGCTCTCTACCCCCCCCACAGTGCTCCTCAGCCCCCGTGCTCTCCACCCCTGTTCTTTTTGGCTCCCCCTCCAGTGCTCTGGCAAGCTCCCCCCAGCACTCTCCACTCCCCCCTGCATTTTTCCCCCACCCATGCGCTCTCCAACCCCACCAGTGCTCTCCAGTCCCCCGTGCTTTCCACCCCTGTACTTTCTGGCCCCCATGAGTGCTCTCAAGCTCCCCCCCATTTCTCTCCACTCCCCCTGCTCTTTGTACCCCCCAGTGCTCTCCAGCCCTGTTTTTCTGCCCCCCCCCCAGCGCTCTCAAGCTCCCGTCCAGTGCTCTTCGCCACCCCACACTCTTACCCCCCCCCAGTGCTCTCAGCCTCCCGTGCTCTCCACCCCTGTTATTTTTCCCCCCCCCCCCCAGTGCACTCCAGACCCCTGTGATCTCCACTCCCCCTGCTCTTTGCCCCAACCCATGTGCTCTCCAAACCCGTCAGTACTCTCTGCTCCCCCTTCTCTCCAGCTCCCACCCAGTGCTCTCCACTTCCCCAGGACCAGAGGACAGGCTGACTGGGGCCGGAAGGTGCATGTGGCCCGGGACCACTCACAGCAAACAGATCCTTTGGAAGGAGCACTGTCCCCATCCAAAACAAGAACAGCCCCTGCCTGCTGCTGGCCATCATGGATATCCTGCTGGCATGCAAGGTACTGTACCGAGCATCAACAACACACCTTCCCACAGACAGGGACTGCAGACTGGGACAGTCATGGGGCACAGGAGGGGCTGCAATGATGGGCACAGTGAGGTACAGTAAGGCTGCATTAATGGGCACAGTAAGGCTGCATTCATGGGCACAGCGAGACTGCTTTCACGGCACAGTAAAGCTGCATTTGATGGGCACAGTGAGGCTGCATTGATGGGCACAGTGAGGCTGCATTGATGGGCACAGTGAGGCCGCAATGGTGGGCACAGTGAGGCCGCAATGGTGGGCACAGTGAGGCTGCATTTGATGGGCACAGTGAGGCTGCATTGATGGGCACAGTGAGGCTGCATTGATGGGCACAGTGAGGCTGCATTGATGGGCACAGTGAGGCCGCAATGGTGGGCACAGTGAGGCCGCAATGGTGGGCACAGTGAGGCCGCATTCACGGGCAGAGTAAAGCTGCATTTGATGGGCACAGTGAGGCTGCATTTGATGGGCACAGTGAGGCTGCATTTGATGGGCACAGTGAGGCTGCATTGATGGGCACAGTGAGGCTGCATTAATGGGCACAGTGAGGCCGCAATGGTGGGCACAGTGAGGCCGCAATGGTGGGCACAGTGAGGCCGCATTCACGGGCAGAGTAAAGCTGCATTTGATGGGCACAGTGAGGCTTCATTTGATGGGCACAGTGAGGCTGCATTTGATGGGCACAGTGAGGCTGCATTTGATGGGCACAGTGAGGCTGCATTTGATGGGCACAGTGAGGCTGCATTTGATAGGCACTGGTGAGGCTGCATTGAGCTCTTGTATCATGTCTGCAGCCTCTGACCATCTCCTGTATCATGTCTGCAGTCTCTGAGGAAGTCTGAAGAGGAGTCAAGGATGGGGGTCATGGGAGAAATCAGACGTGTGGGGACTGTGGAGAGGAGACTATAGGATAAAACCAGAGCCACCAAGCTGGAGCCGACTGACTGAGCCCTGCTTGGTGCCCCTGAGAGGAGGTCAGTGACAGCACCACCAGGACAGTCTGAAGGGGGGGTCACTGATGTAAGGGGGGAGTGAGTACAATAATGTAAGGGGGCAATGATATAAAGGGTTTCCCCCTTATATCAGTAACCCCCCCCTTACCTTAGTGTATTCTTTCTGCGGAAGGTGGCCCCCCCACGTTCTGAGTTTCTGGGGTCCCCCTTGATGATTGACCACTTTTAACTGTAATTTGCTTACATATATATATAAAGCCTTATGTGAGTTCATATCTGCCTTTTCTGTATATAATACACTCTTTAAATGTGCTTTAAAATGTGTGGTTTTCCCTTTCATGAACAAGAAAATAATGACGTTATGCTGTTGCGCTGGTATAATAATGCTGTGGGGATGGTATGAAATTTTTTCCAGGGCTGAATTTTATTCCCAGTCCGGCCCTGGTCTGTCTCATTCTCTGCTCCCTCTGCGACGGCAAGATAAGATCTGCAACCTTACCCTTGTACCGTGGATCAAGGAGAGTTGCCAGCCAGTAATGATCCCTCTCCTTGATCCAAAGAATACGAGGATCCTTCCGCAGCCTTTGCAGGATCAGGGAGGCCATGCAGCATAGGTTAGCTGAGGCATTCGGTCCGGAGTCTTCTGGGTCACTAAGGAAGACATGATACGCAGCCACCTCCTCCCAGCCACGTACAAGTCCACGGGTTTCTTGGGACTGCAAATCATCCCTAAAAGACTGCTGATGCTGATGCTGAGTGCCAGCCTCCACCTCCATGCTGACACAATCCTCCTCCTCCTCCTTCTCGTCCTCTTCCTGTGTGAGTGGCAGGACAGCAGGAACACTGTCTGGATAAAGGGGGCCTTGAGAGGTAAGGAAATCCTCCTCTTCCTGCCTCTGTTCTGCCTCAAGTGCCCTGTCTATTATTCTACGCAGCCTGTGCTCCAACAGGTGGACAAGAGGTACAGTGTCACTGATGCATGCACTGTCACTGCTCACCATCCTTGTGGCCTCCTCAAGCTCCCCTGACACTATCCTGGTGCCGTAGTCGCACAGGTACTCATTGATGGCCCTCTGCTGCATGTGCAGCCGCTGCAGCATGGCCAACGTTGAGTTCCACCTGGTGGGCATGTCACAGATAAGGCGGTTCTTGGGCAGGTTCAACTCCTTTTAGAGCTCAGCCGGCCGTGCACTGGCATTATATGATCGGCGGAAATGCACACAGACTTTCCCGGCCTGCCTCAGGACATCCTGTAAGCCCGGGTACCTGCCCAAGAACCGCTGCACCACCAAGTTAAGGACGTGAGCCACACAGGGCACATGGGTCAGTTGTCCCTGTCGGAGGGCGGAGAGGAGGTTGGTGCCATTGTCGCAAACCACCATTCCTGGCTTAAGCTGGCGTGGCGTCAACTACCTCTCAGACTGCCCCTGCAGAGCTGACAGAACCTCTGCCCCAGTGTGGCTCCTGTCCCCCAAGCACACCAGCGCAAGCACGGCATGGCATCTTTTTGCCTGCATACTTGCGTAGCCCATTGAATGCCTACGGAGCACCGCTGGTTTCGAGGACAAAGCACAGGAAGAGGCCATGGAGGAAGAAGAAGAGGGGGTGGAGGAGAGAGGTGTGTCACAACCAGTAGTAGCATTTTGGAGGCTTGGTGGCGGAACAACATCCAACACTACTGCACCTTGTCCTGCATCCTTCTCAGCTGCCAGAAGAGTCACCCAAAGCGCCGTGAAAGATAGGTAACGTCCCTGTCCATGACTGCTGGACCATGAGTCAGCGGGAATTATGCACCTTACCGCTGACCGCCCTGTCCATCGAGGCCGGTAGAGAGCCAGAATCGTCTTCCATGAGAAAAAGTTGCGTTTGGGAACCTGCCACTGAGGAACCGCACATTGCACAAACTAACGGAAGGGGGCCGAGTCTACCAACTGAAAAGGCAGCAGTTGAAGTGCTAGCAATTTAACCAAGCTAGCATTCAACCGCTGGGCATGTGGATGGCTGGGAGTGAACTTCTTCCGACGGTCCAGCAGCTGGGGCAGGGAAATTTGCCTGGTACAATCGGACGTCGGTGTACTGCTAGCAGAGTGCCCGCAAGTACTTGGCTGTGACACACCTAATTCTATACCTTCATTCCTCTCAGTGCAGCTTTCAGAGAGGACTGAAGGTATAGTGGGGTTGGAGATCCCAGCTGATGAGGAGCAAAAAAAGGTCTGCTTTGTTCTTTGGTGTGGGTCTTTAAGGTACGCTTGCCAACGAGCTGCATGGCAGGTCAACATATGTCTTGTCAAGCATGTGGTGCCCAAGTGGCTGATGTTTTGGCCACGCGAGATACGCTTGAGACATATGTTGCAAATAGCAGCGGTGCGATCTGATGCACTCGTCTCAAAAAAGGCCCACACCAAAGAACTTTTGGAATAACGCGCAGAGGCAGCGCCCTGCACAGGCGGAGCTCTGCGGTTTGATTCAGTCGGTGTGCTGCCCTTAAGCTGGACCCCGGAGGACATCCTGCCTCGTTGTAGATGTAAATAAAAAAGAAATAGAATACAGCGCTAGAAAAACTATTAAGAAAAGAAAAAAGCTGCAGCAAAACACCATCAACTATCACTATGGAAAATAAGCATAACATAAAAATATTGCTGCGCTGAATATATAAGTGCTATGAACACAAATCTTATGAAAAGTCCATAAAACTTGCTAAAGTAAAACCAATGACAGTCCAATCTACTAAATATTCAAATGAGAAAACATATACTATGTTTTCTCTCCTCCTACCTCCTATCAGGCACCCACGTGGAGTCAGTGCCCTCATCATCCCCTCCCTCTTCATCACTGGAGCAAACCTGGCAGTATGCTGCAGCTGGTTGGACATAACTGCCAGATCGCTGTCCTTCTTGAGCATCCCCTCTCTCTGGGCTCACGCTACTGCCTTCCTCTAGCTGGGTATCATCATCAGAGCCTTCAAAACACTGGGCATCCTCCTGGAGCATGTACCCAACACTGTGGTCAAACAGTTCGGGGGACTCCTCAGGAGGACATGGTGGGTCTAGGGAAGGAGTGACTGATGCCATTGAGACGAGGGAAGAGGATGCGTTGGCAGCTGCTTTGCCAGTACCCTGAGCCTGGGTGAGAGAGGATGAGGAGGATGAGGAGGGCTTGGTCATCCACTCTACCAAGTCTTCTGCATGTTGTGGCTTAACACGTCCAGCTGCCGAAAATAAGGACAAGCGTGTCCCATGGCCACGTGCTGATGATGATGCACAGCGTCCACGACCATCACTGTTGCCTCTAGACACAGAGCCTGCTTGCCCTCTTTTATTGCCTCGTGACTGTCTGCCTCTCCTTGTTGGCCTTCCATACATACTAAAGGCCTGCAGGGATATGAGAACACCAGCAATTGGGGGTATGTTCAGATGTATACTGTGCAGGGGGCACAATACACCCACTGTAACTGCCTGTGGTATAGCAACAGAACAACTACAGCAATTGGGAGTAGCTTCAGGTGTATACTGCATTGGGGGCACACTACACCCACTTTAACTGCCTGTGGTATAGCAACAGAACAACTACAGCAATTGGGGGTAGCTTCAGGTGTATACTGTGCAGGGGGCACAATACACCCACTGTAACTGCCTGTGGTATAGCAACAGAACAACTCCAGCAATTGGGGGTAGCTTCAGGTGTATACTGTATTGGGGGCACAATACACCCACTGTAACTGCCTGTGGTATAGCAACATAACAACTACAGCAATTGGGGGTAGCTTCAGGTGTATGCTGTATTGGGGGGCACAATACACCCACTTTAACTGCCTGTGGTATAGCAACAGAACAACTCCAGCAATTGGGGGTAGCTTCAGGTGTATACTGTATTGGGGGCACAATACACCCACTGTAACTGCCTGTGGTATAGCAACAGAACAACTACAGCAATTGGGGGTAGCTTCTGGTGTATGCTGTATTGGGGGGCACAATACACCCACTTTAACTGCCTGTGGTATAGTGACAGAACAACTACAGCAATTGGGTGTAGCTTCATGTGTATACTGTACAGGGGGCACAATACACCCACTGCAACTGCCTTTGGTAAAGCAATAGAACAACTACAGCGATTGGGGGTAGCATCAGGTATATACTGTGCAGGAGGCACAATACACCCACTGTAACTGCCTTTGGTATAGCAATAGAACAACTACAGCGATTGGGGGTAGCTTCAGGTGTATACTGTGCAGGGGGCACAATACACCTACTGTAACTGCCTGTGGTATAGCAACAGAACAACTACAGCAATTGGGGTTAGCTTCATGTGTATACTGTGCAGGGGGCACAATACACCCACTGTAACTGCCTGTGGTATAGCAACAGAACAACTACAGCAATTGGGGGTAGCTTCAGGTGTATACTGTGCAGGGGGCACAATACACCCACTGTAACTGCCTTTGGTATAGCAACAGAACAACTACAGCGATTGGGGGTAGCTTCAGGTGTATACTGTGCAGGGGGCACAATACACCCACTGTAACTGCCTGTGGTATAGCAACAGAACAACTACAGCAATTGGGGGTAGCTTCAGGTGTATACTGTGCAGGGGGCACAATACACCCACTGTAACTGCCTTTGGTATAGCAATAGAACAACTACAGCGATTGGGGGTAGCTTCAGGTTTATACTGTGCAGGAGGCATAATACACCCACTGTAACTGCCTTTGGTATAGCAATAGAACAACTACAGCGATTGGGGGTAGCTTCAGGTGTATACTGTGCAGGAGGCACAATACACCCACTGTAACTGCGCTAGGTTCAATCACAAAAAATGAAGACACTGTCCCTGCCTATCCTTCTCTCTATAAACGCCGCAACACACTACACAAGGCCGCCGCGCAGGCGGCCTTATATAGTGTGGGGCGTGTACTAAACCCCCTGAGCTATAATTGGCCAATGATGACTCTCCTCGCTGCTGGCGCTGTGATTGGCCAAGCATGCGGGTCATAGTGCATGCTTGGCCAATCATCAGCCAGCAATGCACTGCAATGGCGCAGTGCATTGTGGGCCTTTCGTGCCACACGAATATGGCGCGAACGGCCCACAAAGTTCTGGCTTTGCCGAACGGGCGAACAGCCGTTCGATTCGAACACCCAGCCCATCCCTACCAACCACTGCTAGAAACACAATTAGCAGCTTATATCTCCTAAGTTGCAGATCTGCCTTCCCTATCCTATAATGCATTGTGTGAGCCTCATTAATGGAGCACAAAGTTAATAAACGTGTATTGGGTGCCCTTAAAGCAAAAACATGTTTTTCCTCCATTGTCCACACTGCACGGGCTAACTACTTGTTTTTTTCTAGGGGAGAGGAGAGCAGAGATATACTTACCTGGTCCTCCCAGCACAAGACCAGTTGCTGTGGTTCCTGCCCCCCCACGGTCTAGTGGTCCTGTGCGATGGACTGTTCCTGAGGTCATCACACCCAGTGCAGGTTCCATAGATCAGGAACAGTCCACCCCTGGCCCATGGCGATGTTTTCTGGCGGATCAAAGGATCAGGTGAGTATAAGCTTGTTGCTCACCTAGACAAGACAAACAGTTGATCTGTGCAGTGCGGGCACAGCTCCACCGCATGGGGTATATATTTTTGTGTCTGGAGTTGGGCTTTAAGTTTGGAAGTACTCTTACATAAAGGTTTGTGCCGGCATCTGGCAGACGATATAACTTTGCTTCCCTGGTTATACCAACCATGAATAATTAATATGCAAACAAACAAACAACTTGCTGATGATGTTTTCACGACAGTTTTTCCTGTACCCTAGCATATGAAAATGAATTAATACAATAAATTACATGCCAGATGAAACGCTTAGTGCAAAATAATCCTTTAGATAGATAACCAGCCAATTTATTTATGCATTTCTATACATCAGATCAAAAAAAGGGGCGAGGGACAGAGGAATTTGGTCCCGGGTGCAGGGGCAGACAGTTCACTCTTTCTTACTGAAGTAGCAGAAGCAAAAGAAATAATAACACGCAGCATCCGAGTACATTTAGTAGTACACTGCATCTATGATCACAATAAAGCTTTACATTTTAAAGCAACCTTTCCCTCCTGTGGAATTCTGGCTTTCGAAGTACTACAAATTCCAAAATTTTACTGCATGCCATGCCAGGCAGATCTCTTATCTATGGCCACGGGTGACAAGACATGCTGGAAATAGTAATTCTACAATAACGCCAAAGGTTTGAAACGCCTTTTCTTTAAAGTGGCCCAAAGCAAAAGTACCCCAAAAGCAAACTTCATCCATGTTAGAAAGGTGGATAAAAATGAAATGGCTTTCATACAAACTATATGATACTGCTAGCTGTTTGCTTAATCATCCTGTCACGCAACACTAAGGGGTGTATTTAAAAAAAAATTATTTGCATTGCTGTTTGTTTATCGAAACTGCATGTGAATTTGTTCTGTACGAAGCAATGGAGCAAAACTTCTCAGGCTGTATTCTCTGCAGAATAATTGTTTGATTGAATAAAAATGCAGCATTATGGATACTAGATGGTGCTAAGTATCATAGAAAATAAGTATATTCAACAGCCTGCTGAAGGTACCGCCCCCTCCACCCGACTGCCCCTGCCATGTGTCCCAGACACTGCTGCCTCACTTATAGATCTAGGATGGGCGTTGTGGGTGTTGGCAGGTGGAATGAACGGAGACCAGCAAACTTCCATTGGCTGATCTCGCCTCTGGCGAATGAACACAGAAACAACGTATAATATGTTACTTCTGGGTATGGCTGTTGGTTTACCCGGCTGCTGTTGCCAAGGAAGAAGCTAATGGAGCATGATCTGTGCGCCATTAGGGTCAGTGAAAGGCAGGGAAGACATTCAGGGGTCTAATAGACCCCTGTTCTCAGTAAAGAGAACCTGCCACGATAAAATGCTATCACATAGAGGACTATTGGCTGCCTACGAGAGTAATAAAAGTAAAAAAAATAAATAAATAACAAAACCCTAAAGTTAGCCCAATATTTTTGGTTTTAATGTGAAAGATGATGTTACGCCGCGAGAATTATGAGAAAATCGTGATCTATCTTCTAAGCAAAAAAAATTGTGATTCTCATTTTACCCAGAATCGTGCAGCTCTACTGGGAAGGTTCCCCCCGGCGGCAGAACACAATAACGCCGTGGGAGGCATTCTCCCATCAACACTTATGCCCTGTACACACGACTGGTTTTGCCGTCGGAAAATCCTTCAGAGTTTATTCCGACGGCAAAACCAGGAGTTCGGATGGAATTCCGCTCAAGCTGTCTTGCATACACCATGGTCACACCAAAGTCCGACCGTCAAGAACGCGGTGACGTACAACACATATGACGGGACTAGAAAACGGAAGTTCAATAGCCAGTAGCCAATAGCTTCTGTCTCGTACTTGCTTCAGAGCATGCATCGTTTTTGGTGCGTACAGAGCATACAGACGAGCGTTTTTTCCGATGGAAAAATATAGAACATGTTCTCTATCTAAGTCAGACTATACACGCGGTCGGAATATACAATGAAAAGCTTCCATCGAACTCTTTCTGTCGGAAATTCTGCTCGTGTTTTACGAGGCATTAGTGTTGAGTTATTCACTTAAAGGTCATCACAGAGGACAAGGGGGCACTTTTTACATCTGGAAGAAAAGAGATTTCATCTCCAAATACGGAAAGATTTCTTCACAGTAAGAGCTGTAAAAATATATTCCTCTATGGCTTGCCAAGGTAAAAAAAAACTTTTGACTTTAGAACAGCTTTAGGCTTTGGTAACAATACAAAAATGTACAGGTATCTGAACCTTTAAGGGTACCATAAAACTACATGATGACTGACATTTGAAGTGTTTCAATGCTACATTTGTTAAGCATTTTTATTTTAGAAGGTTTAAAAAAAAAAAATTATTTGGCAAAAATAAAGAGTCTTTGGTTGTGTATTTGCTAAAAGAGAAGTCGTTTTCTGTGACTAGCACTGACAGTGCAATGGACAGCCTTTTCACCTCATTACCGTGCAGCAACAGAAGACTGTGAAAACCACAAGATGGAGATACAAAAGGGAGCGCGAAAAAAAAAAAAAAAAAAAAACAGAGTGTGAAAAACAAAGAGACAAATATTATAGCATAACTGTTGGCAAAAGTGAAAAGAAACAGATGGCGTTGTAGAGGTCTCAGATAAAATACATTTCATATAGAGATCAATGAACACGTTTTAACTGCAAGGTAGATATAAAGCACAGAGGAGATTTTGAATCGTGTTACATGGCAAAGCAGGAGCAATAAGAAAATGACAAATGTTTTACTAGAACATTTTAGTTTAATTTCACTCTGCTGCTCAGAACTTATCACTATAAAACACGTATTTGTCCACATTTTAATTGTGCATGTGTGGAGCGATAATTCTCGCCAAAATCATGGCGAAATCTCAACGCGCGCCGCTGTTGCCCAAAAGAGGCTCCTGCTCCTTTTTGAGTGACAAGCTTTGCGCATTTTGCTGCAAGTGCGGCACAATATCTTGTGCGACAACCATGGCAAAAATCACAACGCGATTGGGGTGCCATTAACAAGTAATGGCGTTGCAAAATCGCCTAGGTGTGAATGGTGCCTTAGATGGCTGAAGAATTGATCTGAGCTGCAGCTGTTCCCTGCCTTCTCTACACAGAGAACTGAGTGATCAAAGACCACTGATCACTCAATTCATATGTCCGTTCTAAACTGTCAGTCACAACTCTGTGCTCTGCCATTCTAGCGCTCACTGAGGTGGCAGGCTGTGGAGGGGTGGGTCACTGCGAGGCCCTGAAATGTTTTTTCTATGTGATTATGCAAAAATAAAACGGAAAATTGTATACTTACCCTTCCGTAATTTTCCTTTCCTGTTGCATCACATGGCAGCATACACATATGGGTTGTGGCTCCGCCTCCGCAACCTGATAGGACCGCGTAGCTATTAAACCTTGAGAGGGTCCCCGCCCCAGTATTCTCAGTATCTATATACCTCACCTCAGACGGGTGGGTAATTGTATGCTGCCATGTGATGCAACAGGAAAGGAAAATTACGGAAGGGTAAGTATACAATTTTCCGTTTTCCTGTCGCATCATGGCAGCATACACATATGGGGATTAACTCGCCAAACTGGGTGGGTCTGAACACAAATATTTTTATTTACAAGGAATTGAGGTATTTGAACAGATAATTGCCCTCCCAAATTCCACCGTGGACAATCTGGCCGAGTCCACTTTGTAGTGCGTAATAAAGGTACTCTTAGAGGACCATGTGGCTGCTTTGCATATCGTTTCCGAGGAGACTTTGCAGAAAGCTGCCCAGGAGGTCGCCATTGCCCTTGTGGAGTGTGCCCTTATGCCCTCAGGTACTTGAGTTTTACTGGAAGTGTAGGTTCTACTGATGGTTTTTACCAGCCACGCTGCGATAGTGCGGGATGTTGCTGCTTGACCTTTCCTAGGGCCATATGGAATGACTAGGAGGTTCTCCGCTTTCCTTAGGTCACTGGTCATTGAGAGGTATGCCAGGATGTTGGTTTTTAGGTCTAGTGGATGTGGATTCCCTTGTTCCGTGGTTAGAACGGGAAGACAAATTTCCTGATTGAAATGGAAGGAAGACACCACTTTTGGGATGAATCGGTCCGATGGTTTCAGGACTATCTTGTCTGGGTAGACTGTCAAGTATGGTTCGGTGGCCATCAAAGCGTGGATTTCCGAAACTCTTTTGGCTGATGTGATTGCTATGAGGAAGGTGGTTTTTAATGTTAAATTCCATAGCGATATTCCTTCAACTGGAAAGAATGGTTCGCGACACAGGGCATCCAGTACCACTGCAAGGTCCCAGGTCGGGAAGGAAGGTTTTTTGGGAGGCCTTATTTTCAGGCAGGCCTTCTGGAATTGCTCAATGAGTGGTTCCCTTGCCCATCTTACGCCCGTCATGGCAGATAAAGCTGACACATGTACCTTTAGGGTATTTGACCCAAGACCCTTGTCCAGACCTCGCTGCAGGAATTCCAGAATCTGTGCCACTGTTGGAGACGTTGGATCCCATGCTTGTGTTTGTGCAACCGCGAGGAATTTTTCCCAGATTCTCCTGTAGGTGTTGTTGGTGGAGACTTTCCTGGCTTGGAGGAGAGTGTCTACCACTTTCTGTGAGCAGCCCTGTGCTACGAATCTAGACCTCTCAATCTCCATGCTGTCAGGTGTAGTCTTCCTGGACATGGGTGGAGGAGTTGACCTTGGGATAGTAGATCCGCTGCTATGGGCAGCGGTAGTGGATCCGCTGTATTCAGCTGGAGGAGAGTCGTGAACCATGGGCGTCTCGGCCAGAAGGGAAGGACCGCTATCACTGTGGATCCCGAATTCTTGAGTCTGAGTAGTAGCCTCGGAATAATTGGAATCGGTGGAAACACGTAGCCCAGGTTGAAGTCCCAGCTGTGCTGTAAGCAGTCCGTACCTTCTGCTGTCGGGAAGGGTACTCTCGACAAGAACCTGCGACACTTCGTGTTGGATGGAGTTGCTGCCAAGTCTATCTCTGGTACTCCCCAGGTCTTGGTTATCAGGGAGAATGCTTGGTGACTCAGTGTCCATTCGCTGTTGGACACGAAACTCCTGCTCAGGGTGTCGGCTATTTGGTTCTGGGTCCCTGGCACATATGCTGCCCGGAGACCCGAAAGGTTCTGCTGTGCCCATTCGAAGACTGGTCGGACTTCTTGTAGCATTGATCGACTTCTGGTACCTCCTTGCCTGTTGATGTAGGCAACTGCTACTCGATTGTCCATCTTCAGTAAGACTTCTTTGCCCTTCAGGAAGTGGCTGAAGGCTAGGAGAGCTTTGAATGCCGCCCTCATTTCCAATATGTTGGATACCATATTGTGTGTACTGAACGGCCAGCGGCCTTGGACTGCGAGGTGTTGGTAGTGTGCTCCCCAACCTTCCCCGCTGGCATCCGAGGTGATTACTTCCTGGGAGAGAAGGACTATGTTCTTGCATCTCTTTAGGTTGTGTGGCCTGGTCCACCACCAGAGTGATTGTTTCACTTCCTCTCTGAGCACAATTGGTTGGGACATTGATACGCCGTTCCACTGCCTGAGAAATGACACTTGAAGAGGTCTTGTGTGCCACTGAGCCCATCGAACCATCGGGATGGTCGCTGAGAATGAACCCAGAATGCTGAGACACTCCCTGGTGGGGATTGAGCTGGTCGAAAGCAGCCTTCTTGCCTTTTGGATCAGTATAGGAATCTTTTCCCTCGGGAGCTCTATAGTGTTGAGGAGTGTATCCAGTTCTGCTCCTAGAAAAATCATCCTCTGTGTGGGATTTAGATTGCTCTTTTTCCAATTGATCAGCCACCCGAATTTCTGCAGGGTGGAAATTAACATCGATCGATGTGTAAGGAGGGACTCTTGATTGTTTGCGAGTAGGAGGATATCGTCCAGGTAATGGTGGACTCTTAGACCTTGTTCCCTTAGAAGAGCTATCACTGGAAGTAGGACCTTTGTGAACGTCCTTGGAGCAGTGGAGATCCCGAACGGGAGGCTTTGGAATTGGAAGTGTTGCCTGCCTACCGCAAAACGGAGATACTTTTGGAATGACATGTGAATGGGGATATGTAAGTAAGCGTCCTGTAAATCTATAGAGAGCATCCAGTCTCCGATGTTTATGGCCTGAAGAATCGACTGCAGGCTTTCCATCCTGAATGTTTCTACCTGGATCGATCGGTTTAGCTTTTTTAAGTCCAGAACTGGACGAAGATCCCCCGTCTTTTTCTTTACCAGGAACAAGGGTGAGTAGACCCCTTTCCCCCTCTGGGATAGTGGAACTTTTACTATCGCCTGCTTTTGGTCTAAGCCTTGAATATACTCGGTCAATAGTAGTCTCTTGTCCTGAGATGTCGGTAGTTTTGTTATACAAAACCTGCTCCTTGGCCGTTTTCGAAAACTCCATTTGTGGCCGAATTGGATAGTAGCTACTGTCCATGTATCCTTTATTGTTTCCGCCCATACCTGCTTGTATTTCATGAGTCTGGCTCCTACCACAGCTGGTTGAGCGGACATGGCGTCAAAAGGATTTCTGATCCCCTGAGACAGGGTTCTTGGATTTTTGAAATTTGAGAAAGGAAGACTGGGGATTCTTCCAGTTCCTCCTGTACTCTCTGCCGGGTCTGTAAGACTTCGCCTCCCTATATTTGTTAGGTAGGTTCTTTCTGAAGGTGGGCGGTCTTTGTTGTTTTGGCCTTCTATCCGAAGGGATAAGGCCAGATTTTCCCCCGGTTACTTTTGAGATAGCCGAGTCTAGTTTCTCACCAAAGAGGTTTGTTCCATCAAAGGGAATCTTGCACCAATTGGACTTTGAAGATGGATCCGCCGACCAGGGCTTTAGCCAAAGTGCCCTTCTGGCCATTACTGAGCTCAGCATTGCCCTAGATGTAGATTTTATTATGTCTACAGACGCCTCTGCGACAAAATCGCCTGCGAGGGATAGTTCCTGGAGTGCAGATATTACTCTCTCCTGCTCCACTCCCTCCGTCACTAGTTTCTCGGCACTGGAAGACCAATTGGAAATAGCTTTTCCTACCGCTGCCAGCGCTACTGCAGGTCTGCATGCGCCTCCCGCTGACAAATAGGTTTTTTTGAGGTCGAGATCGATTTTCCTGTCCAATACGTCTTTGAACGTAACTGCATCCTCAATTGGAAGCGTCACATGCCTGGCAAGTCTCATCAGTGAGGAGTCTACTACCGGCGGGGATATCAGCGGGTTCACGTTAGGCTCTTTAAGAGGATAGAGTTTTGCTAGTCGATTGGCCAGACTAGCTTTTTTCTCCGGCTTTTGCCACTCTTCCTTAATTAAGTCTTCCAGCTCCTCAATGAATGGGAAGGTCTCTGGCTCTTTCCTGAGATTTGGGAAGTACTTCCTCACTTTATGAGGAGTTTCTTTCTCTTCCACCCAATCGATCGATTCCTTGATTGATTTTATAAAGGGTTCAACCAAAGTGAAGTCGAAGCCAGTAGATGTTTCTATGTCTTCGGTATCAGACAGAAGTTCTGTCGTCTTTGAAGTGGAAGGGGCAGAGGGAGAGTCTTGAACTGCTCTGCTTACCTCGGGCCCTGCGATTTGTAGGGTCGGTTCTCTCACTGGCTGGCTTAACTCCATCTCTCTGTCTTTAGTTGCTTCGTTGAAGCATGTCCGACAGGCCAGCTTGTCTGGGAGCGCTATTGCGCCGCAAATCCAACAGGAGTTTGCTGATGGACGGAGACTCTGCGCATGCGGGGAGCGTCTGCGTGTAGGAGTTCTCCTGCGATAGGAATGCCCATGTCTGGAGTAAGATCTTGATCTGCTCCTTCTGCGACTGGATCTGCCTCTGTCCCTTGACCGGCTTCTTCCACGATCTGAGCGGCTGTGTCTGCGACTTGAGCGTCTGCTCTTTGATCGTCTTGAGTGCGATGATCTGGGC
The DNA here is from genome assembly GCA_028564925.1 of Lithobates sylvaticus. Taxonomy (NCBI): domain Eukaryota; kingdom Metazoa; phylum Chordata; class Amphibia; order Anura; family Ranidae; genus Lithobates; species Lithobates sylvaticus. Next base: position 496,664,889 of record CM053026.1, on the reverse strand, counting down.
GACCTGGTAGGGCTGTTCCATTTAAACAGCGTTAGTACCATGCTCTCTTTTTCCTCTTCTTACTTACCCGTCTTCCCCTCTTACCTTTTAGGCTGGCGATGGTCTGCTGGGGCAGCGGCCTCCATGAAAAAGTGAGTCCTGTAATACAGGGAAATGAGGAGTGCAAAGAAGCAGGCAGAGGATTGTAGATAGGAAATACAGGCAATAAGTTAACTAACCTTAATCTGAAGAGTAATACTGCAGAGTATGCAGCTGGTAGTAAGTGGTTCAGCAGTAGAAGAGATGCAGTGAAGTTTTTTTCTCCAAACTAGCAGCGTTTCTCTGTATATGCAGCCACAGAGAAACACAGAGACTGTCAGATTTTTAAATTTGGCGCCGCCGTCGCCGTAGCGATGACGTCACGCTCGCGCATGCGCAGTAGCGCCGCGCGCCGCTCGTCGCCATTTTGGAAGCTGGAAACCAGCTAGAGGGCGAGGATCAAGCCCACTGAGCATGCTCCGTTGCTCTGAGCCGCTCGGCCGTCCTGAATAGGGAAGAGGAGGACTAATTAACCCAGCATGCCTGCTCTAAAAGCTAATCCAGCGACCACTCACAGGTATGATGTTAATAACTACTGCCCCACACACACCAGGGAAGATAGACCTATTAAGGATATAATACTACAATAATCCATATGGCATTTTAATATGAAACAATCCCTGCATAGTACACAGATAGATGGGCTGATTTACAGCCCTAAGACACCAGTGCATGAAAGATAGGATTGGAGGCCGCTGCTTGTTAAGCCTATTTAAGGCTTGTTTAAGTGAGAAAATGTTGTTTACATACCCCTGAGACCATCAGAGTGGGGTTCCTCCATTTAGCTCATTTAGAGGCTGTACAGGTAGGACTTCCAGCCAGGAGAGGCTTGAACCTGGCTGGGGCGATAGCGGTAAGAGGTGCTGTACTTTTCGGTCTTGTCAGGTGAGGAAAAAAAAGGAGAATACTGGGGCGGGGACCCTCTCAAGGTTTAATAGCTACGCGGTCCTATCAGGTTGCGGAGGCGGAGCCACAACCCATATGTGTATGCTGCCATGATGCGACAGGAAATCAAAGCATAATACACAGAGAGCTGGGCACAGGACTGCATAATACACAGAGAGCTGGGCACAGGACTGCATAATACACAGAGAGCTCGGCACAGGACTGCATAATACACAGAGAGCTCGGCACAGGACTGCATAATACACAGAGCACTGGGCACATGACTGCACAATACACAGAGCACTGGGTACAGGACTGTATAATACACAGAGAGCTGGGCACAGGACTGCATAATACACAGAGAGCTGGGCACATGACTGCATAATACACAGAGAGCTGGGCACAGGACTGCATAATACACTGGAGAGTATTAGGCATAGAGTGCAGGGTTCAGAGGTTTGCTATCCACAGAAGACACTTTTGCCCTCACATCCATGGCTCACCTCTGTAATCTCACAGATTATCTCTGTAGCCACCTCTTAGTCCTTCTCCCACAACAGCTAAATGCTCTGCTCTCCATGCAGCTGCATCAGCTCTGACCCCTGCTCCCTGCATCTTTATGGTTTACATATAATTCCAGATTCCAATGTCTCTGAATCCATCTTGTTTTAACATTTTCTCTGACCTGCACTTTTTTCATCACGTTTATTTTGAATTACACAAACATACTTTGGCTCATAATTAAAGCAAAAAAACTGACACCTCTGCTGCTAGCGGGGTTCTGTGGTGCCAGGATGTTGGACTCTGTGGGGGTAAAGTGGGGTTGATTTACTAAAACTGGAGAGTGCAAAATCTGGTGCAGCTCTGCATAGAAACCAATCATCTTCCAGTTTTTTTGTCAAAGGTTAATTGAACAAGCTGAAGTTAGAAGCTGATTGGCTACCATGCACAGCTGCACCAGATTTTGCACTCTCCAGTTTTAGTAAATTAACCCCAATAAGTCTTAAAGTGCTACTAAACCCACAACAGTAAAATTAGTCTATAGATGCAGTAAAGCATGCTTGTTATACTCACTGTGGAACCTAAGGGGTTAATCCTTTGCATTGTGTTACAAGGCTGTTTGATCTTGTCTTCTCTGATCCTCCCCTTCTTCCACAGTCCCTAATCCATCTGCTGATAGTACAGAGCCCTAGGAGGCACTCTGCACATGCTCAGTTTGGTGTGTATTTCTGTTTTTTTATTTCTGAGGAGGGTGCATGTGATCGGCACAGGGCCAATCATCACTGTGCAGACAGAGAGTCAGGGGTCATGCAGTCTCATAGGACAATCAGAGGAGAATGAAAACTCCTCTTACAAGCTTTTGCTTAGCTGGACACTGATAGAAGTCACAAGACTGCTATATACTGCTGATGATAAGTATTTGAGCAGTTTGTATTTACTAAAATAACTGCATTTCCATGCTCTGTATACTGTGGGAGACCAGATATAGTGAATGCAGGGTCCTGGGTTTAGTGACACTTTAAAAAGCCGATTCACACCAGGAATTACCCAGAAACACGCTCACGTTCCTGTGCAATTGGAGTGCTGTGCATTTTCAGTCCATTCATTTAAATGAGCTGAAATTGCACTGCATTGCACCAAAATTAGTACATGTACCACTTTTAAAAACGTACTACAAACAGGTCGCATGGTAGCAAAGTACCTTTTACATGCAGCCCCCCCCCCCTTCCAGGCTGAGAGCAGTGGGAGTCATGGGCTCCCTCTACTGTCAGTCCAAACCTGTGAGCAGAAAGCGGCTGGGCGGGGGCCGAGCCAGGCTGTGTGTCTGAATAGACACACACAGCCCAGTTTGGGAGCGAGTCTGCACAAGTGACCACCATAGGAAGTGGCTTCCTATGGTGGGCACTTGGTGGGGGGAGGAGCCAGCAGTGCTGCTGGGGACCAGAGAAGAGGAGGATTGGGGCTGCTCTATACAAAACCATTACACAGAGCAGGTGAGTATAACATGGTTTACAATCGCTTTAACTTTACACTGATACCTGCTGCAGATGGTGTTTTGAATGTGGTGTGGAAAGCATGTGATCAGGTAAGTGTCACCATTGGCACTGAAGATTGCAAGGTTAACATCCACGGACATCACTACCAATTTTTGGTTAACTTTCACTGCCACTGACCATCAATGGGGATTAATATTGTACTCACTGACAGCAATGCTGGGGGTTATTATTACTACCGATGACACCAATGCTGGGGGTTATTATACTCCAACGTCTTCAGTGTGCGGTGTGATGTGCTGAAAAAAATGCAGCAGGACCAAAATTTTTGGTAGCTGAGATTCATTATAGACTATTCATTTTGAATGGGCCAACTAATTTGACGCAATGCACCTCAATGCACAAAATGCGCTGCTATTTTGTGACCCCCTGGAAGTGTCGAGTCCACACTTGAGGCCCTCTATCATTTTCAGATTGGCCACCACTTTTCTAGTGGGTAAACCTGTTTTGGATAGAACTGTCTAAGAGGGGATATTCTCTTACTTTTGTAGCGCCCCTACCATTCTGATAGGTGCTTAGTGGTGTTTTTGATAGTGTAGGATGTAGGAATAGGTAAATTTAACCAGGGCCATGTCTTTTTGCTGGGCCTAGTTGTGGATTTGGGGTTGGGAGTGTCAGAGTAGAGGGGGGTGTGGCCGCCTACACTTGGGCTCAGGGATGCCTCATCTGCTTGACAAGTGGACTCTGTTGACCAATGGTTAATTTTGTGATCAGTGGAGGAGGTCTCTCATAAAAAGGGGGGGTAACATGACGGAGAGAGAAGGAGGAGCCGAAGGCTCGGGGGTTCAGAGACCCCAAAGTCTCTGGGGGGAGGCTGGAAGGCCCAGGAGTTCAGAGATCCTGGAGCCGGATAGCCGGAGGAGACTCCAAGGAGGTCGAGGTTGGGTCCCCTGGAGCAGGAGCCATCATGTATTGCAGGAGGAAGTAGGAACTTATAGGAGGAAGAAAACAGGGAACAACCTTCTGTGAGTAGAACATAGACTGTTGGGAGAGTGCAAAGGGAGTGCAAACCCCGTGGAGCTACTTGGAAATTCTGTGTTGTGTATCTAAGGACCACAGATTCAAACACTTCTCGGGGTTAGTGGAGGAGGTTGGACACTGCAAGCATTTAAAATATGGGATTAACAGGGCATTGCATATGCTTCATGCCCTATAAATTGTCCCAAAATAAAGCAATCTAAAAAGTTTCAGAGTGTGAACTGTTACTTTTATGGAATCGCATGGGAGGACTGTAATTGGAGCAGACTGGTGTAAGGTAAATGAACAATTCAGCAGCTCCCAAGGGAGTAGCGCGCTACACTTTGAAGAGATTTTTTTTATCTCTTGCTGTGTCTTTAACCACTTCCCGCCCTCCGGCGTCAAATGACGGCTGGGCGGTACGGCTCTTGTTCTGGGTGGACGTCATATGGCGGCGGAAAAAAAAAGAAAAGGGACACTACCTAGGTATCCCTAGATCGGACTTTGAAGGCATAAGAAACAATAGTGAAGTATGGAAAAATAACAATATTTATTGAAATAAAACACAAGACATCAATAAAGCATTCGAGAATTAAAAATCATATAGCATGATACAAAATATACAGTGAGCCCTTGTGCATTGACGCATTTCATCGTTAACATTCACGTAACCATTCCTTGTAATGGGAATAAAAGTGATCCAAATTTTTTTAAAGGGACAGTGTAAAAAAAAAAAAAGTAAAATGAATAATAAAAAAATTTTCAAAAAAATTAAAGCCCCCCGTCCCACGTAGAAGCAAACACATACGTACGTCGCGCCCGCATATGTAAACGGTGTTCAAACCACACATGTGCGGTATCACCGTGATCGTTTGAGTGAGAGCAATAATTCTAGCAAAAGAGCTCCTCTGTAACTCTAACCTGGTAACCCGTTGACATTTTTAAACGTCGCCTATGGAGACTTAAGGGTCAAAGTTTGTCGACATTCCATGAGCGGGCGCAATATTGAAGCGTGACATGTTGGGTATCAATTGACTCGGCATAACATTATCTTTCACAATATAAAAAAAATGGGCTAACTTTACTGTTTTTTTATTTTTTAATTCAAAAAAGTATATTTTTCCCCCAAAAAAATTGTTTGTAAGACCACTGCGCAAATATGGTGTGACATAAAATATTGCAATGACTGCCATTTTATTCTCCAGGGTGTCTGAAAAAATTAATATATATATATATATATATATATATATATATATATAATATTTGGGGGTTCTAAGTAATTTTCTCAAAAAAAATCCTGATTTTAACCTGTAAACACCAAGTGTAAAAAATAGGCCTGGTCCTTAAGTGGTTAAAGCAGAAAGTAAAAGGAAATCTAGATAGGACGCAGAGAGAATTAAAAAAAAACTGATAGGGGTCTTTGCCATTTCTTACTCTGTCCAAAGCTTTAAAAAAAAAAAAATTGGTTTTAGATAAAAGCTTTTATATAATGCTTATGTTTTCAATGTTCAAAGAAAAAAGTATTATGATAAAGGAAATATATTCTAATTATTGAGTGTAAATAACAATGAGTGTTAAAGTGGTTGTAAACCCGTACACATACCCAGTGAAGTGATTGGCCTCAGGTGACACACAGAGATGAAACAAATCCCCCTACATAAGTTGTACCTGTTTATTTGCAAATATATACCGTTTGTCTGAGCTTTCAGAAAGCAGGGGGCTACAGTAAAGTTACAATCTGCAGATTTCAGTGAGGAGAGCTGATTGGAAGAAAGGGACACCCCCCCCCCCTCACACCGCACACAGGAAGAGAGCTCAGGCTGTCAATCACATGCTGTGTACTGGAGATCCCTCCCGTGTCACCTTTTTTCTCTTGGTGTCAGGAAAACTTGTCAGAAGTGATTCATGCTGATAGCAGAAGTACAAGGCAGCAGACAGAAATGACACGTAGTGCTCTGGATTGAGACAAGTACACACTATAGGGGGATGTGCCTTGTTATGTCTGCAGTTTACAACCACTTTGACGATATATGGGTAAAAATAAAACCCTCATGCTTCTTCCATAAAAAGTTTAAGACCAATCCCTCCACAGCTGTTTTGCCAGGAGTGCCAACTGAATATAGCTGGGGGATTCAGAATAGAAACCTAACTGAAGTTATGACTTTCCAGTTTGTCTTTTTAGAGATTTGATTGTCTCATTAATTTACCTCTAGTTCCTAAGGGCCAAACGGCTTAATTATTTTTTCTTCATTCTTTCACTGTATTAGGTTAACTGAAACCATTATTCCTTATAGTGCATGATACAATGATAAATAAATGGCAATGATAAGAAGTGGTTGGTTAACTGAAAATCAAGGTCCTTTCCTCAAATTCTGAATAATATAACTGAAAATTTAAAAGAACTGTATGAACTAGAAGTAAAAGGTTATTTAATGATTCATTATTCACAATAATGGATGTTTTGTACTAGAAGATAATTAATGAATTCTTTGTGCTGACCTGCATAGCATATTTGCATAAAAACAAATGATTTAATACATGCAGTAAAACAGTGAAATTGAGATAGTCCCTTAGACTTTATGACTGATTTGATTGTGGGATGGCAGAGGCAGTGGGAGAGATTTACTAAAACTGGTGCACTAGGAATCTGGAGCAGCTGGCAATGGTAGCCAATCAGCCTCTAACTTCAGCTTGTTCAATTAAGCTTTGGCACTAAAACCTGGAAGCTGATTGGTTTCTATTCAGAGCTGCACCAGATTTTGCACTCTCCAGCTTTAGTAAATAACCCCCAGTATACTACTGGTGGCAGGTTGTAAGCATTGCTCCGCTTTGTGTAGACCTTAAAACGAAGGTCCGCATGTGTCTACATCTAGACATGTGCAATTGGTTTCGTTTTTTTTTTTTTTTTTTTCGTTTTTTCGTTAAAATTCGTTATATTCGTTCATTCGTTATCGTAAGAATGAACGAACGATTCGCTAAAAATATTAACGAATGTTCGGATCGAACGAATACGAAAAACAACGAAAATCCGAATTAACCAAATTAGAAACAACTAAACTACGAAAGAAGAAAATCTGAAAAACGAAAACAGGAACAACGAAAATCAAAATGAACGAAAAAATTCGTACATTCGTAAAAAAAAAATTTTGTTGAATTGGTAATTTTCCATGTCCCTTACAATGGCGCTGCTTAACATGCTTCGAATGGATTGAATGAAAAAATTTGCACATTCGTAACTTTTTTTTTTGATTCGTAATTTTCCGTGTCTCTTAAAATGTAATAATAGCATACACATTACATAAAATTATGAATTATGCTCCGATTACGAATCTACGAAAACAATGTTACGAAAGTACGAATAAATCAATCTAACGAAAGTACGAATGTAACTAAATCTACAAATATATACGAATGCGTACGAATTTCGAATAAACGAAAATTTATTAATTACTTTGATGCTAAATACTTATTTACGTATTTTCGGTAACGCTGTGCGATAAAAGTAGTCTCCATGGCGGATTCGCCGCAAGATCACTTTTATCAGTGGCGGGAGAGGTGTCTACCGCCCTCCTGCTGTGCTCCGGTCGTCTCCGCCGCTTACCGGACCCATCGGTAGCTGCGGAAACGATTGCGTCCTCTCCCATGGATGCCTGGCTGCAGACTGAGGGGAAGATGGCCCCTGCTCGGCTCCATAGCATGGGAGGGCGGAAGCGACGTCAAACGTCACTTCCTCCCATAGCTCTTAAAGGAGAATTTCTTTTTCAAGTGACATTTTTTTTTCATTGCGTTTTAGTGTAAATATGAGATCTGATGTCTTTTTGACCCCAGATCTCTTATTTAAGAGGTCCTGTCATGTTTTTTTCTATTACAGGAATAAAAGTGACCCAAATTTTTTTTTAAAAAAGGACAGTGTCAAAAATAAAGTAAAAAGTAAAATAAATAAGAAAAAATAAATACATTTTTTTTAAAGCGCCCTGTCCCGACGAGCTCGCGTGCAGAAGCGAACGCATATGAAAACTGTGTTTAAACCACACATGTGAGGTTACGCCACGATCATTAGAGCGAGAGCAATAATTCTATCCCTAAACCTCCTTTGTAATGCCCCGTACACACGGTCGGAAATTCCGACCACAAAATCCGTTGGATTTTTTCCGATGGATTTTGTCCGACACTGGTGTTGCATACACACAGTCGGACAAAGTTGTCGGAAAATCCGATCATTCTGAACGTGGTGATGTTCGTTGCGTACAACAGAACTACATAGAGGCTAGTAGCCAATAGGTTTGATCTCCTAATTTGATCTGAGCATGCGTGGCACTTTGTCCGTCGGAATTCTCTACACACGATCGGAAAAAGTCTGATCGGATTTTGTTGTCGGAAAATTTGAGAGCAGGATCTCAAATTTTTTTGGTCGGAAATTCCGACGGAAAAAGTCTGATGGAGCCACACACGGTCGGATTTTCTGACTACATGGTCCGATCGGACAATTTTGAAGCGTGACATGTTGGGTAATTTATCTTTCACAATATAAAAAAAAAATTGTCTAACTTTACTGTTGTCTTAGGGACAAGTTAATCAAGTTAATCAAATTCAAAATCCTGCACAGACTATACTATACGCCCCAGTGCCTTCACCGCTCTGGCACCCCTGCGAGCTTCCTACATATATTCTGGGATTGCCCACATGTTCAAAAGTATTGGAGGGAAGTAACCCAATTTATCCATGGGTTAATCAGCGCCTGTCTCCTCGGGCCTTGTGGAACTGGTGTTAGCTAAAGCAATTCGCACTCTAATAAGTATCCTATTATTTTTAGGCGAGGAAAGCTATAGTACTAAAATGGAAGTCAGCCAATACCGCTACCGTCATCATGGAAAAAGAAAATCAATACAATGATACCCCTCTACAAAAGCAACATATTTGTCCCGAGGATGCCCCAAAAAACATGAAAAAGTTTGGCACCTGTGGACGGACTCTAATGCCCCGTACACACGGTCGGAAATTCCGACAACACAAAATCCGTCGGATTTTTTCCGACGGATTTTGTCTGACACTGGTGTTGCATACACACGGTCAGACAAAGTTGTCGGAAAATCCGATCATTCTGAACGTGGTGACGTTCATTGCATACGACGGAACTTGGTTAAGTTCTATTGGCAGATAGCATGTATAATTTTATTTGTTTTCTTTTTTTAGTGCACAATAAAAAAATTGTGTAGAATAATACTTGGCTATGTGTTTTACTTCAAATGACAGTTTGGGAGTAGGCAGTTACATTTAAAAAAATACAATGTAAAATTGACAAGGGACACCAACATACCGGTAGTTGTATCTTTGATCTTATAAACTAGGCTACGGAATAATGGTGTTGTGGTAACTTGCCCAAATAAAAAAGAAAAATCACTAGAAAAAAAAAGCCTTTGAAAATTGGTTTGCAATAACTCCATCAGTATCACCAGCAAAGCAGCTTCATTATTATTCCATTAAAAAAGAGAATGTGCGCTGCATTTGGAGATTTCATAATTTGCCACGTCACGAATGTTAATTCTCCATTATGAATGCTAGTTTACAAGACCGACCGCTTCTGGCTCGTCCTTGCTTCCGAGAATGCGTGTTTGTACATTGGACTTTTGTCCGACGGACTTGCGTTCACATGATCGGAAAATCCAACAACACACATTTGTTGACGGAAAGTCCGACAACAATTGTCCGATGGAGCATACACACGGTCGGATTTTCTGCCAACAGCCTGACATCGAACATTTCCCGTTGGAAAGTCTGATCGTGTGTAAAGGGCTTTACTCTTTTTCTGTGACCAACCAAAAGATGCACACCAATAAGTTGACAATGACATGGTAACAATTTGATTTTACTCAGACTTTCAATATGCCAGTTTTTTTTACAGCATGTGGGAACCTGCATAAATCAAAATGTTTAATGTAGTAAGAAATGTACCTCTTTATTAGCTTACTGTGTGTTTGTCAGTAGACCAAAATGCTATGGAGAAAAAATAAGCGGTTTGTTTAGGCACAATTCAGATTTAAAGATTTAGTATATGAGCATCTATCAGATGTATGTGTCCCTGTCTTTGCTCTACATAATAATGTCTTGATAGTTACCTTATTGAATTCAAACACCTACAAAACGTACAGATTTCATGCTTGAGAAAGACATCGTATGATGTTGCTCGAAATGTGTTGTAATGCATAAAACAGAGTCCCAGCAGGGCATCCATGGCTATCATTTTGCCTCTATTATTCTTTTGATTACAATCAAAACAGCATATTTCAGTATATTAATTAATTTTACAGCTTTATGTCTCATTTGTGGCTTATAATGGGATCAGGCTAGAAGAACTCTTCCTAGAAATGTTGATGAAACAGTTACTTACCAATACATATGCAGAGAGAAATGATTGGCATTTTTGTCTTGGATTTTGCATGTTTTGTTTTTCTCAGCTTTTTAAATACATACCCTTTTCCCGAATACCTGTCACAGTTCATCAGAGTACCCGAGTACCTGGGTACTAAGGATGGGCCCGGTGCTCGATGCGAACCCACGTTCGCATCGAGCACCGGGCGTTCGCTCGCTCGGCGAGCCCAGAACTATTTTGGCCGCTCGCATCACGTTGGTGTGGTGCGCGCGGCCCCGCAATGCATTGCGGCCGGCGCGGCCGACGCAGTGCATTGCTGGCTGATGATTGGCCAAGCATGCACTGTGACCCCGCATGCTTGGCCAATCACAGCCCCGGAAACTCGAAGAGCCATAATTGGCTACAGGCAGGACGCCTGTAGCCAATTACAGCTCAGGGGCTGTAGTACACGCCCCCCCCCTATAAAACGCCGCCACGCCGTCTGCGCCGGTCACATGCTGTTCCGGCGCAGATTGAGCAGGCTGTTCCTGTGACACTCTGCTGCATTTAGATAGATAGAGAGAGAGATTCACTTGCAGAGATTGAGTTAGATAGATTCAGTTACAAAGATTGATTGACAAAGAGGGGCTTGTAGTGTGCTCGTGGCAGGCAGGCAGAGCTCCTATATTTTGTTACCAGAAGCACCTATAGGACTTGTAGTGTGTTCGTGGCAGGCAGGCAGAGCTCCTATATTTTGTTACCAGAAGCACCTATAGGACTTGTAGTGTGTTAGTGGCAGGCAGGCAGAGCTCCTATATTTTGTTACCAGAAGCACCTATAGGACTTGTAGTGTGTTAGTGACAGGCAGGCAGAGCTCCTATATTTTGTTACCAGAAGCACCTATAGGACTTGTAGTGTGTTAGTGGCAGGCAGGCAGAGCTCCTATATTTTGTTACCAGAAGCACCTATAGGACTTGTAGTGTGTTAGTGACAGGCAGGCAGAGCTCCTATATTTTGTTACCAGAAGCACCTATAGGACTTGTAGTGTGTTAGTGACAGGCAGGCAGAGCTCCTATATTTTGTTACCAGAAGCACCTATAGGACTTGTAGTGTGTTAGTGGCAGGCAGGCAGAGCTCCTATATTTTGTTACCAGAAGCACCTATAGGACTTGTAGTGTGTTAGTGACAGGCAGGCAGAGCTCCTATATTTTGTTACCAGAAGCACCTATAGGACTTGTAGTGTGTTAGTGGCAGGCAGGCAGAGCTCCTATATTTTGTTACCAGAAGCACCTATAGGACTTGTAGTGTGTTCGTGGCAGGCAGGCAGAGCTCCTATATTTTGTTCCCAGAAGCACCTATAGGACTTGAAGTGTGTTAGTCCCATCACACACACAGAGCTATATTTTCTTCCCAGAAGCACCTATAGGACTTGAAGTGTGTTAGTCCCATTACACACAAAGAGCTATACTTTGTTCCCAGAAGCACCTATAGGACTTGAAGTGTGTTAGTCCCATTACACACACAGAGCTATATTTTCTTCCCAGAAGCACCTATAGGACTTGAAGTGTGTTAGTCCCATTACACACACAGAGCTATATTTTCTTCCCAGAAGCACCTATAGGACTTGAAGTGTGTTAGTCCCATTACACACACAGAGCTATATTTTCTTCCCAGAAGCACCTATAGGACTTGAAGTGTGTTAGTCCCATTACACACACAGAGCTATATTTTCTTCCCAGAAGCACCTATAGGACTTGAAGTGTGTTAGTCCCATTACACACACAGAGCTATATTTTCTTCCCAGAAGCACCTATAGGACTTGAAGTGTGTTAGTCCCATCACACACACAGAGCTATATTTTGTTCCCAGAAGCACCTATAGGACTTGAAGTGTGTTAGTCCCATTACACACACAGAGCTATATTTTGTTCCCAGAAGCACCTATAGGACTTGAAGTGTGTTAGTCCCATCACACACACAGAGCTATATTTTGTTCCCAGAAGCACCTATAGGACTTGAAGTGTGTTAGTCCCATTACACACACAGAGCTATATTTTGTTCCCAGAAGCACCTATAGGACTTGAAGTGTGTTAGTCCCATCACACACACAGAGCTATATTTTCTTCCCAGAAGCACCTATAGGACTTGAAGTGTGTTAGTCCCATTACACACACAGAGCTATATTTTCTTCCCAGAAGCACCTATAGGACTTGTAGTGTGTTAGTCCCATTACACACACAGAGCTATATTTTCTTCCCAGAAGCACCTATAGGACTTGAAGTGTGTTAGTCCCATCACACACACAGAGCTATATTTTGTTCCCCAGAAGCACCTATAGGACTTGAAGTGTGTTAGTCCCATTACACACACAGAGCTATATTTTCTTCCCAGAAGCACCTATAGGACTTGAAGTGTGTTAGTCCCATTACACACACAGAGCTATATTTTGTTCCCAGAAGCACCTATAGGACTTGAAGTGTGTTAGTCCCATCACACACACAGAGCTATATTTTCTTCCCAGAAGCACCTATAGGACTTGAAGTGTGTTAGTCCCATTACACACACAGAGCTATACTTTGTTCCCAGAAGCACCTATAGGACTTGAAGTGTGTTAGTCCCATTACACACACAGAGCTATATTTTCTTCCCAGAAGCACCTATAGGACTTGAAGTGTGTTAGTCCCATTACACACACAGAGCTATATTTTCTTCCCAGAAGCACCTATAGGACTTGAAGTGTGTTAGTCCCATTACACACACAGAGCTATATTTTCTTCCCAGAAGCACCTATAGGACTTGAAGTGTGTTAGTCCCATCACACACACAGAGCTATATTTTGTTCCCAGAAGCACCTATAGGACTTGAAGTGTGTTAGTCCCATTACACACACAGAGCTATATTTTGTTCCCAGAAGCACCTATAGGACTTGAAGTGTGTTAGTCCCATCACACACACAGAGCTATATTTTCTTCCCAGAAGCACCTATAGGACTTGAAGTGTGTTAGTCCCATTACACACAAAGAGCTATACTTTGTTCCCAGAAGCACCTATAGGACTTGAAGTGTGTTAGTCCCATTACACACACAGAGCTATATTTTCTTCCCAGAAGCACCTATAGGACTTGAAGTGTGTTAGTCCCATTACACACACAGAGCTATATTTTGTTCCCAGAAGCACCTATAGGACTTGAAGTGTGTTAGTCCCATTACACACACAGAGCTATATTTTCTTCCCAGAAGCACCTATAGGACTTGAAGTGTGTTAGTCCCATTACACACACAGAGCTATATTTTCTTCCCAGAAGCACCTATAGGACTTGAAGTGTGTTAGTCCCATCACACACACAGAGCTATATTTTCTTCCCAGAAGCACCTATAGGACTTGAAGTGTGTTAGTCCCATTACACACACAGAGCTATATTTTCTTCCCAGAAGCACCTATAGGACTTGTAGTGTGTTAGTCCCATTACACACACAGAGCTATATTTTCTTCCCAGAAGCACCTATAGGACTTGAAGTGTGTTAGTCCCATCACACACACAGAGCTATATTTTGTTCCCAGAAGCACCTATAGGACTTGAAGTGTGTTAGTCCCATTACACACACAGAGCTATATTTTGTTCCCAGAAGCACCTATAGGACTTGAAGTGTGTTAGTCCCATCACACACACAGAGCTATATTTTCTTCCCAGAAGCACCTATAGGACTTGAAGTGTGTTAGTCCCATTACACACAAAGAGCTATACTTTGTTCCCAGAAGCACCTATAGGACTTGAAGTGTGTTAGTCCCATTACACACACAGAGCTATATTTTCTTCCCAGAAGCACCTATAGGACTTGTAGTGTGTTCGTGGCAGGCAGGCAGAGCTCCTATATTTTGTTCCCAGAAGCACTTATAGGACTTGAAGTGTGTTAGTCCCATTACACACACAGAGCTATATTTTCTTCCCAGAAGCACCTATAGGACTTGTAGTGTGTTAGTGGCAGGCAGGCAGAGCTCCTATATTTTGTTACCAGAAGCACCTATAGGACTTGTAGTGTGTTCGTGGCAGGCAGGCAGAGCTCCTATATTTTGTTCCCAGAGGCACCTATAGGACTTGAAGTGTGTTAGTCCCATTACACACACAGAGCTATATTTTCTTCCCAGAAGCACCTATAGGACTTGAAGTGTGTTAGTCCCATTACACACACAGAGCAATATTTTCTTCCCAGAAGCACCTATAGGACTTGAAGTGTGTTAGTCCCATCACACAGAGCTCCTCTATTTTCTTTGCATAAGCACCCACAGGACTTCTAGTGTGTTAGTGGCATCACACAGAGCTCCTATATATTCTTCTCAGCAGCACCCACAGGACTTCTAGTGTGTTAGTGGCATCACACAGAGCTCCTCTATTTTCTTTGCAGAAGCACCCACAGGACTTCTAGTGTGTTAGTGGCATCACACAGAGCTCCTCTATTTTCTTTGCAGAAGCACCCACAGGACTTCTAGTGTGTTAGTGGCATCACACAGAGCTCCTCTATTTTCTTTGCAGAAGCACCCACAGGACTTCTAGTGTGTTAGTGGCATCACACAGAGCTCCTCTATTTTCTTTGCAGAAGCACCCATAGGACTTCTAGTGTGTTAGTGGCATCACACAGAGCTCCTCTATTTTCTTTGCAGAAGCACCCACAGGACTTCTAGTGTGTTAGTGGCATCACACAGAGCTCCTCTATTTTCTTTGCAGAAGCACCCACAGGACTTCTAGTGTGTTAGTGGCATCACACAGAGCTCCTCTATTTTCTTTGCAGAAGCACCCATAGGACTTCTAGTGTGTTAGTGGCATCACACAGAGCTCCTATATATTCTTCTCAGCAGCACCCACAGGACTTCTAGTGTGTTAGTGGCATCACACAGAGCTCCTCTATTTTCTTTGCAGAAGCACCCACAGGACTTCTAGTGTGTTAGTGGCATCACACAGAGCTCCTCTATTTTCTTTGCAGAAGCACCCATAGGACTTCTAGTGTGTTAGTGGCATCACACAGAGCTCCTATATATTCTTCTCAGCAGCACCCACAGGACTTCTAGTGTGTTAGTGGCATCACACAGAGCTCCTATATTTTCTTTGCAGAAGCACCTATAGGACTTCTAGTGTGTTAGTGGCATCACACAGAGCTCCTCTATTTTCTTTGCAGAAGCACCCACAGGACTTCTAGTGTGTTAGTGGCATCACACAGAGCTCCTCTATTTTCTTTGCAGAAGCACCCATAGGACTTCTAGTGTGTTAGTGGCATCACACAGAGCTCCTATATATTCTTCTCAGCAGCACCCACAGGACTTCTAGTGTGTTAGTGGCATCACACAGAGCTCCTATATTTTCTTTGCAGAAGCACCTATAGGACTTCTAGTGTGTTAGTGGCATCACACAGAGCTCCTCTATTTTCTTTGCAGAAGCACCCACAGGACTTCTAGTGTGTTAGTGGCATCACACAGAGCTCCTATATTTTCTTCTCAGCAGCACCCACAGGACTTCTAGTGTGTTAGTGGCATCACACAGAGCTCCTATATTTTCTTTGCAGAAGCACCTATAGGACTTCTAGTGTGTTAGTGGCATCACACAGAGCTCCTATATTTTCTTCTCAGCAGCACCCACAGGACTTCTAGTGTGTTAGTGGCATCACACAGAGCTCCTATATTTTCTTTGCAGAAGCACCCATAGGACTTCTAGTGTGTTAGTGGCATCACACAGAGCTCCTATATTTTCTTCTCAGCAGCACCCACAGGACTTCTAGTGTGTTAGTGGCATCACACAGAGCTCCTATATATTCTTCTCAGCAGCACCCACAGGACTTCTAGTGTGTTAGTGGCATCACACAGAGCTCCTATATTTTCTTTGCAGAAGCACCCATAGGACTTCTAGTGTGTTAGTGGCATCACACAGAGCTCCTATATTTTCTTCTCAGCAGCACCCACAGGACTTCTAGTGTGTTAGTGGCATCACACAGAGCTCCTATATTTTCTTTGCAGAAGCACCTATAGGACTTCTAGTGTGTTAGTGGCATCACACAGAGCTCCTATATTTTCTTCTCAGCAGCACCCACAGGACTACCGACTACAATGGCTGGAAGACCGCCAAGGGGAGGCAGAGCGTGCAGAGCCAAGAACACAGGGCAGACAGTCTCTGTTTCTAGTGGACGTGGCCGTGGACGTGGACGTGGTCGTGCATCGTCATCAGCACGTGGCCATGGGACACGCGCGTCTTTGTTTTCGGCAGCTGGACATGTGGAGCCGCATCATGCTGAAGGCTTGGTAGAATGGATGACCAAGCCCTCCTCATCCTCCTCATCCTCTCTCACCCAGGCTCAGGGTACTGACAGAGCATCATCAGCCACCCCTTCCCTAGACCCACCATGTCCTCCTGAGGAGTCCCCCGAACTCTTTGAGCACAGTGTTGGGTACATGCTCCAGGAGGATGCCCAACGATTCGAAGGCTCGGATGACGATACCCAGCTTGAGGAATCTGGCAGTACAGTTCCACCAGCTGCAGCTTACTGCCAGGTTTGCTCTAGTGGTGAAGAGGGAGGGGATGATGAGGTCACTGACTCCACGTGGGTGCCTCAAGGGAGAGAGGATGAGGAGGAGGACGAGGAGGAGGAGGATGCGGCGTCACATGTCCAACGAGGCAGGATGCCCCCTGGAGGCCAGGTAGAGGCCAGCACAGCAACTGTACAACACCGCAGAGCTCCGCCTGTGCAGGGCGCTGCCTCTGCACGTTATCAGAAAAGTTCTTTGGTGTGGGCCTTTTTTGAGACGAGTGCAGCAGATCGCACCACTGCTATTTGCAATATTTGTCTCAAGCGTATCTCGCGTGGCCAAAACATCAGCCGCTTGGGCACGACAAGCATGACCAGACATATGGCGACCTGCCATGCAGCTCGTTGGCAGGCACACATAAAAGACCCACACCAAAGAACTAAGCGGACCTCTCCTTGCTCCTCCTCAGCTGGGATCTCCATCCCCACTACACCTTCAGTCCTCTCTGAAAGCTGCTCTGAGAGGACTGAAGGTGTAGAATTCGGTGTGTCACAACCAAGTACTTGCAGTACACCGACGTCCGAATGCAGCAGGCAAATTTCCCTGCCCCAGCTGCTGGACCGTAGAAAGAAGTACACTCCCAGCCATCCACATGCCCAGCGGTTGAATGCTAGCCTTGCTAAATTGCTAGCACTTCAACTGCTGCCTTTTCAGTTGGTAGACTCGGCCCCCTTCCGTGAGTTTGTTCAATGTGCGGTTCCTCAGTGGCAGGTTCCCAAACGCCACTTTTTCTCGCGGAAGGCGATTCCGTCTCTCTACCGGCATGTGGAGGGCAATGTCCATGCCTCGCTGGACAGGGCGGTCAGCGGTAAGGTGCATATTACCGCTGACTCATGGTCCAGCAGGCATGGACAGGGACGGTACCTTTCTTTCACGGCCCATTGGGTCACTCTATTGGCAGCTGGGAGGGATGCAGGACAAGGTGCAGTAGTGTTGGAGGTTGTTCCGCCACCACGCCTCCAAAACGCGACTACTGCTACTGGTTGTGACACACCTCTCTCCTCCACCCCCTCCTCTTCTTCTTCCTCCAGTGCTCTGTCCTTGGAACCAGCGGTGCTCCGTAGGCGTACAAGGGGCTACGCAAGTACGCAGGCAAAAAGATGCCATGCCGTGCTTGCGCTGGTGTGTTTGGGGGACAGGAGCCACACTGGGCCAGAGGTTCTGGCAGCTCTGCAGGGGCAGGCCGAGAGGTGGTTGACGCCACGTCAGCTTAAGCCAGGAATGGTCGTTTCTGACAATGGCACCAACCTCCTCTCCGCCCTGCGACAGGGGCAGCTCACCCATGTGCCCTGCATGGCTCACGTCCTCAACCTGGTGGTGCAGCGGTTCTTGGGCAGGTTCCCAGGCTTACAGGATGTCCTGAGGCAGGCCAGGAAAGTCTGTGTGCATTTCCGCCGATCTTATAATGCCAGTGCTCGGCTGACTGAGCTGCAAAAGGAGCTGAACCTGCCCAAGAACCGCCTAATATCTGACATGCCCACCAGGTGGAACTCAACGTTGGCCATGCTGCAGCGACTGCACACGCAGCAGAGGGCCATCAATGAGTACCTTTGCGACTACGGCACCAGGACAGGGTCAGGGGAGCTTGGGTTTTTTTCCCCACGTCAGTGGAGCATGATCAGGGATGCATGCACTGTCCTCTCACCATTTGAGGAGGCCACGAGGATGGTGAGCAGTGACAGTGCATGCATCAGTGACACTGTCCCTCTTGTCCACCTGTTGGAGCATACGCTGCGTGGGATAATGGACAGGGCACTTGAGGCAGAACAGAGGCAGGAAGAGGAGGACTTCCTTGCCTCTCAAGGCCCCCTTTATCCGGACAGTGTTCCTTCTGTCCCACCCATCACACAGGAAGAGGATGAGGAGGAGGAGGAGGAGGAGGAGGATTGTGTGAGCATGGAGGTGGAGCCTGGCACTCAGCATCAGCAGCAGCAGTCTTTTAGGGATGATGTACAGTCCCAACAAGCCAGTGGACTTGTACGTGGCTGGGAGGAGGTGGCTGGCGATCATGTCATCCTCAGTGACCCAGAAGACTCCGGACCGAATGCCTCAGCTAACCTACGCTGCATGGCCTCCCTGATCCTGCAAAGCCTGCGGAAGGATCCTCGTGTTCTTCGGATCAAGGAGAGGGACCATTACTGGCTGGCCACTCTCCTTGATCCGCGGTACAAGGGTAAGGTTGCGGACCTTATCTTGCCGTCGCAGAGGGAGCAGAGGATGAGACATCTCAGGGAGGCCTTGCAGAAAGGTCTGTGCAACGCGTTCCCAGAAACTGGGAGGCTACAAACTCCTGGTCCTGGGCGACGAGTTGCTGAGGCTTCGGTCAGTGGCAGAAGGAGCGGTGGGGAAGGTGGACGTCTGACCGATGCGTTCAGACAATTTTTTAGTCCGCAGCCCCAAGGTATGATCGGTTCCAGCAACCATCGCCAGCGTCTGATATACATGGTGCAGGAATACCTTGGGGCAAGGTCAGACTTGGACACCTTTCCCACCGAAAATCCTCTGGCTTACTGGGTCCTGAGGATGGATCACTGGCCAGAGCTTGCACAGTATGCAATTGAGCTACTGGCCTGTCCTGCCTCCAGCGTTCTTTCCGAACGCACATTCAGTGCTGCTGGAGGATTTGTGACTGATCATAGGGTGCGCCTGTCCACCGCCTCGGTTGATCGACTGACATTCATCAAAATGAATCAGTCTTGGATCACCACCAGCTACCAGGCACCTGAGGCGGATATAACCGAATAATTTTTAATGTCACATCCCTTCAAGACTGCCTATGCTGATGCTGAGTGACTGTCCTCTTATGTTCACTGACTATCCTCTTCCTCCTCCTCAATGATCCATGCCACAGCACCAGTGCCTAAGGCACAATTTTTCAGCCCCTGTTTAACAGGGGCGTGTACTTACAATTTTTTAAAAAAATGCTTCGCAACACGTGTGACTGCTGTGCTCCAAGTACAGTCTCTGTGAGGGCCGTGTTGCAGTGTTGTGGCACCAGCACCAGTGCCTAAGGCACAATTTTTCAGCCCCTGTTTAACAGGGGCGTGTACTTACAATTTTTTAAAAAAATGCTTCGCAACACGTGTGACTGCTGTGCTCCAAGTACAGTCTCTGTGAGGGCCGTGTTGCAGTGTTGTGGCACCAGCACCAGTGCCTAAGGCACAATTTTTCAGCCCCTGTTTAACAGGGGCGTGTACTTACAATTTTTTAAAAAAAATGCTTCGCAACACGTGTGACTGCTGTGCTCCAAGTACAGTCTCTGTGAGGGCCGTGTTGCAGTGTTGTGGCACCAGCACCAGTGCCTAAGGCACAATTTTTCAGCCCCTGTTTAACAGGGGCGTGTACTTACAATTTTTTAAAAAAATGCTTCGCAACACGTGTGACTGCTGTGCTCCAAGTACAGTCTCTGTGAGGGCCGTGTTGCAGTGTTGTGGCACCAGCACCAGTGCCTAAGGCACAATTTTTCAGCCCCTGTTTAACAGGGGCGTGTACTTACAATTTTTTAAAAAAATGCTTCGCAACACGTGTGACTGCTGTGCTCCAAGTACAGTCTCTGTGAGGGCCGTGTTGCAGTGTTGTGGCACCAGCACCAGTGCCTAAGGCACAATTTTTCAGCCCCTGTTTAACAGGGGCGTGTACTTACAATTTTTTAAAAAAATGCTTCGCAACACGTGTGACTGCTGTGCTCCAAGTACAGTCTCTGTGAGGGGTTGCAGTGTTGTGGCACCAGCACCAGTGCCTAAGGCACAATTTTTCAGCCCCTGTTTAACAGGGGCGGGTAATTACAAATCTTGATCTAATAGTTCACAGCAGGGCCCATTCCTGCGCCCACCAAGAGTAACTATGAGGGCCTACAGTCTTGTGGCAACACCGTCCACCACCACCGCCAAAGGCCCAATTTTTCTGCCCTGTTCATCAGGTGCTTGCAATTACAAATCTTGATCTAATAACTCACAGCAGGGCCCATTCCTGCGCCCACCAAGAGTAACTGTGAGAGCTTACAGTCTTGTGGCAAAACCGTCCACCACCACCACCCCCAATTTTTCTGCCCTGTTCAACAGGTGCATGCAATTACAAATCTTGATCTATTAACTCACAGCAGGGCCCATTCCTGTGCCCACCAGTCTTGTGGCTACACCAACATCTAATAGGGCAAATTTCTGCAGAGTATATACGCCAGGCCCCTACTTTCAAACATCCAACTTACAAACGACTCCTACTTGCAAATGGAAAGAGAAAACAGGAAGTGAGAGGAAATCTACCCCTAGGAAGGGAAATTCTATCCTGTTAGATTTAATTTGGGAAAAAGGTATCTCCTCTCTACTGATACTTTATCACCAATCCTTGTTTCAATTAAAACCCCACTTTTCCAAAAACATTTATCATTGGGACGGAAAGTGAGGTGACATGTTCTGAACAGATGTGCAAAGACAGCAAATGTTACAGGGGTGATAACCCCTCCCTATGTTCTCCAAAAAGCTTAAAAAATAGATTTTTTTGGGATGGAGCTACACTTCATAATGTACCTGTTCAGATTCTACTTAAGATCAAACCTAAAGCCGCAAGTGGTTTTAAATGGCTTCTTTTTTTCCTTTACAAATGTCATTTTGTGCAAGGACAGTTCTAAACACGGGAAACACATGCCACTTCACAGGCATACTTTGGACACCCCCCAGGTACCATATTTAAAGGAAAATGTCACTTTTTTTTTTTTCACTTTATGCATCATTAAAATGACTGCTCCCGAAAAAACGTTAGTTTTTAAAAGTTCTTTTTGCATTGATATATGTCCCCTGGGGCAGGACCCGGGTCCCCAAACCTGTTTTATGACATTAACATGCATATTGGCCGTTGTAATTAGCACTTTTGATTTCGAACGTTCGCGTCCATTATAACGTATAGGGTTCGAAAATTCGCGCGAACTTTCGGTCCGTTCGAAGGTTCTGGTTCGAACCGAACCCGGGGGTGTTCGGCTCATCCCTACTGGGTACCTGTCACAGTCCATATGAATACCTGAGTACCTGTCACAGCCCATATGAGTACCGGAGTACCTGTCACAGTCCATATGTGTACCCGAGTACCTGTCACAGCCCATATGAGTACCCGAGTACCTGTCACAGTCTATATGAGTACCTGTCCCAATTCATATGAGTACCTTGTACCTGAGTACCTGTCACCGCCCTTCAGAGTACCCGAATGCCTATCTATAGCCCATCAGAGTACCCGAGTACCTATCTGTAGCCCATCAGAGTACCCAAGTACCTGTCACCAGGCTATCAAAGTACCTGAGTACCTGTCACCAGCCCATCAGAGTATCCGAGTATCTATCTGCAGCCCATCAGAGTATCCGAGTACATATCTGCAGCCCATGCCTCATAGAATATACATTGTGGTGTTTGCTTTCCAAAATTGGGTCATTTTGTGGGTAATTCCATTGTCCTGGTGCTCAAGGGCCTTCAAAAGTGTAATAGGTGGTTGAGAAATGAGATGTGTCATTTATGCTCGTAGAACGCCTGAAGGTGCTACTTCAATGTTGGTCCTCTGTATGTGGCCAGGCTGTGTAAAAAGTCTCACACATGTGGTATCGCCATACTCGGGAAGAGTAGCAGAATGTATTTCGGGGTGTAATTTGTTGTATACATATGCTGTGTGTGAGAAATAATCTGATAATATGACAATTTTGTAAATAAAAAAAATAAAAATCTTAATATTGCAAAGAATTGTGGGAAAAAATTACAATTTAAAAAAACTCACCATGCTACTTACTTAATACCTTGGAATGTCTACTTTCTAAAAAGGGGTCATTTGGGGGGTATTTTTACTAGTGTGCTAGTGTATCATTTGAGCTTAGGCTGGCCATACGCGGTGCAAACCACCGGTTGCAGGAAAGAAATTTGCACGATTCTCCAATCAACACAGGCAGTGTTGACAGGAATCAGATAGGGGAATCAATTGTCTTCTCTTGGCAGGGGGCAGGCAGGGGAAGCCAAAGACAGTGATTATTGCTAGCGTCTATAGTAGCCGCTAGCGATAATCACAAGAGAATCCGGCAGGCTGGTTGTACTCAAATCAATTGATCAATCAAGCCTGTTCCTACGGACTCTGCTGAGTGTGTTATTGTCAGCCCCTGTTTGTCCCTGTGTTTGGGTTCTTTCCTCCTGGACCTGTGCTGGACTATAATTATCTTTTACGAATGATAATCCACCGGATTTTGTCTGTATTCCCAGCTGCCACAGCGAGGCCATCCTAAAGTGTTACTAAACTTACAGCAGTAACATCAGTCTGTATATGCAGTAAAGCATGCTTGTTATACTCACTGGTGAACCTAAGGGGTTAATCATCTACAATGTGTAGAGGCCACTGTCCCCAATCCATCTCCTGTTAGTACAGAGCCTTTGGAGTCACTCTGCACATGCTCAGTTTGGTATGTATTTCTAGAGAGTTTTATTTTTTTCTTGGGAGGGTGCATGTGCACTAGGCCAATCAGTATTGTCTAGACAGAGGGTCAGGGGTTCTGTTTAGTAATACTTTAAGGCCTTTGGGGATTCCAAATCATGGTAAAATCACAGTAAAATGCACAACGAGCATTGGGTGCCATAATTCCTAATGCAAGTGCAGTGCGATATTATTGCGATTGTCACGCTACAGAATCTCGCAGAAGTACGGCAAAATGCTGCAAAAATCATTGCCCAAAAAGGAGCAGGAGCTTCTTTCAGGCAACAAACACACATAGGACAGCCCATTGAAGTAAATAGGCTGCCCTATAGCCCATTGAAGTAAATAGGCTGCCCTATGACTGAAACATGGAAATGCACGTAAATTGCGCTTACAAAAATGGGAGCCTGCTACATGAAATGTGAATGGGGCCAAGATGTAGCCTGGCAATTTTCTTGCAGACAAACCCAAACACGCTACCAGCATTTTAAAGATATATCATATATCTCCCAGAGGAAGTCACGAGGTGTGACGAAACCGGTAGGAAGAGTCTGGCTGACTGATGCACAATGAAATAGGAAGTACTGTGGAGAGAATAGGACAGGGGAAACAGCGAACGCCGGGTCTGCAGACCGGAATACAGATGATCACTTCACCCCTTCACACCAGGACATCTTATATGCGTTTTTTTTTTTTATTTTGTCAATGTGAGTGTAATGTGATGAGTTTTTAGTTGCCATTCAATTTTTTTAAATGGAATTACACTATTGCACGCCTCTATTATTCCCTGTATGTATATGAGGTGATCTTTAAAAACACCAGACGGTAGTTGTGGCTTTATTGATCAGCATTCTTACCAGGAGGTGGAGTGAATATGGGATCTGTGCTTACCATTAACCAGCCATTATATGGATGATGACCATCTAAGCTCTTACCATTTACTATAGGCTTGTTTTTAAAGTCCTTAAAGCAGAGCTCCACCCTAAAGTGGAACTTCTGCTCATCGGATTCCTCCCCCCTTCCGATGTCACAATTGGCACCTTTCGGGGGGAGGGGGGGACAGGATACCTGTCTTTGACAGGTATCCTTTCCCACTTCCGGAAGTATGCCGCGGCGTGATGTCACCATGGGCTCCCTCCTCCTCCTCCCTCGGCCGCCGGGCTAATAGGAGAGAGGAGCGGGGCCTCGCGCAAGCGCAGTAGGGTTCCCGGCGTGAACCCGAAAGGCTACACTGCCGGGTCACCTTACACGCAATGGCGGCGGCAGCACCCGACAGCTGATGGAGACATCAGCTGCGGTGCCGACATCGAGGAACAGCAGGAAAGGTAAGTGTCCATTTATTAAAAGCCAGCAGCTGCAGTATGTGTAGCTGCTGGTTTTTAAATTTTTTTTCCCGGAACACCCCTTTAAGGTGAGGGCACACCCGAAGGGGGAGAGTGCACATTGCATGAAGACACCATTTTTTTCACTTATTTATTTGATATGTTTATGGACTTTTTCTTGCTTATTATTATTGAGGACTGTGTATATACACACTGAGCACTTGCACTGTAATTGGGCATATTTTATACAATATCATATTATTTGTTTATTACTTATTTATTTAAAATTTTTAAATTTTTAGAGTTTTTAGTACAATATTTTTTAGTGCCTCACATTGGGTATAGGTGTCCGATTTGTCCGCTGCAATGTTGCAGTCCTGCTAGAAAATCACTGATCGCCACCATTACTAGTAAAGAAAATAAATAAATAAAAATGCCATAAAAATATAGCATTGTTTGTAGATGCAATAACTTTTTCCCAAACCAATCAATATACGCTTATTTTGATTGTTTTACCAATTTTTTTTAGCAGAATACATATTGGCCTAAATTGATGAAGAATGTGATTTTTTTTACATTTTTTTTATTAGATATGTTCTATAGCAGAAAGTACAAAATAAATAAAAAATTCTGATTGGGGTTTTAGCTTCCCCTTTGCCAATAAGCCCCCTTCAAACTTGAGCATTTTTCTTTGTTTCCCTGTCTGTCTGCGCTCAACATAAAGAATTTTCTAATCATCCTTGTTTACATTTGTACGCTCAGTCACCCTGTGCTCAACAAAGTACTTGACCTTTTTTAAAGCTTATTCAGGTGTTTTTGGAAATATAAACTTATTTGGAGTGCCTGTAAAGACAAGATATGTGATTTTTACATATTTTCACATCTGAAGAATTTCTCTCCTATTCGACTGCTGTACTCTTTTCCCAGTCTATGAAACAAACTTCTGAAGCTTGATACTCATAAAAAAAGACTTGTAATATGCCTGTAAGATGCTTGAAAAATGCCTGAAAAAAACATTTAAAAATCGCCAGGAATACACACAGGTGACTAATACAGACAATTTCAATTTGCGGGAGAATCAACAAACCCGCCAGGAAGTTTGTGAACCTTGAACATAATGCCAAACACTATTAAAGTCTGTGATAGCCAAATCTTATCTTTTTCAAGATTTTGTTAAATAAAAGGCAGCTGGGCACGGACATAGGGGGACATGTACTAATATAAAAAACACTGTTTAGCTAGGAAAGGTTCATTTATGCGGCATAAAAATGAAGTATAAAAATACACAATTTTTTAAATAACATGCTTGTGGGATGCTTGATATCTTCTATTTTGCAGCGGGAGTGCGATGGGTCAGCATTATCGGGCAGTGGGTTATCGTGTTGGCGGACTAACATTGTCAGGTAGCAGGTCATTATGGTGTTGGTTCATCGTCATTGTTGAGGATCTACATTGCTGGATAATGTCATTGACAATGGACTTACATTTGGGGGCATTGCTTCCTTTTTTTGGAAGCCCTTATTACAACAGGGGCCCCTAGCAAAATGAGTAAAAAGTTACATTAGTCCCTCTAATTACTCATTCCTACCCCCCCCCCCCCCCCCCAAGAAAAAAGATACAAGTAAAATAAACACCAACATCATGAAAAATTCCTTTATGTAAAAAAAAACAACGGGGGTTGGAAGTGCAGTCACTGTAAATCTGAGGGGTAGATCTGAAATGAGGGGAAGCTCTGCTGATTTTATCATGCATTCATGTGCAAGCTAAAATGCTGTTTTTTTATTTTCCTTGCATCCCCCCCGGGCGACTGCACTTCCAAGTGCACTTTCAGTGCAATTTCAAGGGCACTTTGCACTTGTAGTTTGCACTTGTAGTGCAAAGAGGTTTTGTCTTTCGGAAATAACCCCCAATGTTCTCTGATGTAAATTCACATCCGTGAAGCCATGGAGGTATCTCTGATTAATCAGTTACTTACCCTCCCAGTCTCAAAACGCACAGCCTTTGAGAGAGCATATTTCTAATAGAGGTAGGAATCAGAATATGCTGCTTGAAAACCATGGGTTCCAAAAGCTAAAGATATCATTGATTATAAATGCCCACCAGCAAATTATGCCTATTATAAAGTAACAAATATAAAAGCTTTGTAGGGTAAAAAAATAAATCTTTCAAATGAGACATGACTCACATCCCCTGTCTATCATGTCATTAATCATGTTCAAATGTTCCAAAGAGTAAAATACCTAAAGGAAAGTGAGAATGAATAATAACACATGCTTGAAAAAAGGCAACATTAACCACTTCAGCCCTGGAAGGTTTTACCCCCTTCATGACCAGGCCATTTTTTTTTGCAATACGGCACTACTTTACTTTAACTGACAATTGTGCGGTCGTGCGTCGCTGTACCCAAATAAAATGTATGTCTATACTATCTTTATAATATCAGGCTACATTTTCCAGTGCATAGGCTGTAGGTGACATGATGGCGCTTGGAGAGGGGATAAGTACATTTTTTGCTTAAAAATATAATGCCATTTGGTAATGGTGACAGGTGTTCTACTGAGAAATTGTATGGCATCTGTCGCTTACCCACAGTTATGCTGGGCATTGTAATGAATTGGTGGAAAGTGCAGCCATACAATCATAGGAAATAAAGAATCTTAAGTACGTAAGTAAGTAAAAAAAAAGGAAGCTTTAATGCTCTTGGGACAGTTTAACCACCTCAGCCCTGGAAGATTTGGCTGCTCAATAACCAGGTCATTTTTTGTGATATGGCACTGCATTGCTTTAACTGACAATTGCGCTGTTGTGCAACATTGCACCCAAACAAAATTGACGTCCTTTTTTTCCCCCACAAATAGAGCTTTCTTTTGGTGGTATTTGATCACCTCTGTGGTTTTTATTTTTTGCGCTATAAACAAATAAAGAGCGACAATTTTGAAAAAGAAAACCCGGAAAATTTCCTATCAAATACTTACCGTAATTTTCCTTTCCTGATAGACTCCATTGCAGCATACGTGTGGGTTAACCCCGCCTCCACTCCTCTCATATAGGACCCCTCTCCCATAAATCTTTGCTCCAAACCAGCGGCCGTGTTCCGTAACTAGCCTACTCCAGACATTTGGGAGGGAACTCCTGCTGCCATAGAGTCAATAAGAAAAGGAAAATTACGGTAAGTATTTGATAGGAAATTTTCAGTTTTCCTGACAGACTCCATGGCAGCATACGTGGGGGGGGGGGGGAAATAACTCGCCGCACACACCCAGGTGGGCAAAATGTTGAGCAAAGAAAGTTTAACACCGTCAACCGACAGTACTTGTAAACCGAAATCAACTGAAGATAGGGCAGCCGGTTCAACACAGTAATGGGACACAAACATGTTCACAGACGACCAGGAAGCTGCCCTGCAAATTACTTCAGGAACTACATGACGCAAAGCTGCTCAAGATGTAGACCCACTCCTGGTCAGGTGAGCAGACACTACCTCCAAAGGAGCTAAGCCCTTGCGATCCCATATGTCCAATGTCGCATGACAAGTCACACTAGTGGAAATGGAGCCCCAAGGTGCTTACAGAACGTCCTCCTCCTTGCTTTGCAGGAGACTCTACCTTGGTTGGGACAGTTCCAGTTCTTCCTGGTCATCCTAGTGGGAACACGCCGCAATGGCTGTTGGACTTCGTGTGTGGCTTGTATCCCACTCTTTAAGTGATTCTTGCACCACATGCCTCACTAGGGATTCCATTTACTGAAAACACCACCACCTGGGCTTAACATGGCTCACACAGAGACTTGCCCTCTGGGACTGGAGTCCCGCATCCCCAGCAGGCTCCCTCCTTGGAGCAGCTGACATAGCGGTGGGTGCATAGAGGAGGATTCAGAGCTTCTGCTATAAAGGCTGGACCTTGACGATGACCTATGACAAATACATCTGAAGAAAAATGTTTTGACCTAATGAGGTATTTATCGTCTCGTGCCGTGTATTGTCAACCTGACCTAGAAAGAATCACAAAAGCAAATAGGATAGAAAGGAAATGGTTAAAGAACCCCAAAAGAGTACCCAGGTCAGCAAGGAAATGAAAGGGTTAAACCAACCCTCTCATACCTGCTACACCAGGGCTGGCCACACAGGGGGGCTGTGATACATCCACAGTGTGAAACTGCACAGAAAGTCCGACAACCTGCACAGGTGATCAAATCAAAGCACAATCACACAGAGACAGCATACAAGGGTGTTACTGCAGAGCATACCCTGTGATAATTGCACACAGCACTTTGGGAAACTGCTGCAAACTGCCTACAGAGAAATCCCTACATCAACACTGACCGCCGATTGAATTTCTCCCCTGAAATTATGCCACCACAGCCCAAAGCGCGCATGCACTGGGCCCCTGGGCAGGAGCACCCCACTGATGCCCGGCCAGAAGAGAAAGCAGCGGCTTGGAATGCAAATGCACCCCAGCTGCCATAGACTGGAAGACACTAGAGCCAGAGAAGAAACAGACAAACAGAAACACACAAACTACTGCCATGGAATATGTAATATAAAAGTATACATCACTGCACACACAACAACATCGATCAGACCAGGCCAGGTAGGTTGATCACACCAAGCTTGGGGCAGATAGGGCCAACCGCTAACAGCTGGGCTATCTGGCCACTGCGCCACTTTCCTGCTTTAACTCTTCCAGCGCCTCCTTCGTTTGACCACTCCATACCCTGCTAACAGCCAAGGCTTATCAGAGTATCTTCTGTTTAGCTCGCTCCATACCCTGCTAATAGAGTATCACGACCTGTCTTCCCAGTGCTCGCCGCCAGCCGGTCTTGATCGTGGAGAGAAAAAACTTCAGGTGGACAAATAACCAAATCGGTCTTTAGGAGGAGGACAAAAAAGGAACACGGCCGCTGTCTTGGAGCAAAGATTTATGGGGGATGGGTCCTATAGGGGAGGAGTGGAGGTGGGGTTAACCCACACGTATGCTGCCATGAAGTCTGTCAGGAAACAATATTTTCTGTGTCCTGCTGCAAATTTTGTGTACCTTCTGTCTGGCGATTGTTACTCTGCTATAAATATAAATTAAATCCACTTTATAGCACGTCGAATGCGTGTGTATTGTTTTTTTGAGTAGGGCTTGTAATGGGGATTTCTGAAGGTTGAAGAAATTGTCATTGTCACAATTAGTCAATTGTCCAAATCTTCTCACTCAGCACTTTGTTGCTTGTCAGCTCCACTTGGAAATTGGAAAATGAGCTTGTGAAAAAGCCTCTCAACAGCTTTTACAAGTTGAACAGGACTTTCCCACTGAAGTTAATGGATCGTGGGCCAACCATGCAGTGGGAATGAAGTATGGAATGAGTGGATTTCTTTTTCATATTTTTTGTGGCAGACATACAATATCTCACAAAGTGAGTACACCCCTCACATTTTTGTAAATATTTTATTATATCTTTTCATGTAACAACACTGTAGAAATTACACTTTGCTACAATGTAAAGTAGTGAGTGTACAGCTTTTATAACAGTGTCAATTTGCTGTCCCCCTCAAAATAACTCAACACACAGCCATTAATGTCTAAACCACTGGCAACACAAGTGAGTACACCCCTAAGTAAAAATGTCCAAATAGGGCCCAAAGTGTCAATATTTTGTGTGGCCACCATTATTTTCCAGCACTGCCTTAACCCTCTTGGGCATGGAGTTCACCAGAGTTTCACAGGTTGCCACTGGAGTCCTCTTCCACTCCTCCATGACGACATTATGGAACTGGTGGATGTTAGAGACTTTGCGCTTCTCCACCTTCCGTTTGAGAATGCCCCACAGATGCTCAATAGGGTTTAGGTCTGGAGACATGCTTGGCCAGTCCATCACCTTTACCCTCAGCTTCTTTAGCAAGGCAGTGGTCGTCTTGGAGGTGTGTTTGGGGTCGTTATGTTGGAATACTGCCCTGATGCCCAGTCTCTGAAAGAAGGGGATCATGCTCTGCTTCAGTATGTCACAGTCCATATTGGCATTCATGGTTCCCTCAATGA
This sequence comes from Lithobates sylvaticus, assembly GCA_028564925.1. NCBI lineage: Eukaryota > Metazoa > Chordata > Amphibia > Anura > Ranidae > Lithobates > Lithobates sylvaticus. The sequence continues at coordinate 496,634,217 of CM053026.1, read as the reverse complement.
ACTGTAGCTCCCCAGTGCCGGCAGCACTCATGCAGGCCCAGACCATGACACTCCCACCACTATGCTTGACTGTAGGCAAGACACACTTGTCTTTGTACTCCTCACCTGGTTGCCACCACACACGCTTGACACCATCTGACCCAAATACGTTTATCTTGGTCTCATCAGACCACAGGACATGGTTCCAGTAATCCATGTCCTTAGTCTGCTTTTCTTCAGCAAACTGTTTGCGGGCTTTCTTGTGCATCATCTTTAGAAGAGGATTCCTTCTGGGACAACAGAATTTGATTGCAGTTTGACAAAATTTGATTGACAGCAGACCAATTTGATGCAGTGTGCGGCATATGGCGGGGCTCAGTTTTAGGGTCTTGGCAATCTTCTTATAGCCTAGGCCATCTTATGTAGAGCAACAATTTTTTTTTCAGATCCTCAGAGAGTTCTTTGTCATGAGGTGCCATATTGTACTTCCAGTGACCAGTATGAGAGAATGAGAGCGATAACACCAAATGTAACACACCTGCTCCCCATTCACACCTTAGACCTTGTAACACTAACGAGTCACATGACACAGGGGAGGGAAAATGGCTAATTGGGCCCAATTTGGACATTTTCACTTAGGGTGTACTCACTTTTGTTGCCAGCGGTTTAGACAATAATGGTTGTGTGTTGAGTTATTTTGAGGGGACAGCAAATTTACACTGTTATACAAGCTGTACATTTCTTCACAGTGTAATTTCTTCAGTGTTGTCACATGAAAAGATATAATAAAATGTGAAGGGTGTACTCGCTTTTGTGAGATACTATACATACAAATATAATTAAAAAAATCATGTTTTCTGAGGCTTTGTTTTGCAAAATAAAGTACATCTATCTTCTGCTAGCTCTTTTACTAGTAGAGGAGCCCGGCTTTCTTCTTCGTCGTCGCCGATGTCCGGGGGTCTTGTTCCGACTTCGGGGGTCTTGTCCCGCTCTTCGGTTCTTCTTGCCGGGCCTCTGCTATCTGTCGCTGTCACCGCCGTTGCCTTCTTCTTCTCCTTGATTTAGGCATGTATAAGGTTTGCTTGTTCACCCTAGGTCTTTATCACCCCATATGAATCTAAATAATTTTTTAAAAATGTTTTAAGGTCAATAGGAGAAATCTCAATGGGGAGTTCTGAACAAATATAACATTTTAAATAGAATATTAATTTTTATGAAATATTTTTGGCCAAACTATGATAGGGGGGTTTCCCCTCCATCTCTCCGGGTCCTCTGCTAGTTTTTAAAATACTGTATAGGTGGGTCGTTTTTGATATAAGGTCCCTAAAGAAGGAGTCAAGTGTATGTCTAAGCATGGAAGAGCATCTTGTTTCCAGGTAAATTGAAAATACCTTTGCACATTTCAGAGAGTTTGAGCTTCTAAGAATACATTTAACGCTTGGGACTTAGAATGTTTCACTTTAAGGTCGAATATGAGAATGAATTGTTTCAATGCTTCAAATAGATTTAGGATGGATACTATAGGAGAGGATAGCAAAATGGGTATATCATGAAGAAATAATCTTAGACTAAAGCACATTTGTGCTCTTGACCCCACATACAGGAATGAGTGGATTTCAAAGAACTGCTGTGTTGTTACATATTACGCAAGTTATATTACATATATATGGGGCAAAGGAAGGAAAGTGGCTTTAAGTACAAATATTCTTCAAACAAATCTGTGCTATTCTTAAACTGGTCACAGATTACTGTACTCATTGTTTCCGATTAGCCAGTGGGCTGAAAGAAAAATTTATGGATTCCTCCATCCAAAGAATCAATAGAGGATTAAAGCGGTGAATGGAGGAATCCTCCACAGAGAGAGATTTTATTCTGAAAGCAGGGACTCTTCGCTGTAACAATACGATTGAGAAAACTTTTCAACTTGCCTGTTCGACATAAGTCATTCCTTAGATTGACTGAGAGCTGCCGCACTTGGATGAAAATGTGGCTGGTCCCTGCTCAACTGGCTACTTTTCAACCCATCTACAGTGCCTTGGAAATGTATTCATATCCCTTGAAATTTTCCACATGTTACAACCAAAAACTTAAATGTATTTTATTGGGATTTCATATGATAGAGCAACACAAAGTGTCACATAACTGTGAAGTGGAAGGAAAATGAATGGTTTTCAATTTTTTTTACAAATAAATAAATAAAAAGTGTGGCGTGCATTTATATTCTGCCCAATACTTTGCAGAACCACCTTTCGCTGCAATTACAGCTCAGCGGGAGATCTGTCCGTTGATCCCCATACACACGGTCGGACTTTTTCATGGATTCTGTCCGATCGGACAATGTTGTTGAAAAATCAGACCGTGTGTATGCACCATCGGACAGTGTACGTCGGATTGTCCGACGGACAAAGTCTTATCTCCTGCTGGAAAGATTTGCCGACAACACGGTCCGATCACACCAAATCCGATCGTGTGTACGGTTGTCCGACCGGACAAAGTGCTACGCATGCTCACATCACATTACAAGACCAAAGCTATTGGCTACTAGCCTCTACGTAGTCCCGTCGTAGGCAACAAACGTCGCCACGTTCAGAATGATCGGATTTTCCGACAACTTTGTCCGACCGTGTGTACGCAAAACCAACATCAGACAAAGTATGACGGACAGGATCCGACCGACCTGGTCCGCGGATTGTCCGACCGTGTGTATGGGGCTTAACACGCACCGGCGTATAACACGCACCCCAAGTTTAAGAGGGCCTTTTAAAGGAAAAAAAGTTTTAGGAGGGAAGTTTGGGAAAAAAAAAAAACTTACATTTAAGCGTCATTTGCAGCTTGCCCAGCGCCATTTGCAGCCTTGCCCAGCGCCATTTGCAGCCTTGCCCAGTGCCATTTGCAGCCTTGCCCAGCGTCATTTGCGCCTTGCCCAGCGTCATTTGCAGCTTGTCCAGCGCCATTTGCAGCCTTGCCCAGCGCCTTTGCAGCCTTGCCCAGCGCCATTTGCAGCCTTGCCCAGCGTCATTTGCACCTTGCCCAGCGTCATTTGCAGCTTGTCAGCGCCATTTGCAGCCTTGCCCAGTGTCATTTCAGCTTGCCCAGTGTCATTTGCAGCTTGCCCAGATTTGCAGCTTGCCCAGTGTCATTTGAGCTTGCCCAGTGTCATTTGCAGCTTGCCAGCGTCATTTGCAGCTTGCCCAGTGTAATTTGCAGCTTGACAGCGTCATTTGAAGCTTGCCCACGTTTAAATTTCCAGCCTCCTAGACAGACTGCGCGATCACCGCCGAAAAAGACCGAGCGAGCGCCGCCAAAAAAGACTGAGCGCCGACGGAAAAGACCGAGCCGACTTTTTGGCTCCGCTCGCAGTCCCGCCTCCCTGCTGTTTCGGAGCGAGCGCAGGGAGGCGAGACTGCGAGCGGAGCCGAGCAGTCAGATCGGTCTTTTTCAGCAGCGCTCGGTCTTTTTTGGCGGCGCACGTTTTTTTTTAACGGCGCTCGCTATTTTTCGGCGCTGCTCGATTTTTTTGGTCACTTTTTTTTGGGGATCGGCGTATAACACGCACCCACGACTTTCCCCCGATTTTAAGGGGGATTTAGTGCGTGTTATACGCCGATAAATACGGTATGTCTCTACCAGCTTTGCACATCTAGAGAGTGACATTTTTGCCCATTCTTCTTTGCAAAATAGCTCAAGCTCTGTCAGATTGGAAGGAGAGTACCTGTGAACGGCAATTTTTGAAGTCTTGCCACAGATTCTCAGTTGGACTTAGGTCTGGACTTTGACTGGGACATTCTAACACATGAATATGTTTTGATCTAAACCATTCCATTGTAGCTCTGGTTGTATGTTTAGGGTTGTTGTCCTGCTAGAAAGTGAACCTCTGCCCCAGTCTCAAGGCTTTTGCAGACTCTAACAGGTATTCTTCTAAGATTGCCCTGTATTTGGCTCCATGCATCTTCCCAGCAACTCTGACCATCTTCCGTGTCCCTGCTGAGGAAAAGCGTCCCCACAACATGATACTGCCACCACCATGTTTCATGGTGGGGATGGTGTGTTCAGGATGATGTGCAGCATCAGTTTTCTGCCACACATAGCGTTTTTTTTTAGGCCAAAAAGTTAAATTTTGGTCTCATCTGACAAGAGCACCTTCTTCCACATGTTTGCTGTGTCCCCCACATGGCTTTTTCGCACGATCGAATTCGATCGGGAACTGATCAATCCCCAGGCCCAGGCCAATGAAATCTGGCCTGGACCTGGTGATCGCTCCTGGCGAATGAGATCCTTCCCCTGCATGTGTAAGTGTAAACACAGCAGGGGAAGTGATGTCGTCTCTCCTCGTGTCGGTCTTTTCATTCCAGATGGAGAGGAGAGAGCATCTAACAGTGAGCTGCACCAACACTACACTGACACCAGGTCACATAGGCACACAATTCACCCTTGATCATCCCCCCAGTTAACCCCTTCTGTGTCAGGCAGTACAGCAATCAGATTTTTTTTTGATTGCTGTACAGGTGTGATTAGTGACATTAATCAGTGTTAGGGCAATTAGTATTGAGTATTAGACCCAGATAGGTCTAGGGACCCCCTAACCCCCCCAATCTGTCACCTGTGATCACAGTATAAATGTCACGGGTGACGCAGTTTAGCTAGTTTATTTTTTATAGTGTCAGGGCTCCCGCCATATTTTACCCAATAAATGTTTAACCCCCTGATCACCCGGCAGGTGATCAAAGTTAGGTTTTAGCGTCAGATACGCAGCATCAGATTAGTGCTAGTACTGCTAACACCCACGCACGCACCCTTAGTAGTATAGTGTCTGAAAGCATCCATATCTGATCTGATCAGATCTATACTAGCGTCCCCAGCAGTTTAGGGTTCCCAAAAATGCAGTGTTAACGGGATCAGCCCAGATACCTGCTAGCACCTGCGTTTAGCCCCTCCGCCCAGCCCAGCCAACACAAGTACAGTATCAATCGATCACTGTCACTTACAAAACACAAAACTGCAGCGTTCGCAGAGTCATGCCTGATCCCTGCGAATGCTAACAGTTTTTTTGGTAGCATTTGAATCAGTCACTAACAGTCAGGAGCTTTTTTACCTGTGAGTCTCACTAGTGGACCAGTAAATTTAGAGACCCAAATGTCAAATCGAAGGTACACTAGTGAAGAGGCCTACACGTTTCTGAGCATGACAGATAGTGAAGAAGAAGTCATGTATCTGTCAGATTCTGGCTCAGAATACGAACCTGTAGACAGCAGCAGCACCCTGACAGATAGCTCTGACGATGGAGTTGTGGTCCCTGCCAAGGTCAGGCATACCAGACCCCGATCTTTTTCTGCTGTCGTTGAGGTGCAAGAACCGCAGGTCCCACGTATGGAGAGCCAGTACTAGCGCCGATATTCCTTCTGGTGAACTGGCAAGCACCAGCGGCCTAGTACATCCTGGTCATACATCCAGCACTGCAGTAACACTTGGTGACGTGGTGAGTCCCATAAGTGCAGTTCAAGCTGGCGAGGTGGCAAGCACGAGTAGTGTCCCGCTGCCACCAAGAAGAAGACAAACACAGGCCCGTCGAGCCCATAGTGCCCTTCCTGCTGCATTCGCCAATCCTAATTGGGAACCCACCACTTCTGCAGCACCCGTACCTTCCCCATTCACTGGCCAACCCGGAATTCAGGTGATTTTACGTCACTTGATCTTTATTCACTGTTTTTAACCGAAGATCTCTATAGATCTATTGTGGACCAAAGCAATTTGTATGCTGGTCAATTCATCGCCAGCTGACCCTTGCCAGAGATTGGAAACCAATTATGGTTTCCGAATTTAAGACGTTTCTAGGCTTATCCCTTATCATGGGCATAACTAAAAAGAGTGAGTTGCGGTCATATTGGTCCACTGACCCAATTCACCATATGCCCGTGTTCTCTGCCTCCATGGCCAGGACACGATACGAGCAGATCTTGAGGTTCATGCACTTCTATGACAATGAAGTCTGTCATCCTCGGGGTGACCCTGGATTTGTTCGGCTCTACAAAATTCGGCCTCTGGTAAACCACTTGAACCAACGTTTTGCAGCCTTGTTTACTCCTGATCAAGTTGTCTGCATTGATGAGTCCTTGATTACGTTTTCTGGCCGTTTGTCTATCAAACAGTATCTTCCCAGCAAGCGTGTCAGATACTGGGTCAAGATGTATAAGTTCTGCGACAGAGCCCCATGGCTACACATATAGCTTTATGGTTTACGAGGGAAGAGATTGTCACGTAGAGCCGGAGAACTGCCCAGACTACATAGGGAGCGCTGGTAAGATAGTGTGGGACTTGGCATCACCCTTATTCAGAAAGGGGTACCACTTGTACGTGGACAATTATTACATGAGAGTGACACTTTTTAGTCACCTTTTTGATTATGGAATTGGCGCATGTGGCACCATGCGATCTAATTGCTGGGGCTTCCCCCAACGGCTTGTAGAATCCTGACTTAGACGGGGGGAGAGAGCCTGCTTAAGGTGTAATAATTTGTTAGCAGTGAAGTGGAGGGATTCACGGAATGTTTTTGTTCTGTCCTCGCTTCACGCAGACACGGCAGTCCAAATTCCTACGGTGACTGGTGTTCTGGAGAAACCCCTCTGTGTCCACGAATGCAACCTTAACATGGGAGGGGTGTACCTCAACGACCAGTTGTTGGAGCCATACCTAATTGCCCATAAGGCCAGACGCTGGTACAAAAAAGTGTCTGTTTTTTATTTCAATTGGCTTTGCTGAATGCTTTTGTGCTATACAAAGCTTCAGGATGGACTGGATCCTTCCTTATATTCCAGGAAAAGATCATCAGAGCCCTTCTGTTTCCAGACGGTGCTCTTGCCCAACTTCCCAATCCAAATGCAGTGAGCCGGCTGCATGAGAGGCATTTTCCTTTTGTCCTCCCTGGTACCCCTACCCAAAGAAACCCCCAAAAAAGATGTTATGTCTGCAGCAAATGCGGATTTAGGCGTGACACTCGATTTTATTGTCCCTCCTGTCTTGACCAACTTGGTCTCTGCATTGGTGAATGTTTCAAACGCTACCACACATTAGTGGAGTTTTAGCGTAGGGTGCAGCACCACACAGTCCTAGGCACACTAACACAGGGTCTTGTGGGTCTCGAAAGATGTGATGGCCATCACATTTTAAGAGACCTTAATCTTCAACATTCAGTTTACCGTTTTTTTTACAGTTTTTATAAAAGTGAAAAAAGTAAAAAAAAAAAACACACAAAAACACAAAAAAAATATAAAATAAAAAATCCAAAAATAGTTGTGGTTGTATTTTTCTCCTCTCTCTCTACTGTTCTCTCTCTTATGTTCGCTCTCTCTGGTCCGCTCTACTGTTCGCTCACTATTGTTCTATATCTATCGTTCTCTCTCTGTTTTATTTTTACTATGTTTTATTGTATTTGCTTTGCAGGTATGGTATGTTATACTGTAATGTTTTTTTTTATTGTTAACCATCATTTGCTTAGAAGCTTAGCACGGGTTTATTTATCTTGACAGCAACAGCGTTTGCTCCCACGATACATAAAGCCGTGACTCCAGCACTGTCGGAGGTGATCACACCACCACAGTTAAAAAAAAAAGAGCAAATATGCTGAAGCATGAGGGCAGGGGTGTAGGAGCGATTTGCTCCTAACATTAGGGGCGGATTGCCCCCATGCTTCTGCATTTATATTTTTTTAGGCACAGATTGCAATTTTTTATTTTTACTATGTTTTATTGTATTTGCTTTGCAGGTAAGTCTTATGCCCCGTACACACGGTCGAAAATTCCGAAGGAAAATGTCCGTTCGGACCATGTTGTCGGAAAATCCGGCCGTGTGTGGGCTCCATCGGACTTTTTCCGTCGGAATTTCCGACGGAAAAAATTTGAGATCCTGCTCTCAAATTTTCCGACAACAAAATCCGATTGGACTTTTTCCGATCGTGTGTAGAGAATTCCGACGGACAAAGTGCCACGCATGCTAAGATCAAATTACGAGACCAAAGCTATTGGCTTCTAGCCTCTACGTAGTTCCGTCGTACGCAACGAACGTCACCACATTCAGAATGATCAGATTTTCCGACAACTGTATCCGACCGTGTGTATGCAACACCAGTGTCGGACAAAATCCGTCGGAAAAAATCTGACGTATTTTGTGGTCGGAATTTCCGACGTGTGTACGGGGCATTACTGTTATACTGTAATGTTACTTTGTTTTATTGTTAACCATCATTTGCTTAGCAGGTACACCATTCAGCTGCAGCACAGGTTTATTTATCTTGACAGCAACAGAGTTTGCTCCCACGGTTAGGGATGAGCCGAACACCCCCCGTTCGGTTCGCACCAGAACATGCTAAAAGGCAAAAAATTTGTTCGAACATGTGAACACTGTTAAAGTCTATGGGACACGAACATGAATAATCAAAAGTGCTCATTTTAAAGGCTTATATGCATGGTATTGTCAGAAAAAGTGTTTGGGGACCTGGGTCCTGCCCCAGGGGACATGTATCAATGCAAAAAACGTTTTAAAAAACGGACGTTTTTTCGGGAGCAGTGATTTTAATAATGCTTAAAGTGAAGCAATAAAAGTGTAATATTCCTTTAAATTTTGTACCTGGGGGGTGTCTATAGTATGCCTTTAAATGGGCGCATGTTTCCCGTGTTTAGAACAGTCTGACAGCAAAATGATATTTCTCCCATAGACTTTTAAAGGGTGTTCCGTGGCTTTCGAATTTGCCACAAACACCCAAAATTGTTCGCTCGAGTTCGACTCGAACATAAAGCTCATCCCTACCCACGATACGTAAAGCCGTGAATCTATCGCTGTTGGAGGTGATCTCACCACAACAGTTAAAAAAAAATAGTGCATGTATGCCCATCATTAGAAGTGGGTGGATGAAGGGCGGTATTCTAATGGTGGGCATACCCACCGATCAATTTTGTTTAGCCCGCAGGCTGCATGAAAAAAAGAACATTATAATGTATGCCCAACAAGGACCAGCAACGTACTGGTATGTTGCTGGACTTTGAGTGGTTATACCAGAAGGATGCCTGCAGGTTTAGGTATGATCTTGGTATCATTCTTTTCAGCCAGTGGTCGGCATCATGTAAAAGCAATCCTAGCGCCTTCCATGGTTTTCTCGGGCTCTGCTGTCCCAACAGGGAACCCGAGAATGCAGCCGGTGGTTCAGACATCTGACCATAGATCTGATCAGATACCAGAACGGCTCCAATTATCCCTATGGCCTAAGAAACCGGATGCTACGAGCATTTCATGACTTAGATTTTTCCGGCTATAAACAGCGCCATTGGGAAATTGGCAAAGCATTTTATCACACCTTGGTGTGGTCAGATGCTTTGAGGGTAGAGGAGAGATCTAGGGTCTTGTACCTGTCACTACCTATTGCTATCATAGGGGATATTTACATTCCCTGAGATAACAATAAAAATGGTAAAAAAAATGTAAGGAACAGTTTAAAAATATAATAAAAAAGCAAAGTAAATAATAAAAAAAAAAAAGCACCCTTTCCACCCCCGTGCTCACGTGCAAAGGCAAACGCAAGCGTCGGTCTGGTGTCATATGTAAACAGCAATTGCACCATGCATGTGAGGTATCACCATGAAGGTCAGATCGAAGGCAGTCATTTTAGCAGTAGACCTCCTCTGTAGATCTAACCTGTAAAGGCTTTTAAAAATGTATGTAGTTTGTTGCCGCTGTTGCCGATGCACGTTTGTGTGCAATTTTAAAGCAGGTCGTGTTTTGTATCCATGTGCTCGGCATAAGACCATCTTTTTTATTTCATCAAAAATTTGGGCAATATAGTGTGTTTTAGTGCATTAAAATTAAATAAAGTATGTTTTTATTCCAAAATAATTGTGTTTGAAAAATCGCTGCGCAAATACTGTGTGAAAAAAAAAGTTGCAACCCACCAACCATTTTAATCTGTAGGGCCTTTGCTTTAAATATATATATATATATATATATATATATATATATATATATATATATATATATATATGTATATCCTGAGTACGGGGATACCTCATGTGTGGGACTTTTTGGGAGCCTAGCCGCGTACAGGACCCCAAAAACCAATTACCGCCTTTTCGAAGGGTGTAAATTTTGGATTTTACTCCTCACTGCCTATCACAGTTTTGAAGGCCATAAAATGCCAAGATGGCACAAAACCCCCCCCCCCCCAAATGACCCCATTTTGGAAAGTAGACACCCCAAGCTATTTGATGAGAGGAGTCTTGAGTCCATGGAATATTTAATATTTTGCCACAAGTTGTGGGAACATTTTTTTTTTTTTTTGCACAAAGTTGTCACTAAATTATATATTGCTCAAACATGCCATGGGCATATGTGAAATTACACCCCCCATTCTGCTGCTTCTCCTGTGTACAGGGATACTACATATGTGAGACTTTTTTGGAGCCTAGCCGTGTACAGGACCCCGAATACCAATCACTGCCTAAGAGGCATGGTGAGTATTTTGCAGATCTCATTTATTTTTGAAAATGAAGAAAGAAAAGAAAAACATTTTTTTTTCTTTTTTTCAATTTTCAAAACTTTGTGACAAAAAGTGAGATCTGCAAAATACTCAACATGCCTCTCAGCAGATAGCTTGGGGTGTCTAATTTCCAAAATGGGGTCATTTGGGGGGGGGGGGGGGGGGGGGGGGGTTGTGCTATCTTGGCATTTTATGGCCTTCAAAACTGTGATCAGTAGTGAGGAGTGAAATCGAAGATTTACACCCTTAGAAATCCTGCAGGCGGTGATTGGTTTTCGGGGCCCTGTACGTGGCTAGGCTCCCAAAAAGTCCCACACATGAGGTATTCCCAGACCTAGGAGAAGCAGCAGAATGAATTTTGGAGTGTAATTCCACATATAACCATGGCATGTGTGAGCAATATATCATTTAGTGACAACTTTGTGTAATTTTTTTTTTTTTTTGTTGTCATTTTTCAATCACTTGTGACAAAAAAAATAAAATATTCAATGGGCTCATCATGCCTCTCAGCAATTTCCTTGAGGTGTCTACTTTCATAAATGGGGTCATTTGGGGGGGTTTTATACTTCCCTGCCATTTTAGCACCACAAGAAATTAGATAGGCAGTCATAAACTAAAAGCTGCGTAAATTCCAGAAAATGTACCCTAGTTTGTAGACGCTATAACTTTTGCGCAAACCAATAAATATACGCTTATTGACTTTTTTTTTTACCAAAGACATGTGGCTGAATACATTTTGGCTTAAATGTATGACTTTTGTGAGATACTGTATATATATATGTATGTATACAGGAGGCACATGTGCCACCAATGCGGCGCTTGTGCTGCGGTCATTTACAGCAGAAGCTGATCTGCCGGTGCTGGGAACTCTACATCTGCCGGAACCCGCTGATCGTCAGAGATTGAGAACAGAGCTCTGCTTTTGTAAACAAGGCAGAGTTCTGTTTTGACAGGGGGGGGGGGTGGATTCAGTGTTCCTTAGTGAAAGCAGCACACATAGTACACACAAACACTGGTTAGGCATACATTTAACCCTTTGAGCGCCCTAGATGTTTAACCCCTTCCTAGCCAGTGTCATTAGTATAGTGACAGTACATATTTTTGGCACTGATTACTGTATTGGTGTCACTGGTTCCCGCAAAGTGTCAATTAGTGTCCGATTGTCCACAGTAATATTGCAGCCCTGCTATAAGTCACTGATGGCCGCCATTACTAGAATAAAAAAAATTCCAGTATATATCCCATAGTCTGTAGACACTATACTGTTCATGTAAACCAATCAATATACGCTTATTGGGATTTTTTTTCTCCAAAAATATGTAGCAGAATACATATTGGCTTAAATTTATGAAGAAATTTGATTTTTTCAATTCTTTTATTGGATTTGTTTTATAGCAGAAAGTAAAAAATATTGTTTTTTTTTTTTTTTCAAAATTGTCTGTCTCTTTTGTTTATAGTGCAAAAAATAAAAAACACAGTGGTAATCAAATACCACCAAAAGACAGCTCTTTTGGGGGGAAAAAATGACATAAATTGTATTTGAATCGGTGGTACATGGTACATCGTCGAATGATCGCAGAATTGTCAGTTAAAGTAACGCAGCGCCGCATCGCAAAAAGTGGCCTGGTCATGAAGGAGGGTAAATGTTCTGGAGGTCAACTGGTTATTATTCGTAAATTGCAATATATTCAATTTTTGACTTTGGGTTTAACAACATTTTTACTCCTAAGTAATAAAATCAAAATTACAAACAAAGCAGCAACTTGAACAATATTAGATGGATTGTGAATTAGTAGTATGTGTAATCTATAAAAAAAATAAATCACATTATTCAGCAATGAAAATCAGGTTTCAAAGCAGCATTAAAGTGGGGTTGCACCCAGAAAAAACAAAATCATTAATGTTCCTAAAAAAAAAAAATTTAAACATTTGGAGAATTTTTTTTTTAAACTCACCTCTAAATGCCTGTTGCTAGGGTGTCCCTCGTAGTCTGGCTCCTTCAGTGCCCGGGCTGGTGACATCACTTCCCCTCGGCGCAGGAAGGGCTAAGCTCTGCCCCCTCCCTCTTGTCAATCATCTGGGACACGTGACAGGTCCAAGATGATTGCGCGGCCACTCACGGCGCCGCTCGCGCATGCGCAGTGGGTGCACGGCTGTGAAGCCACAGCCGGGCGCCCACAGTTACAATGCCAGCACTGCTGAACGGAGGGGAAGATGAGCGGGGCTTCGATCCCGCACATCGCTGGACCCTGGGACAGGTAAGTGTCTGATTATTATTATTTTTTTTTTTTAAATGGGCACTCCGCTTTAAGCATGGGCATATCTTCGTGGGGCCAGAATAATTAGTGCCCATACTAAAAATACAGATAATGACTACATGTACCAAGCAGTGATAAATTGCCCTTAAAAAACGGAATCAGCGGTCATAAGCTGAAGTACTCCAATCCTCAATAAATAATGTGTAATGTGTTTCACAAAGGTGAAATTCATAAATAGCATGTTTTAAGAGATAAAAATTGTCTGTAAAAAGAAAGAAAATGATGCTAGATGCACTTAGTTGGGGCAATGTTGTCATTACCATAGGTGAGATGACATGTCTTTCACTGTGACAGTCATCATCACTCCACATTACAGTACTTCCACAGCAATGGAACAAAGAAGCTGCACTTTTGGCAGGAAGCCATTACAGCTGGAAACTGCACATAACCAAACACTAGCTATCAAATTAGATGCATATTAGATGAATAACACACTTAATATTGCAGACTGAAATCAGGGTAAACATTTGAGCACAGGAAAAAGTTATTTATTCGTGTTGTTTGTTCACTTTGGTCTTCTTTGATGCCTGCTGCATATGAAATATGCATTCATAATGTGCAAATAATGGGTTTAATTTCTGAGCTGAAAAAAATTGTCATTTCTCAGTAACCAAACTCGAAAACCTATGTTGTTTTTTAAAGAGACATTAAAACAACAGATCACAATGCCAGTTAGAGGTCACTAATATATATAAGCCGCCATAACTTTTTTTCAGCGGGAACAAGTGTTGCCAACCTACCAGATTGAAATTTACTGATGCGACACCCAAAATTTCCTGGCACAGCCAAGTTTTTACTGGCATTTCCAAAAGTTACAAAATTACAGTTAAGTGCAAATTTTAGTATTTAGGCTACAAACAAGTACAATATGCAATTAGCAATGTGATTTAATTTAGAAATTAGGGCAAAAAACATATTTCTCCTTTTATTTTTGATATAGTAAGTAAGTAGCTCAGGGACAGGACTCAGGAGGGCAAGAAATTAGAATAGGAAGGCACACACACACACATGAAGTTGACTCTTGGTCCCTTCAGTCCACTTCAGTCTAAACAGCACTGACAGTCCCACTCCCGACCTGCCCTGCTCCTGTCCTGCAGACCCGCACATGAGGCTCTGGCCGCTCTGCTTGGCTCCCTTGCACCATGACATCACATGACACGCTCGGGCACTGCCTCCACCAGAGCCGCTCCATCACACTGTAGCAGGGACTCAGATGGTCTCTGGACCGAGCCGAACATCACAGCAATATTTTTTACAGGCAACTTTTTCCTTTTACTGGCATTTACTGGCAGGAGAAAATTGCCTGTTTTTTACTGGCTTCCATTAAAAATACTGACGGTTGGCAACACTGGCGGGAACGCGGGACGACACAGTTCTGGTGTCCTGTCAGAATCGGTGACCCGTCAGATTAGGTAACAGAAGTGACGTTCTGTCAACTGCACATGCGTCCAACCCTGCCAGGTTTGGTAATCTGACAGAACTTCTGCAGTCAAAAGAAGGCAGCGGACATCTTACTACACCCAGCTACGACTTGAATTTCAGAGTAATCTTAGCAATAATGTGAGCGTATATAAATAAATATAGTGTATTGACATCCGTGATGCTGTTTGGATGTTTAATTTTGAATGCCTAAAGGTTTAGCGCTGAGCAGAGCGGGGTGTACCAACATGGCCTCCGCCACCTTCCTACTGCTGGTGTCCAGCTTCTTTCAAAATGTAATATCCAAACAGCATCACAGATGTCAATATACTATATTTATTTATAAAAGCTCACTTAATTGCTAAAATTACTGTGAAATTCAAGACATAGCTAGGTGTAAGATGTCCGCTGCTTTCTTCTGACTGCAGGTGTTCTGTCAGTTTAGCAAACCTGGTAGCTGTGGAACGCATGCACAGCTGACGGAACGTCACTGGGCGCTCCGTTTCCCCATTACCAGTTGTTACCTCAAATGCATGTTGCTATTCTTTTTTCCTTACTGCCAAAGTAAAGCCAGGAATGTATGCTAAGTTTTATGTGCATAGGGACGTACCCCTTTACTAACTGTGCAGAGCGGGTAGAGCCAAATTGCCGGGGGTTGGTGGAACCTCCAGGACTGAATGTATTGTAATGGCACCTGGTAGCTGTGGAACGCATGCACAGCTGACGGAGCGTCACTTCCGTTACCTAATCTGACGGGTCGCTGTCTGGACTGGAACCTCCAGGACTGAATGTATGTAATGGCAAGGGGTGCTGGGAGATCTATTGTCACTGGAGGGCATCTATTTTTGCTGGCAGGGGATCTATTGTTGCTGGAGATGGGTTTAATGTTGCTGGGGCATCAGTTGTTGCGGGGAGAGATCTACTGTTGAGGGAGGGGTCTATTGCTGCTGACTGCTGGAAGATCTACTGTTGCTGGGGGGGGGGGGCATTTACTTGTAGGTGATCCATTGTTGCTGCGGGTATCTATTGTTGCTGGGGGTCTATCGATGCTATCTGCGGGAGAGATCTGTTGTTGCTGCAGGGGTCTATTGTTGCTAGGGAGGGGGGTATTTAGCTGTGGGTGGTCCATTGTTGCTGGAGGGATCTATTTTTGCTGGCTGCAGGGGATCTATTTAACTGATTTTCTTGTTTATTAACATGTTCTATACAAATTAGTACCAAAAATGTTACTGTATTCTCTAAAAGGGGTGGTCTTAGGAGGTGGGTAGGGGGTAAAACCAAGGAACCGTGCTCAGAGGTGAGTAGAGGGTAAAACCAAAGAACCGTGCTCGGAGGTGGATAGGGGGTAAAACCAAAGAACCGTGCTCGGAGGTGGATAGGGGGTAAAACCAAGGAACCGTGCACAGAGGTGAGTAGAGGGTAAAACCAAAGAACCATGCTCAGAGGTGGATAGGGGGTAAAACCAAAGAACCATGCTCGAAGGTGGGTAGTGGTGGAGACAAGGGGTGCTTTGAATAGGGTATTTCCTGCACCTATTCTCTGAGAAAAAAAGCCCTGTGTAAACCGTAATAGCCCTTTCGTTATCAAGCTATGTTTATTTGGCAGTGTGTTCATTTTCCTGGTACAACATCATAGCAAATACTAATTAATTCCATAGAGGAGACATTCAGTAAAGTTGGCAGTATGGGTACATTTAACATTATGTTTTTTTCATATTAATTTCAATATCACCTACAGTACTAAACCATGAAAAATCTGTGGAAGTTTTTTTTTCTGTTAAGGAGCCACATTATTTTTCTGTAAAGAGGATATTATGGGCAAAAATGTGTAAGTTACAGACAGACATTTCCTAACAGGAAAAATAAAAACATTAGATCAACATTCAATAAATAACAGAAGCTCAATTCCAAGATACTGCAAGGGTTAAATGCTTGCTAATGCTAGGGGATGAAAAATAAGGTATTATATGTACCTTATCCTTTACTCCAGCAGGCTCCCTCCATTTGTGCAACTAGTCCCCCGAAGTCTCCTTGATAAGGTGCACTGGGACATGGTCGCACAATGATATCAAGTACAATGCAGGGCCAATAGCTTGTCTTGTACATGAGGATAGCGAGAGACCACCTAAAGCTGCAGCAGAGATGAGCACTGGAGCCAAGAGTAAGCCCCTTACATAAATGAGGTCTGACAGATGCACATCTGACCCGATCGGACCCTCCATTCTCCTCATGGGCAGTCGGCTACCTCCAGGTTCAATCTGATCTGGTGTTCTGGCAAAAATAGTCCAGCTATCAAATAGTGTCTGCGCCGTGAGTCGAGGTGCAAGCCCCACCATCCAAGTGGACATAGGGCTACACAAAGTTGGAGGGCCCCTTGCGGGCTCGCTTTGCTCGCCACGCTTCGGGCACGGCTTTGCTGCGCTCGGCTCTTTTTTATTCTAACTCTATGTCCACTTGGATGGTGGGGCTCGAACCTGGACTCACGGCGCAGGCGCCGTTCATCTTGGGCTTTTTTCGGAATCTGCTTGTCCTGTGTACTGCGCAAAAAAACGGAAGGGGATCCATCTCCCTCCGTAATGGCCAGATCGGATCAGAGGACAGTCAGGTGTAAACGGACAAGTCAGTCCGTTTACATCCAGCAGACAATAGAGCAGAGCAGGTTTGGTAAGCGCCCGCTCTGCATAAGTGGAGCGGACACGGACCTGTCATCCGATTGGTCATCTGCTGAGCAAATTCTGATCCAGTTTTGAATGGGCCTAAGAAGAGTTTACACCTTATTCCTCATCCACATGAACATTTAAAGTTTTCCGCCCTTCCACTAAAAATCACATAACTAATGTATGCCATAGCAGATAGATACCATATTGCATTGATCTGGCTTCAGCAGTGTGAATTCTGATTGGCTGGTATAGTTTATTACACTTTCGAATTATTGAAAAAGTTTGCCATTTTTGAAAAAAACACCAAGATTAAAAGTTTTCGATTCCTACCTTAAGTAGTTTGTCACAGGGTCTTCATATTCTCCAGTTTCAATTTCTTCTATTGTGAAAACCACACGAGAGCCACTTTCTGGTTCGGATTTACCAGAGTCTACACCACCCTGACGATGTGTAAGTGGTGGGAGCTGAGGAGTACCAGAGTACCGTCTTTTGATTGCACTCATTGAAGAAGGATTTGTGTATGGATTGAGGTCAAAAGTTTCTCGGGACCTCTGAAAGAAAAAATAGGCATTGTTAAGACTTTGACATATGCTGTCTAAACATGTCTGTTACATTCAGTAACTGAGGTTAAGCTTTTGGCCATCACACCCGACACCTTGTCGGTGCCTTTATACGCAGAAGAAAATAAGTACCACTGGTGCATACAAGAGATGAGAGTTTTGGCTGAAATAATCCCTAAACGCGCCAAAGCGCTAGGCACGCTTCGTGCTTGAGTGTTTTTTCATTTCAGTGGCCAAAATAAATTAATATTCTGGCTAATGAAATAAATTAACGCCCAAGTGATTGACATTATTATTATTATAATACAGGATTTATATGGCACCAACAATTTACGCAGCGCTTTAAAAAATAAGTGCAGGACATTTACAATACAGTTTTTTTACAGTAGGCATCAGAGGACCCAATTAGAGCTTACATGCTTAAACACGTTTGCTAAAATGCTGCTTAGGCACGTTTTTGAAGCTGCTTTTCTCCTGCTAGGAGACAAAAGCATTTAGAAGAGCCTCAGTGTTCAAGGGGCCTTAAGCCTCGTACACACGGTACGATTGTTGGCCAACCGAGCGTCTGATTTTTGTTAAAAGGGCGTGTGCCAGGATCTTGTCCTGCATACTAACGTTACACAATTATCGTGCCACAAACACGAACGTAGTGACGTACTACGAGGAATTTCAGCTCTTGAGCGCCACCCTTTGGGCGCCTTCTGCTGATTTCGTATTTGGTGAGCATTGATTCCGAGCGTGCGTGTTTGTACTTTCGACTTTTGTGTGACAGATTGGTGTACTGACCATACGAAAATCAGACGTCAAGGCGTTGTCTGCCGAAAATTTACTAGCCTGTCATCCAACATTTGTTGGCTGAAAATTGGACAACAATTGTCAAAAGGAGCGTACTAACGGTAAGATTTTAGGACAACAGTCTGTCAACAGACAATCCCCTGCCAACAATCGTACTGTGCGTACAAGTCTTTAGATTGCCTCCCCTCTGGATGAAGGAGCACAGGGGCACCTTTGAACAGAAGCACTGACAGTTTGGGGGGAAGAGAGTGTTAGATGTACTAGCAGATTTAGATACACTAATACACTAAAATATTCAATTCAAACTCTAGCTCACACTGTAGTTACAGCAACAGTTTTTTTTTTCTTTTGGGATAAAGGTTTTACAAGAATAAACAAAAGTTGATCACTGTAAGCACCCCTGTCAATGGTAAATGGTTTGTCTCAGCACTCTAACTGCTAAAGTTGTAAGAGAGCTTATTCTGTTAAAAAACAACAGACTTACTGGCTGGATCACCCAGTGAAAATAAAGAAAGCCTAAAAAATAAGACTAATGCAGCCACCACATCTAAGAATCGTCAAGCTACAATATAATAATTGTTTGCTTTTGGGTTTAATACCACTTTAAAATGCAACATGAGAAAAGATTAACTGCTTGCCGACCAGTCGCCGCAGTTGTACTGCGGCAACATGGCTCGGCTGCGTGAATCGCCGTCAGGTAACATAGACGGCCACTAGGGGGCATGTGCGCCCCCCCTGCTCGCCCACCGAGCCAATGCGAGTGCCCGGCGGTTGCAATCACTGCCGGGCTCCCACGATCGCTCAGGGCACACCGGGAACCGGGATCTGTGTGTGTAAGCACACAGTTTCCGGTTCTCTTAGGGGAGAACAGACAGATCGTCTGTTTATACAAAGTATGAACAGCGATCTGTCATCTCCCCTACACAGTCCCCTCCCCCCTTCAGTTAGAACACACACTAGGACACACTTAACCCCTTCATTGCCCCCTAGTGGTTAACCCCTTCACTGCCAGTGACATTTTTACAGTAATCAATGCAATTTTATAGCATTCATCGCTGTAAAAATGCCAATGGTCCCAAAAATGTGTCAAAATTGTCCGAGGTGTCCGCCATAATGTCGCAGTCCCGATCAAATCACAGATCGCCGCTATTACCAGTAAAAAAAAAAAAAGAATAATAAAAAAGCCATAAAATGTTCCCCTATTTTGTAGACGCTATAACTTTTGCGCAAACCAATCAATATACGCTTATTATAAAAATATGTAGAAGAATACATATCGGCCTAAACTGAGGAAAAAAATGATTTTTTTTATATATTTTTTTGGGGGTATTTATTATAGCAAAAAGTAAAAAAAATTTTTTTTTCAAAATTGTTGCTATTTTTTGTTTATAGCGCAAAAAAAAAAAATGCAGAGGCGATCAAATACCACCAAACGAAAGCTCTATTTGTGGAAAAAAAAAGGACGTCAATTTTGTTTGGGTACAACGTCGCACAACCGCACAATTGTCAGTTAAAGTGAGGCAGTGCCGAATCGCAAAAAATGTTCTGGTCAGGACGGGGGTAAAATCTTCTGGGGCTGAAGCGGTTAAAAGATAAAGAAGCTGCATACTCAATAAGTGACTGAAAAACTGAGAATCTACTTTGATCAGTCTAAAAAACTAAATTAAATTCACTGAGATTCAATTTTCCATGACTATAAAACTTGAGAACTTCCAAAAGGTTAATATCCTGTATAGGCGCTATAAGTGCCAACATCTCACCTGGTATTCAGTAAATTATTCTTCAAATAAAAGTCCCCTTAGACCCTTTGCCCAGACTGTTATACAAGACTTGACATCTGTTAAATGCTGTTTTCCATGATATTAGACCCCACCCCTTTCAATCAAATACAGCCAAATGCCAGAAGGTTTATGGGCAGTAGAATTTCTGGCATTTTATAGCTGAATAACAGAGGGCGGGGCTTCATGCCTGGCAGGGACAGAGCTCAATTTAATCTTGGGCAGTCATAGATGCCCCCATGTACAGCCTGGACTCAGAATCCAAGAAGCTTCACAGTGACACAAGTATTTGTATTTTTATTTTAGGCACTTATATAGCGCCATCAATTTACTCAGTGCTTTACATATATATTGTACACTCACATTGGTCCCTGCCCTCAAGGAGCTTACAGTCTAAGGTTCCTAACTCACATTCATACATACACATACTGGGGCCAATTTAGACAGGAGCCAATTAACCTACCAGCGTGTCTTTGGAGTGTGGGAGGAAACCCACGCAGGCCTAGGGAGAACATGCAAACTCTAGGCAGATAGTGACCCTACTGCTGCTAGGCGGAAGTGCTAACCACTTAGCCACTGTGCTTCCCATAAGTATCAATGCGAAGACTTACACAGGTACATACAGCCATTTCAGCACTGTTGCTACCAAAATAGAGTTTTAGGCCAGATCAGATTTTCTCCTTCTGTGAATTTTTCCCTATATACAATTCAATTTCGCTATTGTAACTATACGCAAAAGTAATTTAATGTGTATTTAAAGGCAATACTTTGTTTCCAGTGCTAGATTCATAAAGTACTAAACCAATATATAAGCCAAAAATTCACTGTTTCTAAGCCTACAAATACAGGTACTCCTCACTTAACGACCAGGTCCTTAAACGAATTGGTTGTTAAACGAGGAGCCACAAGGGATCAATATTTGAAGCATTCTTAACTACTGTACTGTATTGTGAAAAAAGGTCTAAACACAAAACTCCAGCTCAATAACATGGTTTTAATTTGCATACGTACAGAACACAAATGAAAATTCTGTACTGTACAATACAATGATGTATAGCGCGTCGTTCAGGTGGGGAGAGCTGGTCGTGAGTCCGAGTGGTCGTTAAACAAGGATTATCTGTTTGCAGTATGTCTTTGTGAGTCTAAAAGCCTAAAGAATCCGTTATCTGTTTTACATACAAGTAAAGCATATAAAGTTTTTGCCAATTTTTGTCTTCTAATTCATAAAAAACATCCACATCACTAAAAATCCCAGGAAAGCTCCAAGATATCAAACCTCAGTTTTTAATGCCAAGACATGGCTTTCATTGAACAGATGTTAGATTATAGAAAAGTAACAGCTGCATACTGCCCTTGCACAGCAGCCCAAGATCTCAATAGTAACCAGTTTATTTTTCTAGCCATCGGTTAAAGGGTGCCCAAGGGAAAATTTTTATTAGTTTATGAAATGTTTAGACACATTTCTACAATTTAATTAAGTTTCCTACCACTTTGAGAGGAGCTGGAGTATCTACCTCTTGTGCAGAGGTATACATTAAACATGTGGTTAAAGCTGCCCTTACAAAAACACATCTAACACATAGGAAAAAGCCTGAAATGCACAAAAAACAGACTTTAGTTGATACCAACGTGGCAGGTATACAGTGACGGAAAAAAGTATTTGAACCCCTGCTTATTTTGGACGTTTGCCCACGGGCAAAGAAATAATCAGTCTATAATTTTAATGGTCAGTTTATTATAAGAATGACAGAATAAGAACAAAAATATCCAGAAAAATGCATTTCAAAAAAGTTAGTAATTGATTTTCATTTTAATAAGTGAAATAATTATGCTGAATGGCATTGCTATTCAAAATGTCCAAACCTTGTTCTGAACGCCATTTTCCACTAGGACAAGGTTGTAGGCTCCGCGTAGGTCTAGTTTGGTGAATATATGAGCCGTACGGAACCTCTGGAAGAGTTTGGGGACCAGGGGGAGTGGATAGCGATTCTTAAGGGTGATTTTATTTAGTTCCCTGTAGTCCAGACATGGTCTTATCCCTCTTTTCAACAAAGAAAATGCCAGCACCGGCAGAAGAGGAGGAAGGGCTGATAAATCCTTTTTATAAGTTTTCATCAATATATTGCCTCAATGTCTCAAGTTCAGTTTTCAGAAAGGGGAAATATGCAGCCAAAAGGTATCTTAGCCCCTGTTAGTAGCTCAATGGGACAATCATATGGACGGTGTGGAAGAAGAATATCTGCCTTCTTCTTGTCGAAGACGTCTAGGAATTCCTGGTAGGCTGCTGGTATATTATGGTCCACACTGGGTGTTGGTAGTACTGTCAGGCAGCTAGTAAAGTCTTTGGATTCAGGAACAAGGCAATGCTGCCGGCAGTAGGAAGAAGTGAAGAGTACTTCCTTTTTGGACCAATCAAGCTGAGGGTTGTGCGCCTGTAGCCATGGTGTTCCCAGGATGACAGGGAATATAGGAGAGCTCAGGACGTCAAAATGTATAAATTCCTGGTGGCCTGAGTCAGTGGAGGTAAGGATAGGTTTCTTGGGTGACAGGCCCGAAACTAGGCATTGAGCCATCAGCCAGATGGACTGTCAGTCTTTGCTTTTTGTGGTGGAGAGGAATAGCGAGTCTCTTTGCCAAGGTCAGATCCAAGAAACAGCTACATGCCCCAGAGTCAAGTATTGCCTGAATCTGAACTTCTTCTCCTGCCACCTGTAATGAGACAGGGAGAACAATATGAGTCGGGGAAGACCTGGAAACCTGGAAGTAGACCGGAGTGCAGGGGGTCGGCTTCCTACTGTAGGTCTTATGGGACAACTTCTTATGAATTGTCCAGTTCCCCTGCAATACAGGCAAAGGTAACCTGTCAGCGACAGGTAAAGGCAGAGTCCGTAAGCCAGGCTGGGATCAGATGCAGCGAGCAAGCAGGAGCAAGTCAGGATACAAGCCAAGGGCTCAAGTCCGGAGATCAAGAAAAGCAGGTCAAGGCAAACCGGGTTGGTACACAGAGGAAATCAGATCAGCAGGATACACAAGGCACAGGAACACAGAGGAAAGCTGACGATAAACCAGCAATGCGCTATTGTCAGCAGCGGGTTTAAATAGGCAGTGGCGCCACTATCACACTGTGCGTGTGGCGCCGTGCATGTGTGTTCGCCTGTTCACAACGCGCATCCTTGTGCGTTGATTCGCGCCGGCGTGCCTTTGACTACGCCGGTTCACGATCACTGCATTATTGGGCCCTGGAAGGGTCGACTCTCAAAGGACCAATGTCCCTCCTACTGGAAATGCCAACCAGAGCTACCGGAGACTCAGGTATTTCTCAGGGCAGTTACCGACTCCGATTGGAGAAGATGAGTTTGAGACCTGGATGAGTCAGGCCCTGCAGGCCATGGAGAAATGGAGTGTGTCAGAGGCTGTGAAATCACAGCAACTCAGTGAGAGTCTTCGAGGCCCGGCGGCAGATGTAATTTGTAATCTGAGGATGGGGAAGAAAACTTGTGTTGCCATGGATTATATAGATGCCCTGTATGCTGTGTCTGGAAGAGTTGAAACTACCGCAGACCTGAAATACAAATTCAACCACACCCACCAGCAAGAAGGGGAGAGCCTGTCTGAGAACATATCTCGTTCTGCAAGGGGCTAGGCCAAATCACCTGATTGTACTAAAGTCGTTACTGAAGATAACCAAGGTGATGCCTTCTCTTATCAATTGATAAGAGAAGTGAGAGAAGAAGAGGCTCTATTAGAGGAGAAAAGTCAAAGAACTCGGGAAGTGGGTAGTACTGCTGGAAACAGGAAGAGAGTGGTGGCCCGAGCTGTTCATGCGGAGATGAGTTTCTAGTATGAAGACAGCGGGAACTGAATCTGAGCCATCCCTGACACTAATAAGCCAGTAAGTGAATTGGGGCCAACGGAACTGATGGCCCAGGTAACTCATGCTCAAACCCAGATGTATCATGCGAGTAATGGAGACCCAAGCCAAGGTTCAATAACAAGGGACTCACCAAGGGGAGCAAAAATTCTCCCAAAGACAAGAGAAGAGATGTTACGGATGTGGGGAGGCTGGACACTTTCGGGCCGAGTGTCCCAAGGCTGTTATCAGCTCCCAATCACTTGCGGACGTTCTGAAGCCCTTACAGAAATTACTCTTCCCAAAGCTGGCGAGAAACTTCAGGCGACCTCAGTGAAGGAGCTAGTTGAGAGTCCAGAGGGAAGACGGAGCGCCAAGACAAAAAATAAATCTAAGAAGAAAAGGGGGCGCATGCCACCTGTTGCTTTTCCCCTCCTTCACCAAAGGAAAGACCTAAGGAAAAAAGGGGACACAAGCCAGTTATTACCCCTCCCCCTTCTTTGCCAAGCAAAGCAAAATAAACTAAACCCCCAAGGAAGGAGATGCAGAGGCAGGAAATCAATGCACACCTCACCGAGCGAGTAGTTCGATCAACTCTACTTCCAAAGAGACTGATTAGGGCACAAACTATAGAGTCACCTGTGGGAAATCTGCCAAAGAACCTGGTGGGGCCTTCCCCTAAAGTCTCGGTGCAAGTAGAAGGCATCTATACCCAAGCTCTACTGGATACGGGAGCCCAAGTGACGTTGCTGTATCGAGATTTTTATCACAAATACTTGAAGCATATCCCTTTGTGTAAACTTAGAGTTAGAGATTTGGGGCATAGGAACAAAGAAATGCCCATACGACAGATACATACCCATCCAATTAACTTTTGATACTTAATTGGCTGGGAAACCAGAGACTTTTGACACATTGGCTGTTGTCTTCCCCTGACCTCCTGGGGCAGGCTGAAATTCTTTGCTGATAGGCACCAATACCAATCTTGTGAGGAGGCTACTCACTCCACTGGTCTTGGAGAGCGCTCCCATAGGAAATATCCACCCTCAGTGGGGACAGGCTTTCCAGCGAGTGCTGCAGGAGAAGAAGGCCACCATAGAAGTAGGAAAGGTGTTGGCGATTGGATGCTCACGAGAAAGTCTTGCAGCCGGGTGAGAGGGCCTGCTTGAAAGCCACTGTTAAGTTGTCATGAGATCAGCCGGGCCCTTATGTAGTGGTGGAAGCTGATTCAGCCAAGGAGGATGTTGGAATAGAGCTGGAACCAGAGATCATACCCACTAGGGCTCTATTGGGAAGCGGGGGGCGAATCCCTGTCGGTGTGAGGAACGCTACCAGTAACCCGATTAGCCTGAAGCCTCGGATGGTGATTGGGAAAGTGAGTGCTGCTACCCCAGTGACGGGAACGATTTCGTTCAGAAAGAAGGTGGGAGAGAGACCACTGTCTGCTGCACAAATCTACCCTCAGGATGGGAGAAGAAGATTAAAGCACAATTAGCCCAATAGGAGAAGATGTTCTCTAAAAACGACTTTGATCTGGGCTGTGTGTGATCTGGAGGACCTTAGAGAGCAGCTGGCCAAACTGAAGAAATCAGGGGTCATTAGGGAATCCAGGAGTCCTTATGCTCCCCCGATTGTGGAAGTGAGAGAGAAGAATAGGTCCCTCCAGATGTGTATGGACTACCGAACCTTGAACTGAAGGAATGTTTCAGACCAGTACACAACTCCTTGCATAGAAGAGGCCCTACAGTGCCTATCAGGGGCCAAGTGGTTCAGTGTACTGGATCTGAAGAGTGGATACTACCAGATAGCCATGCATCCGGATGACCGAGAAAAGGCGGCCTTCATCAACCCTCTGGAATTTTTTGAATTAGACCGAATGTCACAATTATTAGCTGGGCCCCCCGCCACCTTTCAGAGACTAATGGAGAACACCGTGGGAAATATGAACTTGGTAGAAGTACTGGTGTACCTTGATGGTATCATTGTGTTCAGCAGAACATTGGAGCAGCATGAAGCTTGGTTTTTTGGATTTTGGTCATTTTGAACCATTTTTGGGACAAAAGGGCCGGGGGTGCAAATTTGGTCATTTTAATCCATATTGGGGCTAAAAGGGCCGGGGGTGCAAATTTGGACCATTTTGGGCTAAAAGAGCCGGGAGTGCAAATTTTAGACCATTTTTGGGCCAAAAGGGCCAGGGGTGCAAATTTGGACCATTTTTGGGACAAAAGGTCCGGGGGTGCAATTTTGGTCATTTTAAACCATTTTTGGGCTAAAAGGTCCGGGGTTCAAATTTGGACCATTTTGGGCCAAAAGGGCCGGGGTTGCAAATTTGGACCATTTTTGGGACATTTTTTCCAGTCCAGTTTTTTTTTAAATCCAGTCCGGGTCTTTTTTCAACTCCAGTCCAGTTTTTTTTTAATCCAGTCCGGGTTTTTTTTTTCAACTCCAGTCCAGTTTGTTTTTTTAAATCAAGTCCGGCTTTTTTTTTTTCAACTCCAGTCCAGTTTTTTTTTTAAATCCAGTCCGGGTTTTTCTTTCAAACTCCAGTCCAGTTTTTTTTCCAAATCCAGTCCGGGTTTTTTTTTCAACTCCAGTCCACTTTTTTTTTTAATCCAGTCCGGGTTTTTTTTTCAAACTCCAGTCCATTTTTTTTTAATCCAGTCCGGGTTTTTTTTTCAACTCCAGTCCAGTTTGTTTTTTTTCGAATCCAGTCCGGGTTTTGTTTTCAACTCCAGTCCAGTTTTTTTTACAAATCCAGTCCGGGTTTTTTTTTCAACTCCAGTCCACTTTTTTTTTTTTGAATCCAGTCCGGGTTTTTTTTTTTTAACTCCAGTCCACTTTCTTTTTTCGAATCCAGTCCGGGTTTTTTTTCAACTCCAGTTCACTTTTTTCTCCGAATCCAGTCGGGTTTTTTTTGGGGCTAAAAGGTCAGAGGGTGCAAATTTGGACCATTTTGGGCTAAAAGGGCCAGGGGTGTAAATTTTAAACCATTTTTGTGACAAAATTTCCGGGGGTGCAATTTTGGTAATTTTGAACCATTTTTGTGACAAAAGGGCCGGTGGTGCAAATTTGGTCATTTTGAACCATATTGGGGCTAAAAGATCCGGGGGTGCAAATTTTAGACCATTTTGGGCCAAAGGGGCCAGGGTTGCAAATTTGGACCATTTTTGGGACAAAAGGACTGGGGTGCAATTTTTGTCATTTTGCACCATTTTGGGGCTAAAAGGACCGGGGGTGCAAATTTGGACCATTTTTGGGACAAAAGGTCTGGGGGTGCAATTTTCGGCTACACACCGAGGGGCTGAAGCTGATGTTAGAGAAATGCAAGTTCTACCACACCTCGGTTACGTACCTTGGGCATGTAGTCTCAGCCGAGCGGATAGCTACTGACCCCCAAAAGTTGGAGGCCATTACTTCTTGGCCCCGTCCGAGCACCGTCACTGAATTGAGGTTGTTTCTGGGATTCTGTTCCTATTATAGGAGATTTGTAAAGAACTTCTCACAAATTGCTCGACCGTTGAACGAATTCTTAACGAACTCTTACAGAAACAGACAGAAGGGGATCTGCAGAAAGCAGAAAGGAATGCCCAAGGAGGCCGCGCAAATCCATTCAGGAGCAATGGACGGTGAAGTGTGAAAAGGCTTTTGAATGCCTGAACGGGAGCCTTATGGAAGCACCAGTGCTGGCCTACGCGGACCTATCTAAGCCTTATGAATGGCACGTGGATGCCAGCAGAGATGGCCTTGGAGGAGTGCTGTATCAAGAGTCAAAGGGAAGACTCCTCCCGGTAGCTTATGTGAGCTGTAGCCTCACCCCTTCTGACAAAAACTATCCATTTTTGGGCTAAAAGGTCCGGGGTTCAAATTTGGACCATTTTGGGCCAAAAGGGCCGGGGTTGCAAATTTGGACCATTTTTGGGACATTTTTTTTTCAACTCCAGTACAGTTTTTTTTTTAAATCAAGTCCGGCTTTTTTTTTCAACTCCAGTCCAGTTTTTTTTCGAATCCAGTCCGGGTTGTTTTTTAACTCCAGTCCAGTTTTTTTTTTTAAATCCAGTCCGGGTTTTTTTTTCCAACTCCAGTCCAGTTTTTTTTTTAAATCCAGTCCGGGTTTTTTTTCAACTCCAGTCCAGTTTTTTTTTTTCGAATCCAGTCCGGGTTTTGTTTTCAACTCCAGTCCGGTTTTTTTTTTCAAATCCAGTCCACTTTTTTTTCAAATCCAGTCGGGTTTTTTTTGGGCTAAAAGGTCAGAGGGTGCAAATTTGGACCATTTTTGTGCATTTTTGGGACAAAATTTCCGGGGGTGCAATTTTGGTAATTTTGAACCATTTTTGTGACAAAAGGGCCGGTGGTGCAAATTTGGTCATTTTGAACCATATTGGGGCTAAAAGGGCCGGGGTGCAAATTTTAGACCATTTTTGGGACAAAAGAAATGCAAGTTCTACCAGACCTTGGTTATGTACCTTGGGCATGTAGTCTCTTGGGCATGTAGTCTCAGCCGAGGGGATAGCTACTGACCCCCAAAAGTTGGAGGCCATTACTTCTTGGCCCCGTCCGAGCACCGTCACTGAATTGAGGTTGTTTCTGGGATTCTGTTCCTATTATAGGAGATTTGTAAAGAACTTCTCACAAATTGCTCGACCGTTGAACGAACTTTAACGAACTCTTACAGAAACAGACAGAAGGGGATCTGCAGAAAGCAGAAAGGGACGCCCCAGGAGGCCGCGCAAATCCATTCAGGAGCAATGGACGGTGAAGTGTGAAAAGGCTTTTGAATGCCTGAACGGGAGCCTTGTGGAAGCACCAGTGCTGGCCTACGCGGACCTATCTAAGCCTTATGAATGGCACGTGGATGCCAGCAGAGATGGCCTTGGAGGAGTGCTTTATCAAGAGTCAAAGGGAAGACTCCTCCCGGTAGCTTATGTGAGCTGTAGCCTCACCCCTTCTGACAAAAACTATCCGGTACACAAATTGGAATTATTGGCCCTCAAGTGGGCTGTGGTAGATAAGCTAGGTGACTATCTGTATGGGCCACCTTTGTGGTGAAAACGGATAATAACCCTTTGACCTATCTGTTGACCACTGCCAAGCTGGATGCCACTTGGCATCAGTGGTTGGCCGCTCTGTCTGAATCTCGGTTCAGTCTGAAATACCGGCCAGGAGTGGGAAATCCTTTCCCAAAGACCTCATACCACAAATGTTGGTCAGAGGTGTTGGGTCCATTAGCCCCTGGAAGGAGTGATGGCTGTATGTCAAGGAGTCAAGCATAAGCACAGAGGAGCAATAGGAGCGGAAGTTGTGGGTGTCACTCCTGCTGGTGTGCCCAAATATTACTTTGATTTAACACAAGTGCGCAGCCAAGAATTGCCCCAGTTGACGAGAGAGGATATGAGGCGAGAGCAACAGGAAGACCCATTGGGAAATCTTATGAGAGAGTCGCTATCCGTTCAGGACCCTCAGCTGCTGTTGAATAGTTCTATTGAGGGAGCAAAAGTAGTCCATAGAGAATGGGAATGAATGTGATTAGAGGATGGAGTCATATACCGGAGAGGCCCATCTGAAGAGCCAGAGGGCATTCGTCAACTGTTCCTCCCTGAGAAACACTGACTAAAAGTGCTGACCGCCCTTTATGATGATCATGGTCACTTACGCCCGGACAGAACCTATAAATTAGTCAGGGATTGATTTCATCAATTGGTCATCCATAAGAGCTGAGGTGGAAAGCTACTGTTGCTCTTGCATCAGATGCATTAAGAGGAAGACTTTACCAGGCAGGGCAGCCCCAATGGGCCATCTACAGAGTCAGGGCCCCATGGAATTGGTGTGCATTGATTTCTTGTGTTTGGAACCTGACTTGAGTGGACGGAGTAATGTCACTGGTTGTGACAGATTATTTCACCCGCTATACCCAAGCTTTCCCCACTAGGGACCAGCAAGCCAGTAATGTAGCAAAAACCCTAGTGGAGAAGTTGCCACAATGCCTACATTCAGATCAAGGTAGAGACTTTGAGAGCAAGCTAATCCAAAGATTATGTGAACTCTTAAGTATAAAGAAATCCAGGACTGCTCCTTACCATCCTCAAGGGGATCCAAAACCTGAGCGTTTCAACCGTACCCTGTTGAATATGCTGGGGACACTTCCCTCAGAGAAAAAACAGCATTGGGGAGACCATATAGCTGCAGTAGTACCTGTTTATAATGGCACCTCAAATGATTCTACTGGGTAATCCCCCTACAGACTAATGTTTGGAAGAGAAGCTCGCTTACCTGTGGACCTGGATTTTGGAACAACATTAGATCATACCTCTCAGGCCTCCTGCCGAGGGTATGCTGACAGGCTTCGGAAGAATTTGAAGATGGCCTATGAGAAAGCCAAGGAAGCATTCAAGGTCAGAGAACAGAGGAACAAGAAAAACTTTGATCTCAAAGTGAGGGTCCAGGACCTAAAATCCAGAGATCGAGTTTTCTTGCGCAACCTAGGAGTGCCTGGGAAACATAAACTGGCTGATCAATGGCGCTCCCAACCTTACATTGTCTGTAAACGACTATCCGGGCTTCCTGTGTACCAAATCCAGGCCAAGGGTAAGACTGGGCCTCTGAAGACCTGGCACGAAACCATCTGCTGCCTATAGCCAAGGCTGTCTGAGTACCTCCATCTTCCTGTCAAGAGACTTTTCAGTTCCCTACGCTAAGGCCTAGGGCCGGGAAAGCATGACAACCAATGCCACCTGAAGAGGAGAGTGATGAGGAAGAATTAGACCTTGATTGGTTTTGGATTTCCCCCCTAGAAGACGATCCCACCACTCAAGGGACACCCTTCACGAGGTAAACATGTCTTCCACTACCCGAAGTTGAAGTGCTAAATTCCCACCCACTAAGAGGAAACGAGGACATCAAGACAGAACCCAATGAAGTACTCTGTGTGCCAGAGACCCCTGGTTCCCACACCAATAAAGCAGAGAGAGAGACTGTCCTTGAACCAGAGCTTGAACCAGAGCTTTAACCAGATTTTGAACCAGGACAGGAATCAGAGCCTGAATCAGAACCACTGGAAAATATCTACTCCAGATTGAGACAGAAAATATGCCCTCAATGGATTGAAAACTGGCTACAAGGGCGAGTTTAGAGGGTGGTGATAAATGGGAAGTACTCAGAATGGTCAGAGGTGGGTTGTGGGGTCCCCCAGGGTTCTTTTCTGGGACCAATCCTGTTTAATTTGTTCATAAACAACCTGGAGGATGGGGTAAACAGTTACATCTCTGTATTTGCGGACAATACTAAGCTAAGCAGGGCAGTAACTTCTCTGCATGATGTGCAAACCTTGCAAAAAGATCTGAACAAATTAATGGGGTGGGCAACTACATGGCAAATGAGGTTTAATGTAGAAAATGTAAAAGAATGCATTTGGGTGGCAAAAATATGAATGCAATCTATACACTGGGGGAGGCCCAGTCTTACCCTCGGCCAAAGACATGCTGGTAGGTTAATTAGATCCTGTCGATAAAAATTGGCCAAATATGTGTATGTTGTATGTGTATGTGTTTGTAAGCGTGTCGGGACCCCACAGGGCAAGGACCGCATTATACCACAGATGGACACCAGTGGCAAAAGCACCCTGAGGCGATTCAGTTCGCATAGGTAGCGCTATACAAGTCATTCATTCATTCATTCATTCAGAACCTCTGGGGGAATCTAGGATGCAAAGGGACCTGCGGGTCTTAGTAGATGATAGGCTCAGCAATGGCATGCAATGCCAAGCTGCTGCTAACAAAGCAAACAGAATATTGGCATGCATTAAAAAGGGGATTCATTCCAGAGATAAAACAATAATTCTCTCGCTCTACAAGACTCTGGTCCAGCCACACCTAGGGTATGCTGTCCAGTTCTGGGCATCAGTACTTAGAAAGGATGTACTAGAAATGGAGCGAGTAAAAAGAAGGGCAACAAAGCTAATAAAGGGCCTGGAGGATATTAGTTATGAGGAAAGGTTGCAAGCACTGAACTTATTCTCCCTGAAGAAGAGACGCTTGAGAGGGGATATGACTTACATTTACAAATACCGTACTGGTGACCCCATAATAGGGATAAAACTTTTTTGTGGAAGGGAGTTTAACAAGACTCGTGGCCACTCATTAAAATTAGAAGAAAAGAGGTTTAACCTTAAACTACGTAGAGGGTTCTTTACTGTAAGAGCGGCAAGGATGTGTAATTCCCTTCCACAGGCTGTGGTCTCAGTGCGGAGCATCGATAGTTTCAATAAACTATTAGAAAAGCACCTGAACCACAACATATAGGGATATACAAGGTAATACTGACATATAATCACACACAAAAGTTGGACTTGATGGACTTGTATCTTTTTTCGACCTCACCTACTATGTAATATAAAGATATTGAATGTTGTCTTATTACTCAAAGAGGTTGCAAGGATGTCTGAACCCAGAGTGTCAGGTGGGTTGGAATGTTCACAGGGTCATAGCGATGCAGATTAGCAGGTAAATCCATACAGTCCTCAAGGGGGCCATGCTACACTATGCATTATCCATTGTGTCCAGATCCTTTACTATGTAGGCATAGTTATGTAGAATTGTAGAAAGTTTCTTATTTGTCAAGTACCATGACTTCATCCACTTCACTTGTACCACTGAGTAGCTATCTTCTATGCTTTTACTAAGATTTACTTAGCAGCTATGAAAACATAAAATAACATTGTTAAAATGGGACCTCTTGTTTTAGGTCTAACACGGCCATTGAGGGGATGAGGAGTTCTGGGTTGCACAGGTGACATAGCTTTTGGTATGTAGATAAAGAAAGATCTCAGAAGGAGACAGCTGGTGATTTTATTGAAGGGTGTGAAATTGTAAAATATCATCTGGGGAAAGAAAGTTATATTTGCACCTCAGGTCATTCATAATCCAACAATGGAATCTGTGGGATCTATAGTCACTAATGGGATGTGTGAGGAGGCTAATTTTCCTAAGTATTTTGAGGTAGTACTTTAAAGTGTAAGTTCTTCTTCCCCTTCTTTCCATAGGGCTTCCGCTATGACTCAAAACAAGTCCTATTGGTCAGCGTGGTCACAAATCTGAATCACTCTGATCTGTCCAAAAAAGCTCCAAAGAGAGATGGGAAACAAGATTGGGGCTTTCAGATCCCTGGAACACTGCACCAGCTGCATGGGCAGTGACAGCTGTTCATCCACAGAGGTAAGTGCAGTGGGTACTCAGGTGTGGGGAGGGTGTAGGATGTTAGTTCACCTTTTTTTGTGAAAAGATTAAGTTACACCTTAAGAATGTGATTGTGTGGGATATGGGTTTAGGATGAGATGGCAGGATCCATAACAAAGTATTAATGGCAAAGGGGACAAATCCTCCTGCTTCCAACCCTGGAGTAGCGTGATAAAAAAAAAGCAAGGGCGTTATCTGGGTCAAATCATCTTTGCTGGAAGGTTTTAGAGATGCGAAGTCGATAAAATTAGTGAATACACATCGAAATAGGTTAAATATACTGTATAAGACTGTATGGTAACACTCTCATGAGGACTGAATTACAGTCATGGCAAAATCATGTGTATATTCGATGTCCTGGTACCAGTTCAGTAACTAACCAGTGCAAACAACCATCATAGTTAAAGTACAGTACATGTAAACACTAAAGCTTGATATACATGGTTAGGTTTTTTTTTGTTCAGCCCCCCCTACCACACAGGTATTCTGTCAGAATACTTCTGTCAGAATACACTGATCAGTGGCTGCAGCCTCTGATCAGGAAACATTTTCCAGCATGTCCCTTTGACAGCAGTCGATCAAACAATCAACTTCTGTCGAGTATGGACAGCTACACACTGATCAGATATTGGCCAGTCCCTGCTGAATGGGCTGGCTTTCAAGCAGGGTATGGCCACTTTAAAGTGCTACTAAAGGTTAAACTTTTTCATGAAATTACCAAACATGTTATACTTTAGACATGTGCAATTCGTTTCGTTTTTTTTCGTTTTTCGTTTTTTTTCTTTTTTTTGTTTGTTTGTTTTCGTACGAATGAACGAATCGTTCGAATCCAAATAACAAATCGTTCGAATCGTATGAATCCGATTAACGAATCGTTCGAATCGAACGAATCCGAAAAACAACGAAAATCCGAAAAAAAATAATTAGAAACAACGAATGTACGAATGAAGAAAATACAAAAAACGAAAAAAGGAACAACGAAAATGAATGAAAAAAAAAATTCGTACATTCGTAACTTTTTTTTTTGTTTTTTTGAATTTTTTTTTTTGGTAATTTTCTGTGTCCCTTACAATGGTGCTGCTTAACGTGCTTCGAATAGATTGAACGAAAAAATTCGTACATTCGTAACTTTTTTTTTTGTTGAATTGGTAATTTTCCGTGTTCCTTACAATGGTGCTGCTTAACGTGCTTCGAATAAATTGAACGAAAAAATTCGTACATTCGTAACTTTTTTTTTTCGATTCGTAACTTTTTTTTTTGTTGAATTGGTAATTTTCCGTGTCCCTTACAATGGTGCTGCTTAACGTGCTTCGAATAGATTTTTTCGATTCGTAACTTTTTTTTTCGATTTGTAACTTTTTTTTTCGATTCGTAAATTATTAAAATGTAATAATAGCATACACATTACATAAAATTATGAATTATGCTCCGATTACGAATCTACGAATGTTACGAATGTACGAATAAATATGAATGCGTCCGAATTTCGAATAAACGAATAAACGAAAAAACTAATCAACGAAAAATAACTCTTACGAATGTACGAATCGTTACGAATACGAACACCGACGACTTACGAATGTACGAATCGTTACGAATACGAACACCGACGGCTTACGAATGTACGAATGGTCCCAAACCTCTTCTCACACCCCCCGCCCGGGGTCAGATGCGCAGGCTCGAAGTGTCTACATACACACAACCTTGTTTTGGCCCCGCCCCTCACTGGATTTGATTTATCCAGTGAGGAGAGAGAGAAAGCAGCGATGCTGCTCTCGGGCACAGCACTGGATCGAGATCGGGCTTAGGTTACTGTTTACCGGGGCTGGGGAGGAACTATTAAGGTAAAAAAAAAAAAAAAAAAACGTTATCCTTTACAACCACTTGAACTGAATTGCATTTAGTTTTGCTATAGCACTGTATATCAAACGCATTTGTGCAGCTGCCAGAAGGCTTCCATCTGACAGGCAGGAGTCAGATATACACACACTGCAGCCCCCGAGAGTGTGTGTAAACCCCCCCCCCCCATGTCAGGTCTGTACGACATACAAACCTGGCAGTGAACCGGTTAAAGGCTAAGCTCACCTTCATGAGAAAAATGTTTAAATAAATAAAAAAATAAACGCACATATTTGTGCAGGACAAAAATGTGCATTTATTATTTTTATCACAGAAACCTGCAGAGCATTGTACCTGCAATCAGTGTATTAGGGTTTTGCGGACACTGCCTACAGCTCTGCACCCGTACCTCTGTCCCGGCTTTTAGTTTCAAAGCTGGACCATGAGTATTCAGCTACAATTACACTGAATGGGCGCAGGCAGTCAGCGTGCAAGATCCTATGCTCATTTCTACAGTATGGGAAACAGAGGGTTAGCAGAATGCACCAGCGGACAATTCCTGCAATGTTTGTTAACGATGAAGCAAGCAGAGGGAGGAATGGGCTGATGGATGGACAGAACACATAGAAATCATGCATTCTTTACTCCCTGTCAGAAAGTCTCTGTAAGAAACATGACTTTTGCTAGCATAAAGAAATGCATGAAGTCTAGGTTCTGTCTGTCCCGCTGAGGATCTTTATCAAAAGCCTTGCTGGTGTCACAATACAGCATTAATGGATTGAAAAAAGGATCTCGTCCTCTAGTTTCATTCTGCTAACCCCCTATTTCCCACACTGTAGAAACAAGCTTGTTCTCTCCATGCTGGCAGAAGCTGCTTTTGTACCTCTTTAGACCAAGTGTAGAGAGAAAAACACAATTCACGTGGATCATTGAGGAGCTGAGGCATTTGTTTGCTATACTGTTATACCCCGGCTGCTTGCAGACTGTGGCGGCAGCTGAAGGGGGTGGGGTTACACAATGTGTACAAAGCATGATTGGTGGAAAGGGGAACAGGTGACTGGTTGCATCCGGGCCCACCCTGCTGCCAAGGCCAAGCCTGGCTGTTTACAAATCAGCTGGCTCTGAGACTGTTTATGCGCAGTACAGCCATCGAGCAGTTCATAGTTTTACGGGCACTATTCTCCACGGACATTTACGGACTGGAGAATAGTGTCTGTTTTTTTTTTTTGAAAACTGTCTGTAATTGTACTGACAGTTGGCAACACAGAATTAGAGGCAGTTAGTTCTAAAGGAAACTACAGCCAGAAAGTGCTTTTAAAGGTTTACTAATTTTCCCTGACTGAAAGGTACAGGGAGATTGTCTGCAAGGTTACAAAGACTTGCACTCCAAATTAAGCACCCATATACAGGCATACCCCGCTTTAAGTACACTCACTTAACATACACTCGCGAGTAAGGACATATCCGTGAGTGTATGTAAAGTGGCTCTCAAGCTAAAGCTGCAGCTGAGTAATCCGTGCCCGGATAGTTCAGATTCCCCGCTAGTAGGAAACACACTCCCTGACCCCCCCCCCCCCACTACAGTCCCTGACCCCTCTCTACAGCCCCTGGCACCCCCACTACAGCCCCTGACAACCCCAGAAGTGAAAAAAATAATTGTTTCACTTTAAGTACATTTTCGTTTTACATACATGTTCTGGTCCCCATTGTGTACTTAAAAGTGGGGTATGCCTGTACTGTATATTGAATGCCACATTACCTGTAGTGGTTCAACATCCTACATGCAGTGTCAGCTATGCTTCCCCACATTCACCCTTGCAGTGAATGACAAGAAATATATATATTACACAAAACACATATGCCCTGTACACACGATCGGACTTTCCGGCAGGATTGTCCGGCGAACTAGAGTCCGCCGGACAATCCGACCGTGTGTGGGGCTCCGGCTGACTTTTTCTTCCCAAAAGTCGGGTGGACTTAGTTTGAAGTTTTGACTTAAAATTGTCCACCGGACACAATCCGGCCGTCTGTGTGCTAGTCCGCGGGACTTTTGAAATGAACGGACTTGCCGACACACGACGCAAAGTCCGTTCATTTAGAACGTGACTCCACGTAGACGGGACTAGCGAAGGAAGTCAATATAGCCGCCCGGCTCAACGAGATTGACACTTCGCTAGCCCCGTCACCTTGTATGGATTTAAAGGAGAATCCCTACGCTGAAAAAACGGCGTGGAGGTTCCCCCCAAATCCATATCAGACCCTTATCCGAGCACGCAGCCCGGCCGGTCAGGAAAGGGGTGGGGACGAGCAAGCGCCCCCCCCCCCCTCCTGAGCCATACCAGGCCGCGTGCCCTCAACATGGGGGGTGCCCTGGGGAAAGGGGGGCCCTGCGCCCCCCCATCCCAAAGCACCTTGTCCCCATGTTGATGAGGACAAGGGCCTCTTCCCGACAACCCTGGCCGTTGGTTGTCGGGGTCTGCGGGCGGGGGGCTTATCGGAATCCGGGAACCCCCTTTAATAAGAGGGCCCCCAGATACCGGCCCCTACCCTATGAGTATGGGGTACGATCTACCCCTACCCATTCACCTAAGAAAAAAAGTGTAAATAAAAAACACAACACAAGTTTTTAAAATACTTTATTACACAGCTTCGGGGGTCTTCTTCAGTCTTGGGGGGTCTTCTCGCTGGACTCCTCTGCTATCTTCTGATAGCTCTTTTACTAGCGGAGGAGCCCGGCTTTCTCCTTTGTCGCCGCCGCCATCGGGGGGTCTTGTTCCGACTTCGGGGGTCTTGTCCCGCTTTTCTGTTCTTCTTGCCGGGCCTCCGCTTTCTTCTTCCAGCTCTTTTACTAGCCCGGGCTTCTGTCGCCGTCGCTGTCGCCGCCTTCTGCTTCTGCTTCTTCCTCTTCCTCTGCTTCTTCTTCTTTCTTCATCCGATGTTGACACGTCTATGTCTCCGCTTGCAATGCAAGGGGAGACAGCGACGTGTCAACATCGGATGAAGAAAGAAGAAGAAGCAGCAGAAGAAGAGGAAGAAGCAGAAGTCGGTGACAGACGCCCGGGCCACCGCTAGTAAAAGAGCTGGAAGAAGAAAGCGGAGGCCCGGCAAGAAGAACAGAAGAGCGGGACAAGACCCCCAAAGTCGGAACAAGACCCCCGGACGGCGGCGGCAACGAAGGAGAAAGCCGGGCTC
Source organism: Lithobates sylvaticus (assembly GCA_028564925.1). Lineage (NCBI taxonomy): Eukaryota > Metazoa > Chordata > Amphibia > Anura > Ranidae > Lithobates > Lithobates sylvaticus. The sequence continues at coordinate 496,596,082 of CM053026.1, read as the reverse complement.
CTCCGCTAGTAAAAGAGCTAGCAGAAGATAGCGGAGGAGTCCGGCAGGAAGACCCCCCAAGATGGAAGAAGACCCCCGGAGCTGTGTAATAAAGTATTTTAAAAACTTGTGTTGTGTTTTTATTGACACTTTTACACCTTAGGTGAATGGGTAGGGGGACATTGTACCCCATACTCATTCACATAGGGTGGGGGGCCGGGATCTGGGGGCCCCCTAATTAAAGGGGGCTCCCGGATTCCTATAAGCCCCCCGCCCGCAGACCCCGACAACCAACGGCCAGGGTTGTCGGGAAGAGGCCTTTGTCCTCATCAACATGGGGACAAGGTGCTTTGGGGTGGGGGGGCCGCACGGTCCCCCTTTCCCCAGGGCACCCCCCATGTTGAGGGCACGCGGCCTGGTACGGCTCAGGAGGGGGCGCTCGCTCGTCCCCACCCCCTTTCCTGACCGGCCGGGCTGCGTGCTCGGATAAGTGTCTGATATGGATTTGGGGGGGACCCCGCAACGTTTTTTCCGTGTAGGGAAACCCTTTAAATCCATACCAGGTGACAGGGCTAGCGGCGGCATTCACTTCCTTCGCTAGTCCCATCTACCTGGAGTTACGTTCTAAATGAACGGACTTTACTCCGTGTGTGGGGCAAGTCCGTTCATTTCAAAAGTCCTGCGGACTTCTTCCAAAACTCTGGCGTGTGTGGGCAAGTCCACACGTTCGGAAAGTCCGACGGACAATCCGGCCGAAAAGTCTGATCGCGTATACGTGGCATTACACACATACATTTGTTTTTCAAATCAATAAATAACTAACGCTTTTCTCTGAGCAAAATAAATAACACAGCTATTGCTCACAATTTTTTTTCTTTAATGAATATAAAAGTCATTAAAAGTGCCTAATATGTTTTCCTCTAGATTATCAGTTTTTCCTGTATTAAGAACTCTAGGGAGTCCCCAGGCATTGATGCAAACTACACAACTCCAAACAAAACCGACAAGCCAGACAGTGGAACCCTCAAGATCATTCTAAAGGAAGAAACACACTGTGCGCATTGTTCACTAAGGACCAAGCTGTTGGCTGCTCTTAATGTACGCTTTCCCGGTAGGACTTTATTTTTTAATTTTTGATTAGAAAACAGCTCTAGGGATCAAATGCATTACTATGAAAATGTATTCTTTCTCCACTTATGTCTCATTGAAACATTTAATTGATTATATATTATATATATACACTATATTACCAAAAGTATTGGGACGCCTGCCTTTACATGAACTTTATTGTCATCCCAGTCTTAGTCCATAGGGTTCAACTTTGAATTGGCCCACCCTTTGCAGTTATAACAGCTTCAACACTTCTGGGAAGGCTGTCTAAAAGGTTTAGGAGTGTGTCTATGGGAATGTTTTACCATTCTTCCAGAAGCGCATTTGTGAGTTTAGGCACTGATGTTGGATGAGAAGGCCTGGCTCACAGTCTCTAATTCATCCCAAAGGTGTTCTATCGGGTTGAGGTCAGGACTTTGTGCAGGCCAGTCAAGTTCCTCAACCCCAAACTTGCTCATCCATGTCATTATGGACCTTGCTTTGTACACTGGTGTGTAGTCATGTTGGAACAGGAAGGGGCCATCCCCAAACTGTTCCCACAAAGTTGTCAAAATGTCTTGGTATGCTGACGCCTTAAGAGTTCCCTTCACTGGAACTAAGGGGTCAAGCCCAACCCCTAAAAAACAACCCCAAACCATAACCCTCCCCCCTCCACCAAATCAGTTGGACCAGTGCACAAAGCAAGGTCCATAAAGACATGGATGAGCGAGTTTGGGGTGTAGGAACTTGACTGGCCTGCACAGAGTCCTGACCTCAACCTGATAGAACACCTTTGGGATGAATATCAACATAAATACCAAGTACAAATTTTAGGAACTGCAACCATTTTTATACACAGTCCCCCTACGTTCAGGGTCTCAAATGTAATTGGACAAATGAATATAATCATAAATAAAATGTTAATTGTAATATTTTGTTGAGAATCTTTTACTGGCAATGACTGCCTGAAGTGTGGATCCCATGGACATTACCAAAGACTGGTTTTCCTCCTTTCTGATGCTTTGCCAGGCTCTAACTCCAGCTGTCTTCAGTTGTTATTGGTTTGTAGGTCTCTTTCTGCCTTTAGTTTTGCCTTCAGCAAGTGAAATGCTCAATTGCGTTGAGATCAGGTGATTGACTCGGCCATTGCAGAATCTTCCACCTATTTTCCTTCAAAACTTCCTGGGTTGCTTTTGCAGTGTGTTTTGGATCATTGTTCATCTGTACTGTGAAGCGCCGTCCAATCAACTTTGCTGCATTTGGCTGAATCTGGACTGACAGTACATCTCTAAACACTGCAGAATTCATCCAGCTGCTTCTTTCTTCTGTCATATCATCAATAAACACCAATGACATGCATGCCCATGCAATCATATGGACTCCACCATGTTTTACAGATGAGGTGGTGTGCTTTGGATCATGAGCTGTTACAAGCTTTCTCTACACTTTTTTCTTCCTGTCATTCTTGTACAGATTAATCTTAGTTTCATCCGTCCAAAGGATGCTTTTCCAGAATCAGTCTGGCTTTTTTAGATGTTTTTTGGCAAAGTCTAATCTGGCTCTTCTATTCTTCAGGCTTATGAAAGATTTGCAGCTTGTGGTTAACCTCTGTATTTGCTCTCGATTTGCTTCTCTTGATTGTAGACTTTGACAATGATACGCCCACCTCCTGGAGAGTGTCCTTCACTTGTCTGGATGTTGTGAATGGGTTTTTCTTTACCATAGAGAGGATCCTGCGATCATCCACCACTGTTGTCTTCTGTGGACGTCCAGGCCTTTTTATGTTGCTGAGCTCACCAGTGTGTTCTTCTTTCGACAGAATGTACCAAACTGTTGATTTGGCCACTCCTAATGTTGCTGCTCTCTCTCTGATGGATTTGTTTTGTTTTTGAAGCCTTACAATGGCCTGTTTCACTTGCATGGACAGCTTCTTTGAACGCATGATGTAGGTTCACAGGAATAGATTCCAAATGCAAATACCACTCTTAGAATCAACTCCAGACCTTTTACCTGCTTAATTGATGAAGAAATAGCAAAGGAGTAGCCCACACCTGGCCCTGAAACAGCTTTTGATTCAACTATCCAGTTACTTTTGGTCCCTTGAAAAAGGGGGCTGGCTATTCTTAAGAGCAGTAATTCCTAAACCCTTCCTCCGATTTGGATGCACATACCCTCAAATTAAACCTGAGAGTGTGCACTTTCAGCCCATATCCATTATATAACTATAGCATGAATATGTTTTGATAAATACCTGAAAAAATATCTAAAATTGCGCATGTGTCCAAATATATATGGACCTAACTGTGTGTGTGTGTATATATATATATATACACACATACACAGTATCTCACAAAAGTGAGTACACCCCTCACATTTTTGTAAATATTTTATTATATCTTTTCATGTGACAACACTGAAGAAATGACACTTTGCTACAATGTAAAGTAGTGAGTGTACAGCTTGTATAACAGTGTAAATTTGCTGTCCCCTCAAAATAATTCAACACACAGCCATTAATGTATAAACCGCTGGCAACAAAAGTGAGTACACGCCTAAGTGAAAATGTCCGAATCGGCCTAAACTGAGGGGAAAAAAAGTTTATTTATATATTTTTTGGGGATATTTAGTATAGGAAAAAAGTAAAAAAATATTGTTTTTTTTTTTAAACTTGTCCCTCTTCTTTTGTTTATAGCGCAAAAAATAAAAACCGCAGAGGTGAGCAAATACCCCCAAAAGAAAGCAATTTTCATTTCATTTGGGTACAGTGTTGTATGACCGCGCAATTGTCATTCAAAGTGTGACAGCGCTGAAAGCTGAAAAATGGCTTGGGCAGGAAGGGGGTGAAAATGCACTGTACTGAGGTGGTTAATTAGTGAAACTTCTCTTGACATATACATATTAACAATATAGGGTTATTATCTTCTCTTACATTCAATATAAAGGCCCCATACTGTTTAGAGGATACAGTGGATAAAAAAAGTTAAAATGTCAGGTTTCTGTGATGTAAAAAAAATTGACAACCTTTCCACCTTTAATGTGACCTATAAACTGTACAACTCAGTTGAACACAAACTGAAATCTTTTAGGTGGATGGAAGTAAAAATAAAATAAAAAAATAAAATAAAATGGTTGCATAAGTGTGCACACCCTTAAATGAATACTTTGTTGAAGCACCTTTTGATTTTATTACAGCACGTCATTTTGGGTATGAGCCTTTTAGCATGGCACATCTTGACTTGGCAATATTTGCCCACTCTTCTTTGCAAAAACACTCCAAATCTGTCAGATTGCGAGGGCATCTCCTGTGCACAGCCCTCTTCAAATCACCCCACAGATTTTCAATCAGATTCAGGTCTGGGCTCTGGTTGGGCCATTCCAAAACTTTAATCTACTTCTGGTGAAGCCATTCCTTTGTTGATTTGGATGTAAGCTTGGGGTCCTTGTCATGCTGAAAGATGAACTTCCTCTTCATGTCCATCTTTCTAGCAGAAGCCTGAAGGTTTTGTGCCAATATTGACTGGTATTTGGAACTGTTCATAATTCCCTCTACCTTGACTAAGACCCCTGTTCCAGCTGAAGAAAAATAGTCCCAAAGCATGATGCTGCGACCACCATGCTTCACTGTGGGTATGGTGATGGTGATTTGGTGATGTGCAGTGTTGTTTTTGTGCCAAACATATCTTTTGGAATTATGGCCAAAATGTTCAACCTTGGATTCATCAGACCATAACACATTTCCCCACATGCTTTTTGGAGACTTCAGATGTGTTTTCGCAAAATTTAGCCGGGCTTGGATGTTTCTCTATGTAAGAAAAGGCTTCCATCTTGCCGCTCTACCCCATAGCCCAGACATATGAAGAATACGGGAGATTGTTGTTACATGTACCACACAGCCAGTACTTGACAGATGTTCCTGCAGCTCCTTTAATTTTGCTGTAGGCCTCCTGGCATTTTCCCTGACCAGTTTTCTTCTCATCTTTTTATCAATTTTGGAGGAACATCCAGTTCTTGGTAATGTCATTGTTGTGCCATATTTTCTCCACTTGATGATGACAGTCTTCACTGTGTTCCATGGTATATCTAATGCCTTGGAAACTCTTTTGTACCCTTCTCCTGACTGATATCTGTTTTGTTTGGATGTTCTCTGTGGACCATGGCTTTTGCTGTAGGATGTGTAAATATGAGGAAAGACCTACAAGAACATCTGAAGTTTATTTTGGGTTATTCAGAAGCACTTTAAATGATGGCAGGTGTAGACTGACTTCTATTAAACATGAGTTTAAATGTGATTGCTTAATTCTGAACACAGCTACCTCTCCAGTTTTAAGAGGGTGTGCACACTTATGTAACCACATTATTCTATTTTTTTCGGGGGTTTTCTTTAACATAAAGTTTATTTATTTTGAACATGACATGTTAAAACAGCGGTACAATCTCAGCAGTCGTTATCAGTAACATGAATGGAAATACAGCAGAGTATTAGCCGTCGACAGATCAGGTAATCCAAACTAGTCAGTGAGATATATTGCTCTTAGATATCTTATACCATGAGAAATACAGTTCCATTGTTTAAAAATTAGAACATCGGATAAACTGATTAATGAGATATGTTGTCAAGGGGAACCGGATGAGGTGGGGGGGGGGGGTGAGCTTGCAAGCTTGAAGCTATAAATCTGATTCATATCATATACTTCACCAAGTGTAAACCGGGTTGTAGACCCAAATAGGCAGGAACCCTCATAGATACCACATTCCAGTCGGGATATGAACATTGGGGGGAAAGGGCAAGGGTCTCTCTAATATGAATAGTAAGGTCTCATTTAGTTCTGTATGTGTGTATCAGTTTCGTCCCAGATATGTCAGTTTATAAAGTGTCAGGGCCGCGTCTACCAGGGCCCACCATTGTTGTGCCGTAGGGGGGGCTGGGGTCATTCCATTTAAGAAGGACCGCTTTTCTTGTGTAGAAGGCTGTGTAGAATACAAACTGCTTTTTTGCCTGTGGTGCCTCTAGCGTAGCTACAATACCTAGTAGCAATGGTAGCGGGTCGCAGGGGATTCTAAGTTTACCTATAGAGTTAATTTCGGACACCACTCCCCTCCAGAGGCCTTGAAGGTGTTGGCAGGACCATTTGACATGGAAGAAAGGCCCCGGTTCTGAGGTACATTTAGGGCATAGGGTACTCATGGTGAATGAACCTAAGCTTGGTGAACCTATCCCTCGCAGAGATCATGAGGGGAAGGTATTGCTGTACACCCTCCTCCCAGTCATCATCTGCAAGTTCGGGTATATCTGCCTGCTATTTTGAGAACAGTCGGGAGACTACAGAAGTGTCCAGACCAATAAATTCAACATAGAGGGCTCTAAACACGATTAAACTCCAGTATAATAGATTGGGGAAATTAATAAGCATGTCGGAGCTGAATGTACCTAAAGAACATGTAGTTAGGCAGTCCGCGCTCTCCCTTTAGGTCATCAAATGTTTGCAGCCCATTCGAAGAAACGATATCCGCCAATGTTTTGATCCCAAATCGGGCCCATGTTACAGGGTCCGGGATGGATCGGAAGTGGGGTAGTCTCGCGTTTCCCCATAGTGGAGTATGTGGGGACAAGCTGTTGGTCTTCTCCACCTTGGCCTTTACTGTATCCCAGACCCGCAGCATGACCCGCATTGATGGGGTAATGTTAGGGTTGGATCCGGGGCCTCTGTGTATTAAATTCCGTAGTTTGGAGTAGGAGCCTAGCAACGCCGCAGGGTTAGCCGGTTAGTTTTTTAGTTTTACCCCCCCCCCCCCAAAATATTTCAGTATTTCAATTGAGTTGTACGGTTCATAGGTCACATTGAAGGTGGACAAAGTTCTGAAATGATTCATCTATGTCCCATTTTTTTTACATCACACATTTAACAGGGGCGTGTAGACTTTTTATATCCACTGTATATAAACTCAAGGTCTACTCACCAACACCAACTGGTATAAAGATATGGGGGTACATCTGTCTCTCCTCCATCTATTAGCCACATATAAAATGAGATGAACAGAAAAAGATACTAGTAAAGTATACTAGTAAATACTGTCTTACTGAAGATGTGGGCTATCTGTCTTCTGCTCTATGAAATTATCTATCTCTCAGATATGTAATATGGGTACACTCATCCATGTGGACACAAATAACCACTGATGGAAATCCCCATATATTACCATATCCACAAAAAATCTTCTCTACTAATCAAGACTGCATTGACACAAGGCATATCTAACCTCGCAAAAATGAATTAGGGGAGAAAGAATGGGTCAGAACAAAAACTAAATCATGTGAACCTAAATAAAAATAAAGTCAGAAGGTGCTCCTAAAATCTAATCAACCAAACCTAAAATGTTTCACTCTTCAGCTTTGTCAGAGGTATAAAAAAAAATGTAAGAAAATGAAGAAAGTGAGCAACCAAGGGTAGCTGACTGCCACATGGTGAAAAGAAAATAAGAATACAAATAAGATGTTGGCACAGAAATGACTTGAGCTCCAGGAAGGCCTTTACAGCATCTGCATTCCACTTAACCATGATCAACCTCTGAGCCTTGGTCTGATTGGTCATGGGCACCACTAGGATAGCAAAATTAGGCGCAAACCGTCCCTAGGACCCCACTATGCTCAGTATTCATGCATCTTGTGAGGAGACGGGCCAATACTGTATAGCCTCCACCTTGTTTATTTGGGGCTTCACCATCCCTCTTCCCACTTTGAACACAAGCTACATTACTTTATGTCTGAAGCACACTATTCGGGGTTCACTGGAAATCCCCCTCCTTAGGGAGTTGTAACGGTATCGCTTCCCACACTTCGCTTGAGTGCGTTCATCAGTATACAGCCTCCTACAGTCTAAACACCAGAGATCAGATATTATAGCCGATCGTACAAGACTAGCTGACAAAAGCTTGTATGAACATGGAAAATGTATTTGACACTCTCACACAGAATATATACCAAATGAGGACACCCACCTCCTGATTATATTACCCTAAAAATACAAGCTGCAACCAGAAACATAATTAACATGTCACTTAATCCAGCCTAGGTAACTCAATGCCAACCCAGATAATGTTGTGATTAATCAGATATCCCCACTTCAGGTCAGACTTGCCCACATCAAACTCCCAAAGTACAATACAAATTGTTACAAGTATAAGCACATCCCACAAGGGTTTGATAGCAGTGACAAAAGGTGTTCCATTTAGCACAATTAACAATACAAACAGTGATCTCCCCCACCCTCAGCCTAGTAGGCAACAGACTATAGCAGGAGACCTCAGTAGCAGACTGTCCAGCTCCTACATTAAAGGACATGAAAGAGAGATCAGTGTGACCAGCTCTTTCACTTAACATGTATAGTTCAGAAACAAACAAACCAGGAATAGTCTTCATATATTTCTTGGGGATATTGTTGATAAATATTACTGCCCAATCTGAAGTAATCCAAACCACATTCTTAGTGTTCATTAAGTAGTTGTCCATCATTTTCTCAGTCACCCTGTGCGCCTAATAGACACAGGGTCACTTACACATAAGAGGGGCATGGGGAGCTGAAGCAAGGGTTTCCCAACCACTCCAAGGGAAGCTGGGTTCCACGGGCCCCACACCCAATGTGACTCCCAAGGTCTATCGTTGCTCACATGAAAGGGCAGAGACTGAGTCCTCCCAGAATTCCTGTAGGCTGATTACAGGATTCTACAACACATTTTTCCCCAAAGAAAAAACTTTTTCCTGGCACACAAGTGAATGTGTGGTGGGGATGAGCACACCCATTATTGCTGGTTAACCAGCAGAGACCAAAGATATTGGTCCATCACAAACCTCTTCACCATTTGGGGTCCAATTTGATCAGATTATACATCTGCAACTGTGGCAACTGATCTGATTGTTAGCTCCACAAGTGCGCCCAAAATTGCTTTAGACCATCGTTATCACTCCAAACAGATTAGATTCTCAAGTTTCAGGTAGTCATAGACCCCAGAGTCCACAGGAAGCTATTTCCTGTTAACATCACCTGGCATTTAATCAGATCCCATTCTTTTGTTTTTGAATAAGTCATTTTAAATTAAATTTTAAAAGCTACGTTCAACTTTAGGAAAAAAATGAAAAATAAACGCACAAAGTTTTGCAGGAAAAAATTTGCATTTAAAAAGAGCCTGCAAAGCATTGCACCGGAAATCAGTGTATTGCAGGTGCAATGTCAGCCTTCTGCAAACTCTTCCTCTGACTCTGCCAGTACCTCTATAAGAACTTTCAATTGGAGAACTGGAGTACTTCTATTCCCGTTAAGGCTCGGTTTACACCTAAACCGGCCGAGGATTGCACAGCAACGCTGTTCTCCATTTCAGGGACGAATCAGAGCAGAATCTTTGCCTGAATTCGGCCATGAAACAGAGGCAAAGACGCACAGTTTCTGTGCAGTGCGCTCCTCAGCCGCCAAGGAGACATGTGAACCGACTCCGTAGAGAGCCGGTCACATTCTCTTGCTATGCGAATTGGATGCAGGGTTTCTGTGAACCTAGCCTAAGATGTAAAAATTTGCTTTTTTTTTTCCAAGTGTTCCCTATCTATACAGTATTACCTAATTATTGCTAACAATGTTCAGTTCAGTTGCACTGCAAGTAAAAATTGAATAGAATATTAAAGTGGTATAAAAACCAAAATCAAACATTTATTATATTGCAGCCTCACAACTCTAATGCCCCGTACACACGGTCAAATTTTCCAACGGAAAATGTTCGATGGGAGCTTGTTGTCGGAAATTCCGACTGTGTGTGGGCTCCATCGGATATTTTCCATCGGAATTTCCGACACAAAATTTGAGATCTGGATCTCAAATTTTCCAACAACAAAATCCATTCTGGACACAATTCCGACGCACAAAATTCCACGCATGCTCGGAATCACGCAGAAGAGCCACACTGGCTATTGAACTTCATTTTTCTCTGCTCGGCGTACGTGTTGTACGTCACCGCGTTCTTAGCGATCGGAATTTCCGACAAGATTTGTGTGACTGTGTGTATGCAAGACAAGTTTGAGCCAACATCCGTCGGAAAAAAAATCCACGGTTTTGTTGTCAGAATGTCCGATTGTGTAAGGCAGGGTTCACACTGCTGCGACACCACATGTCATTTGCGTGGGAATCGCAGCACATGCATCCTTACCAGTGCTCAGCAAATGCATCCTTGCCAGTGCTCAGCATTTTCAATAAAAAAACTGTATAATTAAAAGCTCTGTTATTGTGTTTTTCTTTTAAGACAAAAGCTGTTAATTTGTTTGGACAACTGTACGAGTTGTTTTTTCTAAACTAAAACATCGGTATTCAGGTTTAATTGCCGTCTTGGCACTTTGAAATAAATAAGTTGGTTTTGTGTTGCAGTTTGGGCACTCGGGCTCAAAAAGGTTTGTCATCACTGACATAGGTGTTCACAAACATGCGATCTGATTCTGCAAATCGCACTGTGTTTTGCAAACTAATTTTGGGGTGTTGTTAACTTAACTACTTGCCGACCGGCTCATGCTGACATATGCCATTTCTAAATTCTTGCTTGCCGGGATAAGCTTGTACCATGTTAAGTAGAGTCTTCCGAGTCCGCAGTGCACTATATTTCCGCCCTTTCTGTTATTCCTTGCCATAATCTCACACATGCGCATTTGCGCAGTGATTTCTTAGCCAAACCTTGTTTTCATTGCAATATTACTATGGCAACCGTGTCTCACGTATCACAACAGACATGTATTACTCCTATGTGCCACGCTATGTCAATATTTACACCACCTGTGATGGGGTGTATCATGAACTTCTGAATGAGGCCATAATCTCATGGTATCTTGGCGCAGTGCAGCAGAAAGGAGATGACGAAGCCATAGTTATGAATGGATTGACGACACAAAGAGTATGCCGTGAACTGGAGGAAATATGCGCATGCGCTGTGAAGTCAACGAAGTTAACTGGACAGATTACAAGCAAACATAGCAGGTTAGGAGACATCTACACACAGAGCTGTGTATAGTATTTACTGATCATTTAAATGTGGTAAATTTATGGGGAAGAGTTTACTACCACCAAGAAATATCTCCTAAACCTACAATGTTTAGGAGATATTTGCAAAAGACAGGCACCAATGTCTACGGCACATGCACCATAGACAACCGGGCACAGGTGCACTGAGCGTGCCGTTGCTAACAGCGATCGTGCTGTTAGTGGCGGCTCCCGCGCGCATGCTTGGGAGTGACGTCATCGCGGCTCCGGCCAATCACAGCGCCGGAGACGCGATACCCGGAAGGAAGATGGACGCTTCGTGGAAGAGGGGACAGCGGTGACATCGCAGGCTCCTGTGTCAGGTAAGTGACACATAACGGGCTACTATGCGTTGCATAGTAGCCCATTATGCTTTACGTTTGCAGGAAAACAAAGGGGAAGTAAAACCCATGAGGGTTTACTTCCTCTTTAACACAGTAAGGCCCCTTTCACACTGGGGCGGGGAGCCACAGTGACGGTAAAGCAGCGCTATATTTAGCTCTGCTTTACCGTCGTTTTGCCCACAGGTTTCGGCAGCTCGCGGTGCGGTTTTACCCCCCGCGAGCGGCCGAAAAAAGGGTTAATATCCCCTGCAGAGCGGCGCTTTGCGGCGGTATTGCCGCGGTTTTACCGCGGTGTCCCATTCAAATCAATGGGAAGGAGCGGTATAGGAGCGGTGAACACACCGCGCCTATACCGCTCCAAAGATGCTGCTAGCAGGACTTTTTTTGCCGTCCTGCTAGCGCACCGCTCCAGTGTGAAAGCCTGCCGGCTTTCACACTGGAGTGAATGGGGCCGGATTTTTTCAGGCGGTATACAGGCGCTATTTTTAGCGCTGTACCGCCTGAAAAACGCCCCAGTGTGAAAGGGGCCTAAGTGTGTCACTGGCCAGATCACCAGGTGAGGACCGAGGAAAAAAAAAAAAGCCTAAAAAAGAAAAAGAAAACAAATGAAGCCATCACATCTAATGATTGGTAAGCTACAATACATTACATTTTTGGTTTGGTTTTATTACCGCTTTAAGCATTTACTGCTTGCTCACTTTATACAATGAACAAGTTTACCTGGATGGTGGTACCTAAAATCACAGCAACGCAAAAATCCAGAAAGACAGAGTCCTCATTTAAATGCAATAAGCTCCAGGGGCAGCAGCAGATCAATATGTGAAAAGCCATTGGCAGATTTCCACAGCAACTGTGATATTAATGACTAGGCTTTCTTTCCCCCAGCCACAGCTTTTGAGAATAGTGGTGATCATTCTTCAAACCAAATATTCTATTTATTTCCATCAAAAGAAACTCCATGGGGTAGGACATTTTTTTTCTTGTAAAAAGAAAAAATTAAAATCTCTAGAGAACAAGTCAAGTCGTATAGACAAAGATTACATGTTGAGCATATTACAAATACATACTACATTTCTAAAAGTATCTGTTCAAGAAAAGGATGTTGTCTTTATGATAAATTGTATATTGCAGGGAAATTCTAATTGGCCACAAAAATCTTCTAAATGTTTAGCATTCGGCAGTGCTTTATTTGTCATGAGCAAAAAATCTATACATAGAAAATCAGGTGTCTTTTCACTTGTACAGTACTCAGTCATGGAAAATTATCTACGTGAGAACTTAAGTAAATGGTGGAAATATTGATTACTACTGTACAAAATAACCAAATTTTTTCCTAAGTTAAACAAACCACTATCGCAGGTTCATTAACTGTTAAAATAGGAAAAAGTTTTTAGCATGCAATTTGAAAAAGTAACTAAAACTTTTAAAAATTCACTTAAAAGGATACTAAACACACTCGGTTTCATTTACATTTTCCCTTCTTTATTATTATTATACAGGATTTATATAGCGCCGACAGTTTACGCAGCGCTTTACAACTTGAGGGTAGACAGTACAAATACAATAATACACTTTAATACAGTAGGAATCAAAGGGCCCTGCTCCTTAGAGCTTACAATCTAAAAGGGAAGGTCAAGAGATACAAGAGGTAATACCTGTGGGGGATGTGCTGATGGAGAAAATAAATGTAGAGTTGTTAGCTGGGGCCAGATAGGCTTCTCTGAAGAGATGAGTTTTTAGGGATCGTCTGAATGTGGATGATGGCACTGTAATTATTTTAATTAAAAAACATCTAAGTACCCTTTTCCTAATCGATAAACAGCTGTCACATGACCCAGATCTTTCCCAGCCTGTCTGCAGGGAAACATAACCAAGAGGAGCTTCTAGTCCTCTGCTACTGGTCACTTTCTTTAAAATAAAATAAAAAAAATCAATGAAATACAGGATACAAATAAATGATTAATATCAACAAACTGTAAAAAAAACAATCAGCGCCAAAATAAATGACTTCCTCCTAAAACAGGTTAAATGTGTAAAATCGCCAATAAATGTGACTGCACAGCTGCTGAACACTTATGCCCCGTACACACGGTCGGATTTTCCAACGGAAAAAGTCCTATCGGACCATGTTGTCGGAAATTCCGACCGCGTGTGGGCTCCATCGGACTTTTTCCGTCGGAATTTCAGACGGAAAAAGTTTGAGATCCTGCGCTCAAATTTTCCGACAACAAAGTTCTATCGGACTTTTTCCGATCGTGTGTAGCGAATTCCGACGGACAAAGTGCCACGCATGCTCAGATCACATTACAAGACCAAAGCTATTGGCTACTAGCCTCTACGTAGTCCCGTCGTACCCTTGAACATCACCACGTTCAGGATGATCGGATTTTCCGACCGTGTGTGTGCAACACCAATGTCGGACAAAATCCGTCGGAAAAAATCTGACGGATTTTGTGGTCGGAATTTCCGACCGTGTGTACGGGGCATTACAGTGATACACCACACCAAATTCAATATTGTTCTCTAAATAGTGCAGTGCTGTGTCTCAAAAAATGATGAAAAAAATGATCAAAAAAATATTTGAAATAAAAAAATGAAAATGTCAAAAAATTTGAAAAAAACAGTTCATCTGTGTCAATGCTTCCAAAACAATCACGCTGTGTGTGTTTGTCCTCAAAAGGACCAATATCCAGTGCACACATCTCCACCAGCTAAAGTGCCTGCTCACCTCAAAGATGAATGTAAAAGCATAGACAAATAATTCCTCGTGTCCACCACAATGGATCAACTTTCACTCTCCAATGAGTCTCCAGACTGCTCCTCCTCTGTGTGGGTAATCAGCGTTTGTTTATCCGTCAGACAAACTTTCCTTCACTTTCTCATAAGTGCTCAATCACGCTATTACTTCCGTAGGTTATAGACAAGAAACAACAAACACACGTGCCATAGTGTACCCTGTTTGCATGTTTATTAAAAGCCCCCAAAACAAATCCAGTTACAAGATAAAAACTTTAAAACAGCATGTCTCAAATCATCACTTCATTCACCGCAAATCTACACTCACGATGCTTCACAGATTTGGCTCCTCCCCTCTAAATGCGTGTTGGCATTTCTTTGGCCTTCATCTACTGATGAAGGCCAATGAGATGCCGACATGCGCCAGACCCATTATTAAGCAATTCCTAATACAAGGAAGATAAGACCCATCATATCGCCTTATAACACCCCTATAAACCCTGTTAAAAAGAGTGATGGATCATACAGGATTGTGCAGGATCTCCAAGCCATAAATAACCTTGTGATTCCAATTGCCCCTATTTTACCTGATGTGCCATCTCTCATTACCTCCATACATGCCTCGGCAGTGTGTTTTTCAGTTATTGATTTAAGTAATGTTTACTACTAGTGTTCTCCTATAGAGGGCGCCATATAACCTGGAATCGCTTGCCATAAGGTTATATAGACACACCTGCAGTCTACTTAATAGCGCTCCAGGCCACCTTACAGTCTTGGGCACCTAGCCATGATTTGGGCCTTCTTCAGTACGTCAATGACCTACTGTTGTGTAGTCCCTCCCAGGAAGCCTGTCAGAAAGATTCTGTTTTACTGTTAGAACATCTAGCACAGGCAGGTCACAGAGTGTCTAAGAAAAAGCTGCAATGGTGTCAGGAAACTGCTCAGTGTCTTGATTTTAGTCTGTCTCATGGTGAAAGGAGAATCAGTCACAAGAGAGCTGTGGCTCTCGTGGGTCTGCCCCGCCCACATACTAAGAAGGAAGTAGGTATGATTGGTTACTGCCGCCAATGGATACCTGATTGCTCCTACTATGATAACTTGCTGAGATAAGCTGCTCTACCTGACAGTCCTGACCTTGTGAAATGGAATGATGAAATGGTTAATGCTTTTGAGAATCTTAAAACAGCTATGGTAACGGCTCCTGGTTTGGGATTACCTGAATATTGTAAAGTGTTTAATTTCTTTGCAAGGGACAACTGTAAAACCATGGCTGGGGTCCTTGCACAAGAGCATGGAGGAAAGCTGAGACTTGTAGCCTTTTTTTCTAGAGTAGTCCCAGTTCCGGTACAAGGCATGCTGACATGTCTGAGGGCATTGGCCTCTTGTGCCATGGCTGTAGAAATGGCTACATAATTTACATTAGGCCACCCTACGTAACTACACACTACACACCAGATTGTGTATCTGCTAAAAAAATCTTAATACCCAACACATGTCTGCACAACGACTAAGTTAAGTCATCCTCATGAGCAACCTTCAGCACAAATCAGCTTAAAGACCTTACAACTTCCAAATAATGAAGGGGGAGTTGCACACCCACACTCTTTAATTACTTTCTAGCGACCCAGCTTCAATATATGGGAGGAGGTGAATTTGAGGGGGCAGGACGAGAGAGGAGGACTTTCCTACAGAGCTTTCTCCACATGCTGTTGGTGGAAGCTCTGGAGGCAGGGACTTTTTTGCGGGGAACTCCCACTCTTGAATTAATGACCAGTATGGGAACTAAAGGAACTTTGGGATATAGAGGCTTTACAGAATACTCCCCCCATGGGCAAATAGTAAGTTGGGTGAGATGCAGAAAATAGGGCAAATTAGGGAATGGGAAAGATGAGGCATAAAGTACATCCACCAGCTTTACCAAAATGGGAAACTAAAATCCTTTCAGGAACTAAGGGAGCAATTTGTAATCCTGAATAAATCCTTCTTTAGATATCTACAGGTCAGACATGCAATGACAGAGCAATTTGGAGAGAGGGCAATAGAATGGTGTAATATACCGGTATTACAGGAAATAATGCGAGCCAAGTCAACGAAAGTCTAATATCAAAAAGGTATTTAAATTTACATAAAGAGAGTCGGGAAAGAACACAGGAATTGCCTTATAGAAAGAAATGGGAAAGAGATGTGGGAAATATATCAGAAATACAATGGGAGAGGATTCTTGAGCTTGCACCATGGGTCTCTCTTTCTCCACCCCAGAAGATGTCACATTTATTTTTACTCTATAGAGCTTATTACACCCCGCAAAAACTTTTTCTGTTTGGTCGAAGACAGGATGCTTCCTGCCCCAGATGTGGAAGGACAGAGGGGGACATGATTCACGTGTTTTGGAGATGCCCTAAGTTATTCCGCTACTGGATAGAGTTGGTGGAAACAATAGCCCAGGTGTTTGAGGTGTCCATAGATATGGAACCTATGGTGTGTGTATTGGGGTGGATAGACGGAAAGGGCAGGCCAAGAGATACTAAACTAGCAATCTTGAGATGCCTCTTCCAAGCTAGGAAACTCATTGCCCAGAAGTGGCAGTCCTCCACTCCTCCATCCAGTAGGGAATGGGAACAGAATATGAACGTGGTGATTCTTAAGGAAAGGACGTCATACATTAGACAGGGAGGTGTCAAGAAATTTTATAAGATCTGGAAATTGTGGTGTGAGAAAAAGAAAAATTGATGTACTAATGTATAAAAGTGGAAGGGTCAATGAACTAGATGAAGTGAAATAGGAAGGAACATTGTTGAGAGAGGAATGGAGGGGTAAATGACAGGGGTATTGGAATGAATGGAAGTGTGAGATGTGGGACCAATGGAATAGTTATGTCCTAGAGTAAGAATAATATATAGAGATCAATGATGTTATTCATGAAGGGGGGGCTTTTAAATTCGTGTTTTTTTCCTTTGTTTTCTTTGCTCTCACTAGAGAGTGTCAGCTTTTTAAAGGACAAGAAGTGAACATTTACACAGATTCCAAATATGCTTTCAGAGTCGCACACAACTTCGGAGTAATTTGGCAGAGGCCTGGTTACATTACTGCCGATGGAAAATCCGTCTCCCGTTCTTCCCTAGTCACCAACCTCCTTGATACTATTACACTACCTAGTAAGATAGCAATCATTCACTGTAAAGTGCACACACACAGTACTGATGACATTTCAAAGGGAAATGCACTGGCCAACGCCGCTGCTAAACCCAGCCTTTTATCCAAATGCCCCCCCTTACACCCCAAACTTTGCCCTGTGAACAGGTTTTGCAGGACCTACAGGCTATGGCTTCACCAGAAGATCTGGCCTATTGGCATACACAGGGTCTGACAATAAGTCATGAGACTGGACTCATTGCCAAAGAGGGGAAACCGGGCATAACAAAAGCAAGTGCCATGGCATAGGACATAAAGGATGGAAAGCTACAGTTGAAATGTTAACACAAGACTCTGCAAATAGAGTGGAAATTCCACATTCCAAATCACCCACAGAGTTCAGATATAGTGGAAAGAATGAACCGAACGATTAAAGACAAAATAAGGAAGGCTATGGGTGGCACATTTGCCAAATGGAAAACTGTGCTGCCTGCGGTTTTAGCAGAAATAAGAATGACCCCTTCCAAGACCAATCGCTTGTTCCCTTTTGAGATCCTGAGGGGTCAACCTTTTCCCACGTCCTAGTTTAAGAAACCCTTGGTAATAGATCTGAGTTTGATACATGAAGAATATTGTAGAAAATTATTGTTACTGATTATGAAGCTGAATGGCATCTACGGTAAAGTATTCTCTTCTTTTCTATTACCCTAACAGGAACCAACACACGAGTTCCAGTCACAGAGATGTGGTCGTAATTCGCCAGCTGAACCGGACCAAGAAGCAGGATTACCCATTTGGCCCGCCCACTTGCATAGTCGCAGTGACCAGAACCGCTGTCCTCACAGAACAATCTGGAGCCTGGATCCACACCGAGAAGATAAAGAAAGTACCACAAAGGACCCCGAAGCAAGACACAGATAAAGGAGGTGAAGCAGGTGATGCAAATCCTCGAAGAGCAAGTGAAATAGGTGGTAAAGACTCTGAAAAAGATGACCTTACTTCTCTCACTACAGACTTCTGGGAAAGCCTAGTGCCTACTCTGTATGCTGGCACTGATGGTGTTTCTGCCCACATGGATCATCACTAACTGTATCTATCATCCTGAGGACTTGGGCACCCTAAAGGCCATATGCAGCCCCCCTTCTAATGGAACAGTAACTAGACAAAGGAGGGAATTCGATCGCTCCATTACTTGTAAACAAACCAGCGTCATGACCGGTTCTTCTTTCCCCTCTCTGTACTGATCGGTACAGTGTGAGGGGAGAGGGGAGAGATCAAGTGCTGCAGCGCCGTGGGCTGGATGTGTAGTGCCCACAGCGCTGATTTGTGCACATTCCAGCACTCACCAAGCCATCCATCCATCCATACCCAGCCATCCATACTCAGCCATCCATCCATACTCAGCCAGCCATCCATACTCAGCCAGCCATCCCTAATCAGCAATACTCATCCATGCTCATCCATTCATCCATACTCATCCATCCATCCATGCTCAGCCATCCCATCCACCCCCATCCATACTCAGCAATACCCAGCCATACTCAGCCATACCCAGCAATACCCAGCAATACCCAGCCATACCCAGCCGTACCCAGCCATCCCATCCATACTCAGCCATACTCAGCCATACCCAACTGTACCCAGCCGCACTCATTCATGCTCAGTCATCCCATCCATACTCAGCCATCCCCATCCACGGCTCATCCATGCCCATTCATGCTCATCCATGCCACATCAGTTGTCATCCATGCCACTAGAGTGCCTCACAAAAGTGTAATAGGTAGTCACGGTGCTCCCTGCATGTTCGGCCTCTCTATGTGGCCAGGCTGTGTAAAAGTCTCCCACATGTGGTATCGCCATACTCAGGAGGAGTAGGAGAATCTATTTTGGGGTGTAATTTTTGGTATGTACGTGCTATGTGTTAGAAATATTGTATAAATGGACAACTTTGTGTAAAAAAAATGTGTTTTCATTTTCTTTACACATTTTCCAAAAACTTGTAGAAAAAAATGACATGTTCAAAAGACTCATTATGCCTCAAAAATTATACGCTGGGTTGTTTTCTTTCCAAAATGGGGTAATTTTTGGGGCGTTTCCATTGTCCTGGTGCTCTAGGGCCTTCAAAAGTGTAAGAGGTAGTCAAGAAATTATATGTGTAATTTATGCTCCAAGAATGCCTGATGGTGCTCCCTGCATGTTGGGCCTCTGTATGTGGCCACACTGTGTAAAGTCTCACACATGTGTCTCACACATGTGGTATCGCCATACTCAGGAGGAGTAGTAGAATGTGTTTTGGGGTGTAATTTGTGCTATGCATATGCTGTATGTGAGAAATAACCTGCTAATATAAAAATTTTCTGAAAAAAAAAAAAGAAAAAATAAATCTTGATTTCGCAAAGAATTGTGGGAAAAAATTACAACTTCAAAAAACTCACCATGCCTCTTACTAAATACCTTGGAATGTCCACTTTCCAAAAGGGGGTCATTTAGGGGGTATTTGTACTTTTTTGACTTGTTAGGGTCTCAGTTTTCAGAGATTGGCACCATAGCTTGTGGACTCTATAACTTTCACAGAGACCAAATAATTTACACCAATTTGGGTTATTTTTACCAAAGATATGTAGCAGTATATATATTTGGCTAAAATGTATGAAGAAAAATTACTAATTTGCTAAATTTTATAACAGAAACAAAAAAAATGCATTTTTTTTTTACAGAATTTTCTGTCTTTTTTCTTTTATAGTGCAAAAAAAAACAAAAACCCAGAGGTGATTAAATACTATTTGTGTGAAAAAAAGGACAAAAATTTCAGGTACAGTGTTGCATTAAAGGGTAATTGTCATTCAAAATGTGAGAGCACCGAAAGCTGAAAATTGGTGTGGTTAGGAAGGGGTTTAAGTGCCCAGTGGGTAAGTGGTTAAACAGAGATTTGTCCTCCATGTTTCACACCAATAACCCAGAATTTAACACAAATTTAAATACCGTCTTGAATAGGGGAGCTGGTATTAACAACCCTGTGAGTTTCGTTTTGAACCAGTTGACCATGGGCGCCGTTTCTGAAAGTTTCCAGGATACTATAAGCCAACGATCATTTTCCCTAGGGAATAGTGTATATGTATAAGGAATGCTATCCATGGATACTGGTTGGTACCTGTGGGTGGTGTTATTTGGCTTCATTGATTCCAGTGATGAGAATCATAGGGGATGAAAAAGGAAATCACCAACATCTTTTGAAAGCTAGCACATATCCCAGGTACCCCCTTAAACACAGAGAAAAGAGAGTTGTTTTCTGATAAAAACCAAGCCTGGGCATAGTTCCCCAGTGGACCGGATGGGGAATAGAAATAATGAAAAGATTAAATAACTACTCCAAAATTATGGATGAAATCATGGAAAAAAATTCTGTAGACATCAAACTGTTAAGTATTGAACAAAGGGCTATTCGTAAACAACTAGATGTGCACAAAGTAGCTATCGAATACATAAGTGCTGCTATGACTGGACTCTGTGAAGTAACGGAGGACTATAAGTGCTGCACATGGATTCATAAGACCAGTATCGAAGTTACGGATTACTATGATATAATTGATAAACCCCTAAAGCAGGTGTCAAACCTCCAAGCTGAAGCCAGAGATATTGCCAAAGATGGATGGAACCCCTTTAACCACTTCAGGCCCAGAAGATTTGGCTACTCAATGATCAGGCCATTTTATGTCATACAGCATTGCGCGGTTGTGCGATGATGTACCCAAAGAAAATTGATGTCCTTTTTTTCCCACAAATAGAGCTTTCTTTTGGTGGTATTTTATCATCATTGCGGTTTTTATTTTTTGCGCTATAAACAAAAAAGGGCTACAATTTTGAAAAAAAACACAATGTTTTGTACTTTTTGCTATAATCAATATACCCAATTATTTAAAAAAAAAGCAAATTTTTTCCTCAGTTTAGGCCGATATGTATTCTTCTACATATTTTTGATAATAAAAATCGCAATAAGCTTATATTGGTTTGCGCAGAAGTTATAGTGTCTACAATGTAGGGGAAAGATTTATGGCATTTTTATTATTATTATTTTTTTTTTTTTACTAGTAATGGAGGTGATCAGCAATTTTTATTGGGTCAGCAACATTATGGCGAACAGATTGGACACTTTTGACACATTTTTGGGACCATTGGCATTTATACAGAGATAAGTGCTATAAAAATGCCCCGATTACTGTGTAAATGTCACTTGCAGCCTGGGAAGGGGTTAACAGTAGGAGGCGATCAAGGGGTTAGCTGTGTTACCTAGTGAGTGATTCTAACTGTGGGGGGATGGGACTGCCTGGGTAAGGAGAGCGATCATTGTTCATATTTAGTATGAACAACAGATCGCTCTCCTGACCCCTGACAGCATGGAGATCTGTCTGTTTACATTGACAGATCTCTGTTCCATCTCTGTGTGGAGTGATTGTGGATGCCCAGCGGTCATCGCAACCGCCGGGCACGAGCATCGGCTCCGGCATGGCACCGCGGACTTGCGCTCCCTAGTGGTCAAAAGGTGAGCCGATGTATAGCTACGACGGTTCGCCCAGGGGAGCCAACCTGCCGCAGTATAACTGCGGCAGCTGGTTGGAAAGGGGTTAAGGGACTAGGAAGTTTCAGTGATTTTTTTTGGTTCCATTTTCTCTTGGTTCCGACAGGCAGGAATGTTATTTTTAATGTGCCTGGTTTTTATCCTTGTTATATATATATATATATATATATATATATATATATATATATATATATATATATATATATACATATATATATATATATATATATATATATATATATATATATATATATATTGTTCAAGCTTATTCAATGTATCTGTAATTATACAACGCAACAAAATGATTCCACACAGAGAATCATGGTGAAATCACTTTGTAATTTAAGAGGGGATTGAAGGGTGAGAAAAAGTTAACAAGACTGAGACATTAACTACTTCCCACCCAGCCACTGTATATATACGGCCGGGTGGGAGCCGTCTACTTCTGATAGGACGTTCCGAAACGTCCTTCAGAAGTAGAGGGATCGCGCGTGCCCGCGCAGCGGCGCGATCCCGATGCGGCCGTGTCACCCGGACACGGCGCATCTCGGATCGGCAGGAGGGCTCGGTGATTGGCCCTCCTGATCACATGACGGCCGTGTCGAATCACAGCCGTCATGTGATGTAAACAAACAGCCGGTTGCTAGGCAATCGGCTCTCCTCTCCTCACACGGAAGTCGTCGGCGAGGAGAGGAGAGCGGATCGCTGCAGCCGGCTGGTGATCAGTGAGTATTAGCTGTTTTTTTTACAGCTTTTTTACTAAAAACATGTAGCAGAATACATTTTGGCTTAAATTTATGACAAAATCTGATTTTATTGGATTTCTTGTAAAAAAGAAAGGAGAAAATATAGTTTTTTTTCAAAATTTCCGCTATGTTTTCGCTTATATCGCAAAAAATAAAAAACGGAGTCGCGAATAAATACCACCAAACTAAAGCTCTATTTGTGTGAACAAAATGATAAAAAATGTATTTGGTTACAGCATTGCATGACCGCGCAATTGTCACTGAAAGTGCGAGAGCGCTGAAAGCTGAAAATTGGTCTGGGAAGGAAGGGGGCGAAAGTGCACAGTATTGTAGTGGTTAAATAGCTGACAGACAAATATATTTATTTTAGTGTCTTGTTTGCCGCAATGACCACAGAATAGATAAGGTCTGGTAAGAACTGGTTGTGAACCTATGTCTTCAGACAAAGTCAACCGTCAGCATTTCATGACCTATGAACTAGTTTAGATTATGTCTGAGATATTAGGTCTTATGTGATGAATTCTGTCCTCCCTCCCTCCCTTCTCTTTAAGTTGTGCAATCTTCTTTGTCTTTATCCTGTATAAAGGGACAGACCATTCTACCATTAAAGCTAAGCATTCTTTGAAACGGCTATTTTGTCTTGTGCATTGAATGCTTCCAGAGCTCTGATACAGAATAACCACTGATTGTCCAGGAATTGAGCAGAATTGACCCTTATGGCCCGTACACACAATCCGAATATCGTACGACAGATCGTACGACCGTTTCCGCTTAATAGTCGCAGGTAGAAATTTAATAGCTAAATAAAGTCACGAAAATTCTCGTACCACAGAAAAAAAAAGTTAAAAGTGATGTCATGTGTTGTAATGTATTTGTATTGAATTTTCGGACGACAACTATACTGACTAACCGAAAATCGTACGATCTGGAATTGTACGAGGAAAATTTCCGTGCATGCCCGATCAAATAAGATCGGATGAACTGTCATCATCGGCTGTCGGAAGCAGTGTACACACAATCCGAAAATCGTACGATCCTTCCTCGGACGACCGTTTTCGTACAATATTCGGATCGTGTGTATGGGCCATTAGCTTTAAAAACATCTGCTAGTAAATTATGAGGAGCCACCTGTGCCACTACTACATTAACTCAAGGTCAGTGACCCTCATAAACTGTCTGCATAAACTGTTTGCAATGTCAGGAAAAATTGTAGTAGGGTCAGTGTCAAATAACTGCACATGCTTTTCAGAGGCGGCTCTCTAATTAGGCAAATTAGGCGGCCGCCTTAGGCCTCGCCCTCACAGGGGCCTCGCAAGCGCGGCCGCCTAATTTGCCCATACCACAACCTCGATGATTCGCCGGGACCGTCCTGCATTCTCGACCTGGAGTCCCGGCGAATCAGATTCCTGCAATGCCGGCGGCTTGTGCGGGGTCTCTCCGTTCCCGCACGCCGCAAGCTCCACTAGCTGAGCCGGCATCTCCGCCGTGAGCTCCATTAGCTGAGCCGGCGTCTCTCCCCAGCTGCCTGACACATACAGTGCCGAGCAAAGCGGAGAAAACTGATCCCGCCCCTCCTCCTCCTGTGCTGTGATGTTTTCCTGTGCACAGAGGAGGAGGAGAGAACGAGTCATGCAACTGTACCGAGAGGCGTGCTGGTGGTCAGTGTAATCTAAAAGTGAGTCTTGGAGGGGAGGGGGGCATGAAGAAGGGGGTGAGGGAGGGGGATAAGCAAGTGTTCACTTGGAGCTATTTGGGGGAGAGGATATCCATTCATCCCCCCCATACCTTCCCGGCTCCATACACCCCACCCCAATCCCGGCTCCATCCCTCCCCCCATACTTTCCCGGCTCCATACACCCCACCCCAATCCCGGCTCCATCCCTCCCCCCATACTTTCCCGGCTCCATACACCCCACCCCAATCCCGGCTCCATCCATCCCCCCCATACCTTTCCGGCTCCATCCCTCCCCCCCATACCTTCCCGGCTCCATACACCCCACCCCAATCCCGGCTCCATCCCTCCCCCAAATACCTTCCCGGCTCCATACACCCCACCCCAATCCCGGCTCCATCCCTCCCCCCATACTTTCCCGGCTCCATACACCCCACCCCAATCCCGGCTCCATCCATCCCCCCCATACCTTCCCGGCTCCATACACCCCACCCCAATCCCGGCTCCATCCCTCCCCCAAATACCTTCCCGGCTCCATACACCCCACCCCAATCCCGGCTCCATCCATCCCCCCCATACCTTCCCGGCTCCATACACCCCACCCCAATCCCGGCTCCATCCATCCCCCCCATACCTTCCCGGCTCCATACACCCCACCCCAATCCCGGCTCCATCCATCCCCCCCATACCTTCTCGGCTCCATACACCCCACCCCAATCTCGGCTTTATCCATCCCCCATACCATCCCGGCTCCATACACCCCACCCCAATCCCATCCCGGCTCCATCCATCCCAGATCCAATACCAGCTCCATCCATCCCCCCCATACCATCCCGGCTCCATACACCCCACCCCAATCCCATCCCAGCTCAATCCATCCCCCCCATGCAATCCCAGCTCCATCCATCCCCCCATACCATCCCGGCTCCATTCACCCCACCCCAATCCCATCCCAGCTTCATCCATCCCCCCGATCCAATCCCAGCTCCATCCACCCCCCCATACCATCCCGGCTCCATCCATCCCCCCGATCCAATCCCAGCTCCATCCATCCCCCCATACCATCCCGGCTCCATACACCCCACCCCAATCCCATCCCAGCTCCATTTATCCCCTGATCCAATCCCAGCTCCATCCACCCCACCCCACCCCAATCCCATCCTGGCTCCATCCATCCCCTGAACCAATCCCAGCTCCATCCATCCCCCGATCCCATCCCGACTCCCTTCATCCCCCCGATCCCATCCCGGCTCCCTTCATCCCCCCGATCCCACCCCGGCTCCCTCCATCCCCCCGATCCCATCTGGCTCCATCTACCACCCCAATCCCATCCCAGCTCTATCCATCCCCGATCCCATTCTGGCTCCATCCATTCCCCAATCCCATTACAGCTCTACCCCCCCCCCCCCCAATCCCATCCCTGCTCCATCCATTGTGGCAGGTTTTAGGGGGGAGAGCCACACCAACACAGTAGCCTGCTAAGTGCAGGGGAGTGACACCATGTCCTACCGCACCAGGTGACACCAACCCTAGTGACACCACTGTGTGCTAGGGGGCACTTTAGGACTTGTGCTACAAGGGGGCTTGGATATGAAATCCACCCCCCAGCACATGTCTTCTCCCCTCCCAAAGCCCCCCTAGCACACCTCCCCCCCCTGATCAAACAGATGCTGTCTGCCACAAAGGGGATGGCATCAATTTGATGGGCACAGTGGCTGCATTTGATGGGCACAGTGGCTGCACTTGATGGCACAGTGGCTACATTTGATAGGCACAGTGCCTGCACTTCATGGGCACAGGTGTTGCATTTGATGGACACAGTGGCTGCATTTAAGGGACATAGTGGCTGCACTTGATGGAACAGTGGCTGCATTTGATTGGCACAGTGGCTGCATTTGAGGGCAGAGTGGCTGCAATTGATGGGCACAGTGGCTGCAATTGATGGGCACAGTGGCTGCAATTGATGGGCACAGTGGCTGCAATTGATGGGCACAGTGGCTGCAATTGATGGGCACAGTGGCTGCAATTGATGGCACAGTGGCTGCATTTGATGGCACAGTGGCTGCATTTGATGGGCACAGTGGCTGCATTTGATGGGCACAGTGGCTGCATTTAAGGGACACAGTGGCTGCATTTAAGGGACACAGTGGCTGCACTTGATGGAACAGTGGCTGCATTTGATGGGCACAGTGGCTGCACTTGATGGAACAGTGGCTGCATTTGATGGGCACAGTGGCTGCATTTGATGGGCACAGTGGCTGCAATTGATGGGCACAGTGGCTGCATTTGATGGGCACAGTGGCTGCATTTGATGGGCACAGTGGCTGCATTTGATGGGCACAGTGGCTGCACTTGATGGAACAGTGGCTACATTTGATGGGCACAGGTGTTGCATTTGATGGGTACAGTGGCTGCATTTGATGGGCACAGTGGCTGCATTTAAGGGACACAGTGGCTGCACTTGATGGGCACATTGGCTGCAATTGATGGCACAGTGGCTGCAATTGATGGCACAGTGGCTGCAATTGATGGCACAGTGGCTGCACTTGATGGAACAGTGGCTGCACTTGATGGAACAGTGGCTGCACTTGATGGAACAGTGGCTGCACTTGATGGAACAGTGGCTGCACTTGATTGAACAGTGGCTGCAATTGAGGGCACAGTGGCTGCACTTGATGGGCACAGTGGCTGCACTTGATGGGCACAGTGGCTGCACTTGATGGGCACAGTGGCTGCACTTGATGGGCACAGTGGCTGCATTTGATGGGCACAGTGGCTGCATTTGATGGGCACATTGGCTGCATTTGATGTTCAGAATGGCTGAATTTGATGGGCACAGTGGCTGCATTTGATGGGCACAGTGGCTGCATTTGATGTTCAGAATGGCTGAATTTGGGCACAGTGGCTGCATTTGATAGGCACAGTGGCTGCAATTGATGTTTTTAGAATTTTTCAGTTTGTTTGCACCCCCCTCCCCCCAAGAATTGTGAGCACCAGCCGCCACTGATCTCTTGTATCATGTCTGCAGCCTCTGACCATCTATTGTATCATGTCTGCAGTCTCTGACTCTGACCGTCTCCTGTATCATGTCTGCACAGTCTCTGACCATCTCCTGTATCACGTCTGCAGTCTCTGATCATCTCCTGTACTATATCTGCAGTCTCTGATCATCTCTTGTACAATGTCTGCACAGTCTTTGACCATCTCTTGTATCATGTCTGCAGTCTCTGATCATCTCTTGTATCATGTCTGTAATCTCTGATCATCTCCTGTATCATGTCTGCAGTCTCTGACCATCTCCGGTATCATGCCTGCAGTCTCTGACCGTCTCCTGTATCATGTCTGTGACTCTCTCACTCTGCGGAAGGTGCTCCAAAGCCCCCTCCACATTAGAGTTTCCATTTCAAATGCAAGTTGGAACTCTGTGATGTAAAGGGGAATGCAGTGGACTCTGATATAAAGGTAATCTTTGGTCACCAAAGCTCCCCCCTCCCTTACATTATAGTTCCCCTTTACACCAAGGTCTGCAGCATTCCCCTTTATATCAGAGTTCCCTTGCACTGTAAGGGGGAATCTGCAGTCTCTGATATATGGGGGAACTCTGTGCTGGCTGGGTTATATTAACCTGACCATCATGTAAATAGATAAATATGCATGTAATATATATGCAATATGTAATATATATATTTGATTAAAGAAGAATTGGTTAGAGAAAATTCTATAAACGGTGAATATATAGTTCATAGAATTTAAAACTCTTAATATATGCAATTTACAGTTAATTTGTATCACTTGAATTATTTTTCCCATTGTTGATGTGAATGGGGCCTCATGTCTCAGATTTGCCTAAGGCCTCACAAAGCCTAGAGCCGCCTCTGATGCTTTTCTATATAGAACAAAGGGTGCTTAATATCAGGAGTATGGTACAGTAATATAGCTGCTATTGCTGACCTCTTCTGGAAAACTGTACCTGCCAGGCTATCCTGCAGATTCCGTGACAATGTTTTCTGTGTCTCTGACTTGGAATAAGTATGGAGATCTGGAATTCTGACTTCAGTCTGACTTTGTTGCTTACATTCGTGTTATGGGTCAATCTCTTGAAGCAAGAGGCAATCAAGCAAATAAATATTGGAGAAAAGAGTTAGCAATGACAGCCTCCATACTTCTCTTTGTACAGGTTTATTTTAATTCTACTCAGGCTGAAGATGGACTATACCCTCCTGAATATATAGATAAGACAGTCTCTAGAAGCAGTCAACAAGTAAAGATTAAAGACTAGAAAGTAACATTTTTATCAGAACGCCCTGCAAACACTGGAGTTGATTTACTAAAACTAGAGAGTAAAAAATCGAATGTAGATCTGCATAGAAACTAATCAACTTCCAGGCTTTTTTGTGTCAAAGCTTAACCTCCCTGGCGGTATGATTATGTCTGGAATTTTGTACCAAAAGCGGTACAATTATTTTGCATGGAAATTTGGCGTTTTATATTGTAGGCATGCAATTCTTATGAATAACTCACTTAAATCTGTCCAAACCAGAGTCTAGTAGACATCCTGGGTATGATAAAGTTTGAAACACAAAATCATAAATCATAAATTATAATATAATAAATAACTATAAAAATTATTCAATAATGTAATCAAATCAAATCAAATCAAAAAAACACAGAAATTTGCTCAGTTGCAGAATTGTCGCTGTCATTAGATTTAGTGTTTGATGATGAATTGTGATTCTAATTTATTATCGCTGTTTTCTAGCTGGTCTAAAACCACTTTTGACATAAAGGGACACTTTTTGGTTGCTATGGACAATCTCCAGTTTCCAGGCAGAAAAAAATGTATTTATTATATAAAATGACATGCAGGGCACTGGGCAGACCACTAGGGACAAAGGGGATGTGTATTTTTTTTATACAGTACTGTAATCTGTAAGATTACAGTACTGTATGTGTTTTGTGTTTTAACTTTTTTGAATTTGGCGCCAATCTCCGCTCCCGTGCGTCAAAACGTCGCAGGGAACGGAGATCAGCGTCACTCGGCACTGTGTGAATCGAGCGGAGGAGCTCGCACACACAGCGGGGAGACATCGCAGGATCCAGGGGACAAGGTAAGTAACTTCCCCTGTATCCTGCAATGCAAGCCCGAGTCTGGCTCGGGGTTACCGCTTTTGGTACTGAAGTTTCCGCCCCGAGCCAGACTCGGGATTACCTCCAGGGAGGTTAATTGAACAAGCTGAAGTTAGAAGCTGGTTGGCTACCATGCACAGCTGCACCAGATTTTGCACTATCCACTTTAATAAATCAACCCCACTGAATCAAATTTAAAAAATACAGTTAAATTAGCCAAAAACATTTTCATGATTTCGGAATGGAAGCATATACGTTACAAGTGTGGTGCCTTTAATATTCAGCCTATCATAGTACATGTGTTGCAACATGTGGCTTGATCTGGTTTTTATTACTGTGGTAAGAAAATTATTATTTACTAGTACCAATAAACATATCTGTTGACTGCCTGGGAAAATATTACATACACGTACCAAAAAACAAAGACAAAAACTGGTTTGTAATTAATTTTGTAGAAGTGTGGTGCTAATAGAGGCAGCTGTCGAAAAAGCACACACATTAGTAAGGTAAATAAGACCCCTGGGATTCACATACAGATTGCCTGGAAATTCATATTGATTAGTCCTTTAACACATAAGGCACAAGTGTTCTCAGACAGAAAGAAACCTGTAAGAGCAGAATTTATAGCTTATTAACCCCTTGCTAGGTTAAGGGAGATGGCATCTGCACCACATTTATGAAGAACATGAAGGGAGAAGAGAAAGAAGCTAAGAACGAAATAGCTTCTTTGTACGTTGTACCAGGAGAAGGAAGGAGGGTATGGACTGCTCAAAAAAAGAAGCTTTGCCATTCATTTGCTGCTTATTCCTAGCTGGGACCCCTTCACTATGACATGCCAGTTAGATTGAATTAAGATTATGCATAATTGAATTTCCCATCCTCCAATGAGAAATCCAAGCCTACATTTTGCGATGATTGCCTTATATATTCACTGGAAATTCACCATCTTTCAAATTAGAGATTTTAGCTCAAATCCTAATTTATATATGCTGGCATCGCCCTCTGTATCCACCATCAAGAATGTTTGTAAATACCAAAAAAGAGCACAAAGAAAGGAGATCAAATGTAAGTGAATATAGGCAGATGAAGTACTTTAGCTTGCCTGCTGTTACTAAATACGAAGCCAAAACCCTACTGAAAATGTTGGCACATATTTAGGATAGTTATTAATTATTGTGAAAAACTACTGTGATACAAATTTGAAATTAATGCCAAAAAATAGAATTCTAGAGCAATATTGCTTGACAAGTCATGAAACATTTTTAGTTCAATGCCTATCATAGTAAATGAGTGTAGAGGGTATATTTATAAAGCAATTAATCTGGCATTCTCTAAACATTCACTGCAGGTGAATCTTCCTGATGCATGTGCTTTAAATGACATGTACAGTGGAGGAAGTTTGGGTGGGGCTTTTTTAAGAAATACACAAATCAG
Organism: Lithobates sylvaticus; assembly: GCA_028564925.1. NCBI lineage: Eukaryota > Metazoa > Chordata > Amphibia > Anura > Ranidae > Lithobates > Lithobates sylvaticus. The sequence goes on along the minus strand of CM053026.1, from coordinate 496,565,201 downwards.
AAAGTTATAAAAAGAAGAATTTACATAATTTTATTTAACGTATATATATATATATATATATATATATATATATATATATATATATAGAGATTAAAATCTTGAAAGACAACAACTTTAAAAACACTGTTACAGTATGACTTATCCAGGGTGTTGTTATCCTGGCTGGGGGATCCGAGAAGTCGCCCTACGCGTTTCGCGGGAAGAGCCGCTTCATCAGAGCCTCGGATTTAGAGGCAAATTTTTATATAAATGATAATGATAATGCATAGACAAATATTATTGACAACAGCATTGTTTCTGCATGTTACCTAGTTTTGCAAACTACCAGTAATATATTTCAGTTATGATCAAAGAAAATGGTGATCTAACAGATTCGTCGAAGGTATAATAAAAGCATAAAGAGACTTGCTTTATACATTGTGACAAAACATGGAGGAGAGAGAAAGAGAAGAAGGGTTTGTTCAAAAAGCATATTGCATATTGCATATATACCCCACATACTGAGGGTATAGATATGGGTGCATGGATTTCAACCATCCACAAAACAAAAGTATATATATAATTAAGAGGTAAATTCACCCGTTCAACTGTAAATGTTAGTAACCAACCAACAATAAATTTTAGCCTAGGGAGCCCGTGGGGATTGACCGCACAACTCACTGACTAGCAAGGTGCAGCCTAAATGTCCGTTTACCAGCAGCAGTGTAAACGAAGCCTAATGCCCCATACACATGAGCAGATTTTGAGAAAAATTGCGAAAATAAATAAAACTAATTTAAAAACAAAACATATCAAGAGAGACATCAGGAACTTAATATGTAGTCTGGAGGAAAGAAGAAAAAGGGGAGACATGATTGAAACTTATAAATACATCAAGGGGGTGAATAAAAACTAAAAGTGAAAGTTCTTCGCGCTACCAAGTGAGCTAATACTGAAAAAGTGAATACATTTACAAAACTGTGATAATCACAAACTCTAAATCAACTGCAAAACCTATTTGTGTTCGCAATACACAGAAAATAAAATAATAAACGACTGATCTTGCGCAGTAATAAAACACAAACAATAATATAGTATGAATGTGCAAAATTGGTATACTAAATCAAGTCCTAAAAATGTCTAATCCAAATAGATCTTCATGAGAGGTGTCTCTATTCCTTTATATTTATATTTTGAGGCTGGATATTTACTGGTTAAGGCCCGGTTCACACTGATGCGAGTTCATAACGAATGCGATGCATCAAAAACATTCTAAATTTGCATGTCATCCATAAAGTAATTGTTTTCAATGATGGTCATTCACATACATGTGTTGTGATTCCTCTACAAATGCGATGCGTTAAAGAAAAGGGTCTTGTGCGAGTTTACAGCCTTACGTTGCAAATTTAGTCTCTATAGACATCAATGTAAATTGTTGTGGAATCACATTGTTGGTTCAGATATGTGCGAATTCCACCACACTACTCTCCACAAAAACCAGGAAGTACACAGGAAGTTAACACCTTTTTTTTTTACATTATGATTCCATTGACTAGAACATCAATCGCAACTATGTCCAACTCCTGAAATTCGTGGTAAAATTGTGATCAATTAGCGGTAAATTCGCACCTCACACAGGACAAAAAAACTGAATAAATTCACAGCACAGCAGTGTGAACAGAGCCTTAAGGTGAGAGTTCTGAGAGCACATAACAGTTGTGTGAATGCATGAAATGAATATATATTAGAGACACCTAGCATGAAGAACTATTTGGATTAGATATTTTTGGGACTTGATTTAGTACACCAATTTTGCACATTCATACTATATTATTGTTTGTGATAATTTATTACTGACCAAGATCGTTTATTATTTTATTATTATTATATTAAATAATCAGTATTCTGCTATATAACTTTAGTAAAAAAAATGGCAATAAGTGTATATTAATTGGTTATTGCAAAAGTTATAGCGTCTACAAACTATGGTATACAATGGATATAAAAGAACATTTCAGGAAAGACCTACTAGAACAGCTGAACTTTATTTGGGGTTAATCAGAGGCACTTTAAATTATGGCAGGTGTTTACTGACTCCTATTTATCTTGAGTTTAACCACTTCAGCCCCGGACCAGTTTGCAGCCAAAGGACCAGGCCCCTTTTTGCGATTCGGCACTACGTAGTTTTAACTGACAATTGCGCAGTCGTGCGACATGGCTCCCAAACAAAATTGGCGTCCTTTTTTTCCCACAAATAGAGCTTTCTTTTTTTACTTTTTGCTATAATAAATATCCCCAAAAAATATATAAAAATTTTTTTTTTCCTCAGTTTAGGCCGATACGTATTCTTCTACATATTTTTGGTAAAAAAAAAATCGCAATTAGCGATTATTGATTGGTTTGCGCAAAAGTTATAGCGTTTACAAAATAGGGCATAGTTTTATAGCATTTTTATGGAGTTAACCACTAGGGGGCGGGGAGGAGTTAGTGTGACGTGTGTGTGTTTTTTTTTACAGTAGGGGGCGTGTCTGACGTCTGACGTCACTGATCGGCTTTCCCGATGACAGGGAACAGTGGATCAGTGACAGGCAGTGTAGGAAGCACGGGGAGAGGTTTGTTTACACAGACCTCTCCCCGTTCTTCAGCTCTGTGACCCAATCGCGGGACACCAGCGGCGATCGGGTCCGCTGGTCCCGCGGCCGCGGTTAAATGTGATTGCTTTATTCTGAACACAGCTAGATCCCCAGTCATTTTTTTTTTTTTTTTTACTTCACTCCAGCTAAAATATTTTAGTTTGTTTTTCAATTGAGTTGTACAGTTTATAGGTCACATTAAAGGTGGGAAAAGTTCTGAAATGATTTATCTTAAAACCGGACACTGTAGCCTCCCTGGCGGTATTCCCGAGTCTGGCTCAGGGTGAGATTTTAGTACCAAAAGCGGTATTCCCGAGCCAGACTCGGGATCGCATCGCAGGATCCTGGAAGAGGTTTCTTACCTTGTCCCTGGGATCCCGCAATGTACTCCCGCTGTGTACGGCGTCCGGATCTCCCGCCCGATGCACTGTGTGCCCTGGCTTCCGTTCCCTGTGAGCGTCGCGACGCAAATTCAAAGTGTATAAATCACGAACACACTGATACATTGTAATCCTATTGGATTACATTACTAAATAAAATAGACCTTATTTTGCCCCCCCCCCCCCCCCAGTGCTTTATCCAGTGCCCTTGTCTGCAGCATTACTGTACTTTCTGTCTGGAAACTGCAGAGGGACCATGGCATCAAAAAAGCGTGTCTCTACCTCTAAAGCGGTATATGACCTGCTGGAAAACAGCGACACAGAATCGCTTGCAGGTTTGAGTGACAGCGAATCTTGGGGAAGTTCGTCATCAGGCACGGAAAGCGATTTCAGCGATGAGCCTGCGACTGTGCCCAGCGATGTGCAGACTTGGTGCTTGATTGAGTCCGGTACGGAGCACACAGCGCCCCCCAAGATTTCCGTTTACTGGAGCACCCGGTATCAAAGTGGAGGTCGAAGTTGACAACCCCCTGGCATACCTCCAACTTTTTTTGACCGATGAGGTTATAGAAAAAATTGTTACGGAGACAAATCGGTACCAGGAGCAACAAGCTGCTATGCATCAGAGGTTTGCAAGGAGCAGAAAGTGGGAACCAGTGACAAAAGAGGACATCTGGAAGTTTCTGGGCCTCATAATTCTTCAGGGAGTGGTGGGGAAACCCCTGCAGAAATGGTACTGGACAACCAACAAATTACTAGCCCCTCCTTTTTTTGGCACGGTAATGTCGGAGTACAAATTTTCTCTGATAATGAAATATTTGCACTTTCAAAATAATGAGGAATTTGATGAGACTTCTCATCCAGCACCAAAACTGAAAAAGATTTGGGAGATATATCAAATTATTCTGAAAAATTTCCAGGAGACCTATGTACCAGATAGAGGCATCAGTATTGACGAAAGTCTAATGGCCTACAAAGGAAGACTCAGCTGGATACAGTTTATCGCGTCTAAGAGAGCACGATTTGGCATAAAATCATTCATGCTCTGTGAATCCAGCACCGGTTACATATGGAATTCGGTCCTTTACACCAGGAAAGGAACCAAATTCAATGAAAGATTCAGTAATTATGGAATGGCAACCGCTTCTGTTCTTGCTTTGATTGAGCCATTGCTGAATCAGGGATACTGTGTAACCACAGTTCCTTCTACAGCACAAGACGGATGCATATGGGACCGTTAGAGCTAACCGGCGTGACATGCCGCCAACCTTTGGCAATAAAAAGCTCAAGGCAGGAGAAATAGCAGAAAGGCAAAATGATGGCACTGTGATGGCGCGACAAAAAAGATGTGTGCCTAATGAGTACTATTCACAACACCTCTACTGTCATAGTGCACACAAAAGGTGGAAAAGACGTAATGAAACCACAAGTCGTGATGGACTACAACCACACCATGGGAGGTGTTGACAGAGCTGACCAGGCCATGACTTTTTATCCAGCCATGAGAAAGCAACAAAACATTTTTTACAAAAAATCTTCAGGCATCTTCTTGAACAGTGCCTGTGAAATGCTTTCATTCTTCTAAAAAAAAAAAGAGTGACAGGCCTGTGGTTCATGCAGACTTTGGAAAGTTGTCGAACTTATATTTCTCAAGCACCAAACACCAACGACTGTAAATAGATCTGGACGTCGTGCTGCTGGCATTGTGAACCCGGACCGCCTGACTGGTCATCACTTTATGGACCACATTCCACCAACGGAAAAGAAGTCAGCACCCACAAGGATGTGTGTGGTTTGCTGCTCTAAACATGACAACACTGGAAGGAAAATCAGAAAAGAAACCAGGTTCTACTGTCCTGACTGTGACGTTGGACTTTGTGCTGTACCATGTTTTAAAATTTTCCATACCCGGGACGTTTACTGAAGCAATATGATTACTAATATTGCACCTTTGTTTGGGCAAAAAAAAATTCAGTGTTTTTGATTATATTATTTACTAAAATGTATTGAATAAAAAGTATTATTATTATTATATTATTATTTGTTATTATTTATAGTTATTTATTATATTATAATTTATGATTTTGTGTTTCAAACTTTATCATACCCGAGATGTCTACTAGACTCTGGTTTAGACAGATTTAAGTGAGTTTTTCCTAAGAATTACAGGCCTACAATCTAAAACGCCAAATTTCCATGCAAAATAATGGTACCGCTTTCAGCACCTAAAATCTGAAATAATCATACCGCCAGGGAGGTTAACAGGGGTGTGTAGACTTTTTATATCCACTGTATATACGTACTAGAATTTACGCAACTATACACGCCATACTGTAATGCGATCAGTGAATTATAGTGAGACTGGGTGGCGGACAATCTGGCGGTAACAGACACTGGCTGGGAGGGTCTCTAACTGACACTGACGTTGTTAGTGACACTAATACAGTGATAATTCTGTATACTGACACTGTACTAATGACACTGGCTGGGAAGAGGTTAACATCTAGGGGTAATCAAGGAGTGTGTGCCCAACAAGTGTAATGTGTGCTGCTTTTACTTACTAATCTTTGCCTTTTAGCAAAGTCAAATCCCTGGATAGTGGGATATAATTAAAAGGGAAATGTCAGGCATTTGGCAAGCAATTGAACTGAATATATTTGCATTTTGTTGGATGAAAGTTAGTAAATGGCAACAGCACATAAAAAGAAGCTTACTGGTTCGGCTGACACATTTACCACTTTCATAATTCATATTTAGATTCCCACAATGTTTTGGAAGGAAACATTTTTTTGCCTTCTTGATGCATTTGATAGAGAATATGGAGGCTGCCACCACCAACTTCATCTGCTGGAAATGCCAGTTGTCTGGCTGTCGTGCTGATTTGATGGCTTTATTATCTGAAAGAAGTATTCTGATTTGGAGTTGAACTCCTTCCAGACTTTTTAATCTGCATGCTTGTTCCCGGATCAGTGACTCAGGTTTTGATTTACAAAATAGACTGTGCACTTTGCAAAGTGCAGTTGCTGCAGAGCTTAGTAAAGTAACAGAAATCTGCTGACTCCCATCATCCTATCATGTGCATGCTCAATAACCGTTTATTGATTGGTTTGAGCAAAGTGCACAGTCTATTTGCCTTCAGGTGGGAGGTTTAAGTGCCTGGGTGTAACTTTATTGTTTTTCACTTTCACTTCACTACACTAAACTCTGTACAATACCTACGCTGTTTCCCAGAAAATAAGACCTAGCGTGATTGTCGGTGATGGCTGCAATATAAGCCCTAACCCCCAAATAAGCCCTAGTTAAAGTCCTTGTAGGTCTTATTTTCAGGGTAGGGCTTATTTTTGGGGAAACAGGGTAGGGCTTATTTGGGGGGTAGGGCTTATATTGCAGCCATTACCGACAATCACGCTAGGTCTTATTTTCGGGAAAACAGGGTATACACGGCACTAGCACTCTGTACATTACATAGACACTGGATTCATGCAATCTGTACATTATATACACCATTCACTTTACCACTGCACTGTAAAATACATACAACTTAAGCTTACATTACACACCTAACATCTACTCTGTTCATTACATACTCTTGTGTGTGTGTATATACAGTATATACAGGTGCATCTCCCAAAATTTTATTTATTTTAATAATTAACCACTTTCAGACCGGACCAATTTGCAGACAAAGGAACAGGCCCCTTTTTGCGATTCGGCACTGCGTCGCTTTAACTGACAATTGCGCGGTCGTGCAACGTGGCTCCCAAACAAAATTGACGTCCTTTTTTTCCCACAAATAGAGCTTTCTTTTGGTGGTATTTGATCGCCCCTGCGGTTTTTATTTTTTGCGCTATAAACAAAAAAGAGCGACAATTTTGAAAAAAAACGCATTATTTTTTATTTTTTGCTATAATAAATATCCCCCAAAAATATATAAAAAAAACGTTTTTTTCCCTCAGTTTAGGCCGATACGTATTCTTCTACATATTTTTGGTAAAAAAAATCGCAATAAGCGATTATTGATTGGTTTAGTTTTATAGCATTTTTATTAATAATTTTTTTTTATTAGTAATGGCGGCGATCAGAGATTTTTTTTGTGACTGCGACATTATGGCGGACACATCGGACATTTTTGACACATTTTTGGGACCATTGTCATTTATACAGCAATCAATGCTATTTAAATGCATTGATTCCTGTATAAATGACACTGGCAGTGAAGGGGTTAACCACAAGGGGGCAGTGTAGGGCTTAAGTATGCCTAGGGGTGTGTTTCTTACTGTGGGGGGGCGTGGCTGTCAGCTAGTGAATGCTGATCTCTGCTCCAATCACAGGGAGCAGAGATCGGCGTCACTAGTTGCTAGGCAGAACGGGGAGATGCTGTCTATTTCCGCATCTCCCCGTTCTGCCTTCCCGTGAGACGATTGCGGGTGTCCCCGCGGCGATCGAGTCCGCGGGACCCGCGAGCGGCCTCATGGGGGTCCCGACCGGTGCGGGAGCGCGCCGCTCCCGGCGCTCTCCCGATGGCACGGACGGCTTAAAGGAGGGACTTATATATACGCCCTCCTGCCTGTCCGTGCCATTCTGCCGACGTACATCGTCATGCGCCGGTCGGGAACCGGTTAAACTCAAAAAGTGAAAATCATATATTACATAGATTCATTACAGACAGAGTGATATATTTCAAGCATTTCTTTCTTTTAATTGTGATGAATATGTCTTACAGCTAGTGAAAACCCAAAATGTAATATCTCAGAAAAATTGAATATTGAATTGAATAAGACCAATAAAAAATAAATTAAAAAAAGTACAGCAATATTGGCTTACTGAAAAGAATGTCCATGTACAGTATAGTATACACAAATTTATTGGTCGGGCTCCTTTTGCATGAATTACTGCATCAATGCGGCGTGGCATGGAGGCGATCAGCCTGTGGCACTGCTGAGCTGTTATGGAAGCCCAGGTTTCTTTGATAGCGGACTTCAGCTTGTCTGCATTGTTGGGTCTGGTGTCTCTCATCTTCCTCTTGACAATATCCCACAGATTGTCTATGGGGTTTAGGTAAGGCTGGTTAGCTGGCCAATCAAGCAGTGATACCATGATCATTAAACCAGGTATTGGTTGTTTTGGCAGTGTGGACAGGTGCCAAGTCCTGCTGGAAAATGAAATCAGCATCTCCATAAAGATGGTCAGCAAAGGGAAGCATGAAGTGCTCTAGAATTTCCTGGTAGAGGGCTGAGCTGACTTTGGACTTGATAAAACACAGTGGACCAACACCAGCAGATGACATGGCTTCCCAAATCATCACTGACAGTGAAAACTTCACATTGGACCTCATGCAACTTGGATTATGTGCCTCTCCACTCTTCCTCCAGACTCTGGGATCTTGATTTTTAAATAAAGTGCAAAATTTACTTTCATCCAAAAGTCCTTTTTCTCTTTAGCCCAGGTAAGATGCTGCTGATGTTCTCTGGTTCAGGAGTGGCTTGACACAAGGAATTCGACAGTTGTGGCAAATGTCCTGGCTATATCTGTGTGTGTGGTGGCTCTTGAAGCACTAACACCAGCCGTAGTCTACTCCTTGTGAATCTCCCCCAAATTCTTGAATGGCCTTTGCTTCACAATCTTCTATGTGTTGCTGTTATCCTTGTTGCTTGTGCACCTTTTTCTACCACACTTTTTCCTTCTACTCAACTTTCGATTAATATGCTTATATACAGCACTCTGTGAACAGCCAACTTCTTTAGCAATTACCGTTTGTGACTTACCCTCCTTGTGAAGGGTGTCAATGACTGTCTTCTGGACAACTGTCAAGTCAGCAGTCTTCCCCATGATTGTGTAACCTGTTGAACCAGACTGAGAGACCATTTAAAGGCTCACAAAAACGTTACAGGTGTTTTACAGTATTACACTTTTTCACAATATTCAAATTTTCAGAATTTTGGATTTTCACTAGCTGTAGGCCATAATCATCAAAATTAAAAGAAAGAAAGGCTTGAAATACAGTTGTGCTCATAAGTTTACATACCCTGGCAGAATTTATGATTTCTTGGCCATTTTTCAGAGAATATGAATGATAACACAAAAACGTTTCTTTCACTCATGGTAAGTGTTTGGCTGAAGCCATTTATTATCAATCAACTGTGTTTACTCTTTTTAAATCATAATGGCAACAGAAACTAATCAAATTACCCTGATCAAAAGTTTACATACCCCAGTTCTTAATAGTGCGTATTGCCCCCTTTAACATCAATGACAGTTTGATGTCTTTTGTGGTATTTGTGGATGAGGCTCTTTATCTTCTCAGATGGTAAAGTTGCCCATTCCTCTTGGCAAAAAGCCTCTCAGTTCCTGTAAATTCTTGGGCTGTCTTGCATGAACTGCATGTTTGAGATCTCCCCAGAGTTATGGGGATATTGAGATCAGGAGACTGAGATGGCCACTCCAGAACCTTCACTTTATTCTGATGTAGCCAATGACAGGTCGATTTGGCCTTGTGTTTTGGATCATTGTCATGTTGGAATGTCCAAGTACGTCCCATGCGCAGCTTCCGGCTGATGAATGCAAATGTTCCTGTTTTTTGATAACATACTGCATTCATCTTGCCAACAATTTTGACCAAATTTCCTGTGCCTTTGTAGCTCACACATCCCCAAAACATCAGTGATCAACCTCCGTACCTTTCATCATAGGCCTTGTTGACGCCTCTCCAAATGTAAGGTTTATGGTAGTGCGTATTGCCCCCTTTAACATCAATGACAATTTGAAGTCTTTTGTGGTATTTGTGGATGAGGCTCTTTATCTTCTCAGATGGTAAAGTTGCCCATTCCTCTTGGCAAAAAGCCTCCAGTTCCTGTAAATTCTTGGGCTGTCTTGCATGAACTGTATGTTTGAGGTCTCCCCAGCGTGGCTCAATGATATTGAGGTCAGGAGACTGAGATGGCCACTCCAGAACCTTCACTTTATTCTGCTGTAGCCAATGACAGGTCGATTTGGCCTTGTGTTTTGGATCATTGTCATGTTGGAATGTCCAAGTATGTCCCATGCGCAGCTTCCTGGCTGATGAATGCAAATGTTCCTGTTTTTTGATAACATACTGCATTCATCTTGCCAACAATTTTGACCAAATTTCCTGTGCCTTTGCTCTCCTCCCCTTCTTCTTGTGACCCGGAAAGCGACGTTTCTAACGTCACTTTCGGGTCAAGCTCTCGGTGTTCCCAGCTAGCTCAGCCGGGAAATGTTTTGCAATGCGATCTGCATTGCAAAACATTTAGTGGAGTACAGGGGAGACATGTAGGAAAAATAAAGTTACACCAAAGCACATAAAATCCCCCCCAAAAAATGTGAGGCTCCGCCCCCACAGATACACACGGACGAATGTAAACGCATGCATCAGGGGCCTTCGTATGAAAGCGCTGATTGCAATACACATTACATATCGCTGCGCACGCCAGAGTCAGAGCAATAATTCTAACACAAGACCTCCTTTGTAACACTAAACTGATACCTATAGAGGGCTTTTGAAGCATTGCCTATAGAAAATATAGGGTACTGAAGTTTGACGCTATTTCATGGGCGTACAAAAATTTAAGGTTTGGCATGTTGGGTATCTATTTACTCGGCGCAACCTCGTCTTTTATATTTTACAAAAAAATTGAAATTTTGCGTTTCCTAGACCTTTGCGGTAATATTGTGTGACATAAAAATTGGAACTATGACTATTTAATTCTCTAGGGTATCTGCTTTCAGAAAATATATAATATTTGTGGGTTTTGTGTAATCTTCAGGCCTAAATGATTTCTTAACCACTTAAGCCCCAGACCATTTTGCTGGCCAAAGACCTGAGCACTTTTTGCGATTCAGCACTGTCTGACTTTAACTGAAAATTGCTCCCAAACTAAATTTACGTCCTTTTTGTCCCACAAATAGAGCTTTCTTTTGGTGGTATTTGATCACCTCTGCGGTTGTTATTTTTTGCGCCATAAACAAAATTAGAGCGACAATTTTGAAAAAAACACATTATTTTTTACTTTTTGCTATAATAAATATCCCCAAAAAATATATAAAATTTTTTTTTTTCCTCAGTTTAGGCCGATATGTATTCTAAAAATCGCAATAACCGTTTATTGATTGATTTGAGCAAAAGTTATAGCGCAAATACCAGACACTTTCACCCTCTTCCTGCCCAGGTCATTTTCAAGTTTTCAGCACTGTCACAATTTTGTTGACAATATAAACTAAAAAATATTGGAAATTTTGAAAAAAAAAAAAAAAATAATAATTTTCTTAGTGTATGTTATAAATAAGCTTTCTTCATAAATGTAGGCCAAAATGTATTCTGCTATATTTCTTTGGTACAAATAATCCAAATCAGTGTATATTATTCAGTCTGTGTGAAGGTTTTAGGGGTTAACGGACCGTAGAGTCCGTCGTCATCCGATCTGATCCGATGAAAAATGATCAATCCTGGTGTACTTGACTGCCTCTCTCTTTTCTTGAGGCCCTTAAATGCAATGTTAATTTTGTCGACTAAAACATTTTCGTAGACTAAATTATCACTATTTCAGTCAACTTAAATACGACTAAAACTAAAACAATTCAGATGACTAAAATACGACTAAAACTAAAATGCCATTTTAGTCATAAGACTAAAATACGACTAAAACTGAAATGGCATTCTAGTCCAAAGACTGTGACTAAAACTAAATTGAAAATTTACATAAAAATGAACACTACTTTTCTGGCCTTTTCTAAATCGGCAACACAGTTCCATCCAGAGCCTGTAATAATAGCACATTAAAATTTAAACATGTATTGCACTACCCCATAAGGATAAGTAAGGGGCATCTACTAAGCTGCTGAAAGAGAAAAAAAAATAAGAAAATGGCTTTTCTTATATGTTTGCTTATTATTTAATGTTGGTAATATATTTAGGTAATATGTGCAAATGCATTACAGCCAATAGAGTTTACAGTTTTAGTTTTTTTTTTGCATTTTAAAGTTGCAATTCTGCATTATTTGTGTTTGTTTATGAAACTTGGTATCATTTATAAAGACATTTTATATCACAATGGCTAAATCTGTGTCTGTATTGCGTGTTCAAACCTTAATACCATAAATAATAACATATTATTCGATTTTTACTCCTGGAGTATATAATTAGTTTGGAAATTCTAGACATATGTTTAAAAAATGCATTACAATTTAACTAAACCCATTCGATTTCAGTTGACTAAAATGTATGATATTTTAGTTGAATAAAATGTACTGGAAATTTAAGTCAACTAAAATATGAGTAAAGCTAAAACCGTTCAGATGACTAAAATACGACTAAAACTAAAACACTGCTAAAATGCCAGGACAGTACAGATGACCCCTTTTTGGAAAGTAGACAGTCCAAGGTATTTAGTAAGAGGCATGGTGAGTTTTTTGAAGTTGTTTTTTTTTTGTAACAATTTTTTGAAAATGAAGAAATTAAATTTATATTTTTTACACAAAGTCTTACATATAGCATAGACATATTGATGATTAGGGATGGGCCCGGTGCTCGATTCGAACCCACGTTCGAATCGAGCACCGGGCGCTCTCTCGCCCGGCGAGCCCCGAACTATTTGGGCCGTTCGCATCACATTCGTGTGATGCGAGCGTCCCGCAATGCATTGCGGCCGGCGCAGTGCATTGCTGGCTGATGATTGGCCAAGCATGCACTGTGACCCCGCATGCTTGGCCAATCACAGCGCCGGAAACTAGGAGAGCAATAATTGGCTACAGGCAGGACGCCTGTAGCCAATTAAAGCTCAGGGGCTTTAGTACACGCCCCACCATATAAAAGGCCGCCAGGGCACATGTGTTCCGGCTTTAGGGAGAGCAGTCTGCTGATTGAGTTTCTTCTTTGCTTGATTGCTATTCTTCTTCTTTGCTAAACCATTGCTACCTGAGTCATTCATCATTACTGATCATTATTGCTGCTGATTGCACAGAGTGTGATATTAGCTGCTGCTGGGGATTAGTCTGGTGTGTGCGTGCTGTTAGTACAGCATAGCAGTAGCCCCAATCGCAGTGCTGTTAGAACAGCATTGCACCCCAACTTCTGTCCCAACCTTCTGTCCCATCCCAGGCAGGGATTTATAGGAGCCATATTGTGTTTGTGGCAGCACACATAGGATCTATATTTTCTTGTCAGCAGCACACATATAGTACCTATAGTGTGTTTGTGTCAGCACCCATAGGACTTATAGTGTGTTTGTGGCAACACACATAGGACCTATATTTTCTTGTCAGCAGCACACATAGTACTTATAGTGTGTTTGTGTCAGCACCCATAGGACTTATAGTGTGTTTGTGGCAGCACACATAGGACCTATCTTTTCTTGTCAGCAGCACACATATAGTACCTATAGTGTGTTTGTGTCAGCACCCATAGGACTTATAGTGTGTTTGTGGCAGCACACATAGGACCTATATTTTCTTGTCAGCAGCACACATATAGTACCTATAGTGTGTTTGTGTCAGCACCCATAGGACTTATAGTGTGTTTGTGGCAGCACACATAGGACCTATATTTTATTGTCTTCAGCACACATAGGACCTATATTTTCTTGTCAGCAGCACACATAGTACCTATAGTGTGTTTTGTGTCAGCACCCATAGGACTTATAGTGTGTTTGTGGCAGCACACATAGGACCTATATTTTCTTGTCAGCAGCACACATATAGTACCTATAGTGTGTTTGTGTCAACACCCATAGGACTTATAGTGTGTTTGTAGCAGCACACATAGGACCTATATTTTCTTGTCAGCAGCACACATATAGTACCTATAGTGTGCTTGTGTCAGCACCCATAGGACTTATAGTGTGTTTGTGGCAGCACACATAGTACCTATAGTGTGTTTGTGTCAGCAGCACCCATAGGACTTATAGTGTGTTTGTGGCAGCACACATAGGACCTATATTTTCTTGTCAGCAGCACACATAGTACTTATAGTGTGTTTGTGTCAGCACCCATAGGACTTATAGTGTGTTTGTAGCAGCACACATAGGACCTATATTTTCTTGTCAGCAGCACACATATAGTACCTATAGTGTGTTGTGTCAGCACCCATAGGACTTATAGTGTGTTTGTGGCAGCACACATAGTACCTATAGTGTGTTTGTGTCAGCACCCATAGGACTTATAGTGTGTTTGTGGCAGCACACATAGGACCTATATTTTCTTGTCAGCAGCACACATAGTACTTATAGTGTGTTTGTGTCAGCACCCATAGGACTTATAGTGTGTTTGTAGCAGCACACATAGGACCTATATTTTCTTGTCAGCAGCACACATAGTACCTATAGTGTGTTTGTGTCAGCACCCATAGGACTTATAGTGTGTTTGTGGCAGCACACATAGGACCTATATTTTCTTGTCAGCAGCACACATAGTACCTATATAGTGTGTTTGTGTCAGCACCCATAGGACTTATAGTGTGTTTGTGGCAGCACACATAGGACCTATATTTTCTTGTCAGCAGCACACATAGTACCTATAGTGTGTTTGTGTCAGCACCCATAGGACTTATAGTGTGTTTGTGGCAGCACACATAGGACCTATATTTTCTTGTCAGCAGCACACATATAGTACCTATAGTGTGTTTGTGTCAGCACCCATAGGACTTATAGTGTGTTTGTGTCAGCACACATAGGACCTATATTTTCTTGTCAGCACACATACTACCTATAGTGTGTTTGTGTCAGCACCCATAGGACTTATAGTGTGTTTGTGGCAGCACACATAGGACCTATATTTTCTTGTCAGCAGCACACATAGTACTTATAGTGTGTTTGTGTCAGCACCCATAGGACTTATAGTGTGTTTGTAGCAGCACACATAGGACCTATATTTTCTTGTCAGCAGCACACATATAGTACCTATAGTGTGTTTGTGTCAGCACCCATAGGACTTATAGTGTGTTTGTGGCAGCACACATAGGACCTATATTTTCTTGTCAGCAGCACACATAGTACCTATAGTGTGTTTGTGTCAGCACCCATAGGACTTATAGTGTGTTTGTGGCAGCACACATAGGACCTATATTTTCTTGTCAGCAGCACACATAGTACCTATAGTGTGTTTGTGTCAGCACCCATAGGACTTATAGTGTGTTTGTGGCAGCACACATAGGACCTATATTTTTTCTTGTCAGCAGCACACATAGTACCTATAGTGTGTTTGTGTCAGCACCCATAGGACTTATAGTGTGTTTGTGGCAGCACACATAGGACCTATATTTTCTTGTCAGCAGCACACATAGTACCTATAGTGTGTTTGTGTCAGCACCCATAGGACTTATAGTGTGTTTGTGGCAGCACACATAGGACCTATATTTTCTTGTCAGCAGCACACATATAGTACCTATAGTGTGGTTGTGTCAGCACCCATAGGACTTACAGTGTGTTTGTGGCAGCACACATAGGAGCTATATTTTTTATACAATATACACTACCCACTACAATGGCTGGAAGACCGCCAAGGAGAGGCAGACCGTCCCGAGGCAAGAACACAGGGCAAGCAGGCTCTGTTTCTAGAGACAACAGTGCTGGTCGTGGACGTGGTCGTGCATCGTCATCAGCACGTGGCCATGGGACACGCTTGTCTTTTTTTTCAGCAGCTGGACATGTTGAGCCGCATCATGCCGAAGGCTTGGTAGAATGGATGACCAAGCCCTCCTCATCCTCCTCATCCTCTCTCACCCAGGCTCAGGGTACTGGCAGAGCAGCTGCCAACACGTACTCAATGGCATCATCAGCCACCCCTTCCCTACACCCACCATGTCCTCCTGAGTAGTCCCTCGAACTGTTTGAGCACAGTGTTGGGTACATGCTCCAGGAGGATGCCCAACGATTCGAAGGCTTGGATGATGATACCCAGCTTGAGGAAGGCAGTAGTGTGCGCGCAGAGAGAGGGGATGCTGAAGGACAGCAATCTGGCAGTAATGTTACACCAGCTGCAGCTTACTGCCAGGTTTGCTCTAGTGGTGAAGAGGGAGGGGATGATGAGGTCACTGACTCCACGTGGGTGCCTGAAGGGAGAGAGGAGGAGGAGGATGCGGCGGCACATGTCCAACGAGGCAGGATGCCCCCTGGAGGCCAGCTAGAGGCCAGCACACCAACTGAATCACACCGCAGAGCTCCGCCTGTGCAGGGCGCTGCCTCTGCACGTTATCACAAAAGTTCTTTGGTGTGGGCCTTTTTTGAGACGAGTGCATCAGATCGCACCACTGCTATTTGCAATATTTGTCTCAAGCGTATCTCGCGTGGCCAAAACATCAGCCGCTTGGGCACCACAAGCATGAGCAGACATATGTCGACCTGCCATGCAGCTCGTTGGCAGGCGCACATTAAAGACCCAAACCAAAGAACAAAGCGGACCTCTCCTTGCTCCTCATCAGCTGGGATCTCCATCCCCACTATATCTTCAGTCCTCTCTGAAAGCTGCTCTGAGAGGACTGAAGGTGTAGAATTAGGTGTGTCACAACCAAGTACTTGCAGTACACCGACGTCCGATTGTAGCAGGCAAATTTCCCTGCCCCAGCTGCTGGACCGTCGAAAGAAGTATACTCCCAGCCATTCACATGCCCAGCGGTTGAATGCTAGCTTGGCTAAATTGCTAGCACTTCAACTGCTGCCTTTTCAGTTGGTAGACTCGGCCCCCTTCTGTGAGTTTGTTCAATGTGCGGTTCCTCAGTGGCAGGTTCCCAAACGCCACTTTTTCTCACGGAAGGCGATTCCGTCTCTCTACCGGCATGTGGAAGGCAATGTCCATGCCTCGCTGGACAGGGCGGTCAGCGGTAAGGTGCATATTACCGCTGACTCATGGTCCAGCAGGCATGGACAGGGACGTTATCTGTCTTTCACGGCCCATTGGGTCACTCTATTGGCAGCTGGGAGGGATGCAGGACAAGGTGCAGTAGTGTTGGAGGTTGTTCCGCCACCACGCCTCCAAAATGCTACTACTGGTTGTGACACACCTCTCTCCTCCACCCCCTCCTCTTCTTCTTCCTCCATGGCCTCTTCGAGTGCTCTGTCCTCTGAACCAACGGTGCTCCGTAGGCGTACAAGGGGCTACGCGAGTACGCAGGCAACAAGATGCCATGCCGTGCTTGCGCTGGTGTGTTTGGGGTACAGGAGCCACAGTGGGGCAGAGGTTCTGGCAGCTCTGCAGGGGCAGGCCAAGAGGTGGTTGATGCCACGGCAGCTTAAGCCAGGAATGGTGGTTTCTGACAATGGCACCAACCTCCTCTCCGCCCTGCGACAGGGGCAGCTCACCCATGTGCCCTGTATGGCTCACGTCCTCAACCTGGTGGTGCAGCGGTTCTTGGGCAGGTACCCAGGCTTACAGGATGTCCTGAGGCAGGCCAGGAAAGTCTGTGTGCATTTCCGCCGATCTTATAATGCCAGTGCTCGGCTGGCTGAGCTGCAAAAGGAGCTGAACCTGCCCAAGAACCGCCTAATATGTGACATGCCCACCAGGTGGAACTCAACGTTGGCCATGCTGCAGCGACTGCACACGCAGCAGAGGGCCATCAATGAGTACCTTTGCGACTACGGCACCAGGACAGGGTCAGGGGAGCTTGGCTTTTTTTCCCCACGCCAGTGGAGCATGATCAGGGATGCATGCACTGTCCTCTCACCATTTGAGGAGGCCACGAGGATGGTGAGCAGTGACAGTGCATGCATCAGTGACACTGTACCTCTTGTCCACCTGTTGGAGCATACGCTGCGTGGGATAATGGACAGGGCACTTGAGGCAGAACAGAGGCAGGAAGAGGAGGACTTCCTTGCCTCTCAAGGCCCTCTTTATCCAGACAGTGTTCCTTCTGTCCCACCCATCACACAGGAAGAGGAGGAGGAGGAGGAGGAGGAGGAGGATTGTGTGAGCATGGAGGTGGAGCCTGGCACTCAGCATCAGCATCAGCAGCAGCAGTCTTTTAGGGATGATGTACAGTCCCAACAAACCAGTGGACTTGTACGTGGCTGGGAGGAGGTGGCTGGCGATCATGTCGTCCTCAGTGACCCAGAAGACTCCGGACCGAATGCCTCAGCTAACCTACGTTGCATGGCCTCCCTGATCCTGCAAAGCCTGCGGAAGGATCCTCGTATTCTTAGGATCGAGGAGAGGGACCATTACTGGCTGGCCACTCTCCTTGATCCACGGTACAAGGGTAAGGTTGCGGACCTTATCTTGCCGTCGCAGAGGGAGCAGAGGATGAGACATCTCAGGGAGGCCTTGCAGAAAGGTCTGTGCAACGCGTTCCCAGAAACTGGGAGGTTACAAACTGCTGGTCATGGACGACGAGTTGCTGAGGCTTCAGTCAGTAGCAGAAGGAGCGGTGGGGAAGGTGGACGTCTGACCGATGCGTTCAGACAATTTTTTAGTCCGCAGCCCCAAGGTATGATCGGTTCCAGCAACCATCGCCAGCGTCTGATATACATGGTGCAGGAATACCTAGGGGCAAGGTCAGACTTGGACACCTTTCCCACCGAAAATCCTTTGGCTTACTGGGTCTTGAGGATGGATCACTGGCCAGAGCTTGCACAGTATGCAATTGAGCTACTGGCCTGTCCTGCATCCAGCGTTCTTTCCGAACGCACATTCAGTGCTGCTGGAGGATTTGTCACCGATCACAGGGTGCGCCTGTCCACCGACTCGGTTGATCGACTGACCTTCATAAAAATGAATCAGTCTTGGATCACCACCAGCTACCAGGCACCTGAAGCGGATATAACTGAATCATTTATAATGTCACATCCCTTCAAGACTGCCTATGCTGATGCTGAGTGACTGTCCTGTTATGTTCACTGACTATCCTCTTCCTCCTCCTCCTCAATGATCCATTCCTTGATAGCTTGGAAGAACATTTTTGTTTCTGGGTGCCACCACACCAGTGCCTAAGGCACAATTTTTCAGCCCCTGTATAACAGGGGCGTGTAATTACAATTTTTTTTTAAAAATGCTTTGCAACAGGTGTGACTGCTGTGCTCCAAGTACAGTATCTGTGAGGGGTTGCAGTGTTGTGGCACCAGCACCAGTGCCTAAGGCACAATTTTTCAGCCCCTGTTGGGGCGTGTAATTACAATTTTTAGGCAATGCTTTGCAACAGGTCTCATTGCTGTGCTCAGAGTACAGTATCTGTGAGGGGTTGCAGTGTTGTGGCACCAGCACCAATGCCTAAGGCACAATTTTTCAGCCCCTGTTTAACAGGGGCGTGTAATTACAATTTTTTAAGCAATGCTTCGCAACATGTCTGACTGCTGTGCTCCAAGTACAGTATCTGTGAGGGGTTGCAGTGTTGTGGCACCAGCACCAGTGCCTAAGGCACAATTTTTCAGCCCCTGTTGGGGCGTGTAATTACAATTTTTAGGCAATGCTTTGCAAAAGGTCTCATTTCTGTGCTCAGAGTACAGTATCTGTGAGGGGTTGCAGTGTTGTGGCACCAGCACCAATGCCTAAGGCACAATTTTTCAGCCCCTGTTTAACAGGGCGTGTAATTACAAATCTTGATCTAATAGTTCACAGCAGGGCCCATTCCTGCGCCCACCAAGAGTAACTGTGAGGGCTTACAGTCTTGTGGCAACACCGTCCACCACCACCACCAAAAGGCCCAATTTTTCTGCCCTGTTCAACAGGTGCATGCAATTACAAATCTTGATCTAATGAATCACAGCAGGGCCCATTCCTGTGCCCACCAAGAGTAACTGTGAGGGCTTACAGTCTTGTGGCAACACCGTCCACCACCACCACCACCAAAGGCCCAATTTTTCTGCCCTGTTCAACAGGTGCATGCAATTACAAATCGTGATCTAATAACTCACAGCAGGGCCCATTCCTGTGCCCACCAAGAGTAACTGTGAGGGCTTACAGTCTTGTGGCAACACCGTCCACCACCACCACCACCACCACCAAAGGCCCAATTTTTCTGCCCTGTTCAACAGGTGCATGCAATTACAAATCTTGATCTAATAACTCACAGCAGGGCCCATTCCTGCGCCCACCAAAAGTAACTGTGAGGGCTTACAGTCTTCTGGCAACACCGTCCACCACCACCACCAAAGGCCCAATTTTTCTGCCCTGTTCAACAGGTGCATGCAATTACAAATCTTGATCTAATAACTCACAGCAGGGCCCATTCCTGTGCCCACCAAGAGTAACTGTGAGGGCTTACAGTCTTGTGGCTACACCAACATCTAATGGGGCAAATTTCTGCAGAGTATATACGGCAGGCCCCTACTTTCAAACATCCAACTTACAAACGACTCCTACTTGCAAACGGAAAGAGAAAACAGGAAGCGAGAGGAAATCTACCCCTAGGAAGGGAAATTCGATCCTGTTAGATTTAATTTGGGAAAAAGGTATCTCCTCTCTACTGATGCTTTATCACCAATCCTTGTTTCAATTAAAACCCCACTTTTCCAAAAACATTTGTTATTGGGACGGAAAGTGAGGTGAAATGTTCTGAACAGATTTGCAAAGACAGCAAATGTTACAGGGGTGATAACCCCTCCCTATGTTCTCCAAAAAGCTTAAAAATAGATTTTTTGGGGATGGAGCTACACTTCATAATGTACCTGTTCAGATTCTACTTAAGAACAAACCTACAGTCCGTGTCTTGTTTGCACCGCCTGTATACTGCTGTTCAGAGTATATAGGGTTGTAGGTATAGGGTTTTATTTTGGGTGCGGGGTCCCCCTTAATATCCACACAAGACCCAAAGGGGCTGGGGTGGGGGGGTGGGGGGGTAGCCATGCCATTTTTCGCAAGAATTTTCAGCCATATGGCCAGGAAAAGACATGACATTAAAGCCGCAAGTGGTTTTAAATGGCTTCTTTTTTTCATTTACAAATGTCATTTTGTGCAGGGACAGTTCTAAACACGGGAAACACATGCCACTTCACAGGCATACTTTAGACACCCCCCAGGTACCATATTTAAAGGAAAATTTCACTTTTTTTTTCACTTTATGCATCATTAAAATGACTGCTCCCGAAAAAACGTTAGTTTTTAAAAGTTCTTTTTGCATTGATATATGTCCCCTGGGGCAGGACCCGGGTCCCAAACCTGTTTTATGACATTAACATGCATATTGGCCGTTGTAATTAGCAATTTTGAATTTCGAACGTTCGCGTCCATTGTAACGAATAGAGTTCGAAAATTCGCGCAAACTTTCGGTCCGTTCGAAGGTTCTGGTCCGTTTTTTTTACACAAGGTTGTCAATTTATAATATATTTCTAACAAACATATAAGGCATACTAACCCAAAACATATTCTGCTACTCCTCCCGAGTATGGGGATACCACATGTGTGAAACTTTTTCACAGCCTAGCCACACAGAGCGACCCAAAAAGGACCACCTTTTAGCTTTCTAGAGGCATAAATTGCGCATCTAATTTTCTGATTACCTAATCATATTTTTAGAGGCCTTGGAGCACCAGGACAGTGTAAACAGCCATAACATGACCACATTTTGGAAGGAAATCACCCCAAGGTATTTTTTAAGAGGCATGTTGAGCTTTTTGAAGGCTTATTTTTGGAAAATGTGGAATGAAAATGAAAATATTTTTTTTTTACACAAAGTTGTCAACTTAATAAGATATTTCTCACATACAGTATGGGCATACTTAGAATTATAACCCAAAACACATTCTGCTATCCCACTATAGGAATGCCCCCAGAGTGAAGCAGAGCAAGTACAGGGCCTAGCATCTTGGTGAAGACCTGAGGAACAGTGGACAGACCAGAAGGAAGGCAACAAATCAGTAATGTTGGGAAATCAAAGATGGACTCTGGAGGAGGGTGCGTGAGCTAACAGGGCTGTAATTTTCCCCATAAACTCAGACATAGTGCAGAAAATTTCTCTCTGGGCAATAAAGAGAAGAGGTCCCTGGGGGGGACAGCGATCTGGGCTATCAGTGTTAAGTTCATTAGGATTGTAAGCTGGAAAGGTCTGTGGAACCATTTGCGCTTATGATCTGCTAATAAAATGTAAAGTGAGGAAACAACTTTTCAAATAAATATTTAGGGATTAAAATGACATGCTTTCTGAGTGGGTGCTGAACGGCTCATGGGAGGGAGGAAACAAGGCAAGAATGGAAATAAAGGTGGCACTCCAAAAGTAATAACAAAATTGTAATTCAACAGGAAAGGGTGATGTTTAGGCGGGAAATATTTTTTTCTAACATGGCCTGGGGATTGGTGCCACCTTTTCATGACCTGCATGTTCAAGGCAGAAATCTGGTCCCGATACTAGATACTGTACATGAAACGCTGCAATAAGACTTCTCATAAAATTATATAAATATTTCAGCCTAACTGTAGCATGGATGACTTACTGCCTTCGAGGCTTCGACAGCCAGCCCATAGGCAGAACCACCTTGAGATAAACCAGTCATTTGCTCTTGGATGCATGTTGCTTGTTCTATTGATATTCTTTGAATCCATGTATAACACATTAATCCTCTACAAGAGAAAAATAAACCTCTCTGGGTGAAGACAGCAGCTGGTAAGATTGTGATAGGCTAGTCTCATTTGTAGGTAATATTCCAGTTCAGTAATCTCCTTGTAATAGAGGTAAATAACTTCAATAGTGTGCACTTCTTGTAAACACTTCATTACAAATAAACTGACACTATCCAACTGCCCAGTCCCAAATGTGTGATTTCTGTTAGCTACAAGCCTCTGGTTTAGTCATATATGTGATAATGTGACAATGAGCTGCAATGAATAAGGCTTTATCTAGCTTTGTGCTCATCAATATCAACATGAGACTAGACTTCAATGGTCACAATTCTCCAGTCGTGCTCAGCCCAGTGCAAGTAATATTAGCAGTGAGTCAGATGAAACCTCACACTGACATTTCAGGAAAAAAAAGCAAGAAAAGAGTATCTCTGAGTACAGGGTCAACTGGAGTTCTCGAAAGTACTGTATAGTAATAGTAAGAACAATTTTAAATTAGTTTTAAGAGTATTTAATAAATATTTGGAATAATGGTTGGCAAGCAGGTAGAAAGCATTTGTCAACTGTCCACTAAAGCTAATCAGGCACCAGCTGAAAGAACTGTCGCTATGCAAAAGTATAAAGAAATTTTGAATACAAAATGTAGGTGGCACTATTGCTTATCAATTACATATACAACTTGACAACTATTCTGCTCCTGGGGGCTGTTCCTGGTAACCTTCCAGCAACCAGTCTTAAGCTCTCCAACTGGCCTATCATTAGTTTGATGGCCATACACTTCTGGCAAGTGGTATTTTAATCCTTTTTGTAGTTATGTTTAATCTGATTTTATCGATTTTTCAAAGAAAGAAGGTACAATCCACAGTTTAGAAAATATACATCATCAGAGTACAAAATCTACAATGCAAATTACAGTGGTGTGAAAAAGTGTTTGCCCCCTTCCTCATTTCCTGTTCCTTTGCATGTTTGTCACACTTAAGTGTTTCGGAACATCAAACCAATTTAAACAATAGTCAAGGACAACACAAGTAAACACAAAATGCAATTTGTAAATGAAGGTGTTTATTATTAAAGGTGAAAAAAAATCCAAACCATCATGGCCCTGTGTGAAAAAGTGATTGCCCCCTAAACCTAATAACTGGTTGGGCCACCCTTAGCAGCAACAACTGCAACCAAGCGTTTGCGATAACGTGCAATGAGGCTTTTACAGCGTCCTGGAGGAATTTTGGCCCACTCATCTTTGCAGAATTGTCCTAATTCAGTTACATTAGAGGGTTTTCGAGCATGAACGGCCTTTTTAAGGTCATACCACAACATCTCAATAGGATTCAGGTCAGGACTTTGGCTAGGCCACTCCAAAGTCTTCATTTTGTTTTTCTTCAGCCATTCGGTGGTGGACTTGCTGGTGTGTTTAGGATCATTGTCCTGCTGCAGAACCCAACCGTTTCAGCTTGAGTACACGAACAGATGGTCGGACATTCTCCTTCAGGATCTCTTGGTAGACAGCAGAATTCATAGTTCCTTTTATCACGGCAAGTCTTCCAGGTCCTGAAGCAGCAAAACAGCCCCAGACCATCACACTACCACCACCATATTTTACTGTTGGTATAATGTTCTTTTTCTGAAATGCAGTGTTCCTTCTACGCCAGATATACTTGGACACACACCTTCCAAAGAGTTCCACTTTTGTCTCATCGGTCCACAGAATGTTGTCCCAAAAGTCTTGGGGATCATCAAGATGTGTTGTGGAGAAATTGAGACGAGCTTTGATGTTCTTTTTGCTCAGCAGTGGTTTTCTCCTTGGAACTCTGCCATGCAGGCCATTTTTGCCCAGTCTTTTCCTGATGGTGGAGGCATGAACGCTGACCTTAACTGAGGCAAGTGAGGCCTGCAGTTCCTTGGACGTTGTTGTGGGGTCTTTTGTGACCTCTTGGATGAGTCGTCGCTGCGCTCTTGGGGTAATTTTGGGCGGCCGGCCACTCCTGGGAAGGTTCACCACTGTTCCATGTCTTCGCCATTTGTGGATAATGGCTCTCACTGTGGTTCGCTGGATTCCCAAAGCTTTGGAAATGGCTTTATAACCCTTTCCAGACTGATAGATCTCAATTACTTTCTTTCTCAATTGTTCCTGAATTTCTTTGGGTCTCGGCATGATGTGTAGCTTTTAAGGATCTTCTGGTGGACCTTACTGTGTCAAGCAGCTCCTATTTAAGTGATGCCTTGATTGTGAACAGGTGTGGCAATAATCAGGCCTGGGTGTGGCTAGAGAAATTGAACTCAGGTGTGGACAACCACAGTTATAGTATGTTTTAACAAGGGGGGCAATCACTTTTTCACACAGGGCCATGATGGTTTGGATTTTTTTTCACCTTTAATAATAAACACCTTCATTTACAAATTGCATTTTGTGTTTACTTGTGTTGTCCTTGACTATTGTTTGAATTGGTTTGATGTTCCGAAACACTTAAGTGTGACAAACATGCAAAGGGACAGGAAATGAGGAAGGGGGCAAACACTTTTTCACACCACTGTATACACCAAAAAGTAGAAATATACATTTGTTTTTGTAGTTATGAAACAAATTCTGAAAGGCACTAGTCTACCCTCCCTAGCCCTTATCTTAAAGAGGTTATAAAAGTTTGCATTTTTTTAAATAAAAATAACAAACATGTCATACTTACCTGCTCTGTGCAACGGTTTTGTACAGAGCAGCCCCGATCCTCTTTTTCTGGGGGGTGCTCAACAAGCGCTCCTGGCTCCTCCCCTTCATCGAGTGCCCCCCGCAGAGATCCACTTTCCATGGGGGCACCCGTGCGAGTGTGCTCCCGAGTCCCCCTGCTGCGTCAATTGACACAGACAGCAGGACTTGGCCCCGCCCCTCACCCTCCAATAAGGCTGGAGCCACTAGGCTTGTGCACATCGCTGGAGCCACTGGGCTTGTGCACATCGCTGGAGCCACTGGGCTTGTGCACATCGCTGGAGCCACTGGGCTTGTACACATCGCTGGAAAGGACAGGTCCAGGTAAGAGGTGGGAAGGGGGGGGCTCTGGGGGCAGCTGTAGCAAAGAAGGTTTTTCACCTTAATGCATTGAATGCATTAAGGTAAAAACCTGTGAGACTTTACATCTACTTTACAGTGTTACTAAACCCACAACAGTAAAATCAGTCTGTATATGCAGTAAAGCATGCTTGTTATACTCACTGTGGAACCTAAGGGGTTAACCCTCTGCATTGTGTAAAAAGGCTGTTTGATCCTCCACTCCTTCCACTGACTCCTAATAATTTCCTGATAACAGAGTCTATGGAATCAGGCTGCACATGCACAGTTTGGTGTGTATTGCTAGAGAAGTTGTTTTCTCTTGGGAGGATGCATGTGATCAGCACAGGGCCAATCAGCACTGTCCAAACATAGGGTCAGGGGACTTGCAGTCTCATAGCACAGTCAGAAAACCCCCTCTACACGCTTTAACCAGTGTTTGGCTGGACACTGATAGAAGTCACAAGATTGCTCTAACTCAGGGGTCTCAAACTGACAGCCCTCCAGCTGTTGCAGAACTCCAAGTCCCATCATGCCTCTCCCTGTGGGAATCATGCTTGTAAATGTGAGCCTTGCAATGGCTCATGGGACTTGTAGTTTTGCAACAGCTGGAGGCCCACCAGTTTGAGACCCCTGCTCTAACTGCTGATTAAAAAAGGTTATGTAACAAGGCTCATTGCAACTGAAATGTGCAGGTTTAGTAATGCATTATCATAGTTAATCTTTATTGCAAGAAGTTCCCTTTTTCAGCCACAAGATGGAGCTTTGTAAACTTGGATTCATCATCAGTAAGATAGACAATTACGTGGGGGTCCCCCCAAAATCCATAATCCGAACACCCCCCAGTTCAGTTCGCACCAGAACATGCCGAACAGGCAAAAAATTTGGACGAACACGTTAACACCGTTAAAGTCTATGGGACACGAACATGAAAAATCAAAAGTGCTCATTTTAAAGGCTTATATGGCAGTTTTTTTCAGGAGCAGTGATTTTAATAATGCTTAAAGTGAAACAATAAAAATGTTTTCCTTTAAATATCGTGCCTGTGGGGTGTCTATAGTATGCCTGTAAAGTGGCGCAGTTTTCTTGTGTTTAGAACAGTACCACAGCAAAATTACATTTCTAAAGGAAAAAAGTCATTCAAAAAACTGATCGCGGCTGTAATGAATTGTCGGATCTCGGCAATATAGATAAAACTCATTGAAAAAAACGTCATGGGTCCCTCCCCTCAGTCCTTTACCAGGCCTTTTGGGTCTGGTATGAATACTAAAGGGAACCCCAAACCAAAAATGTAAAAAACAATTACGTGCCCCCCCCCCCCAAACCTTCAGGTCTGGTATGGAAATTAAGGGGAAACCTGCATCAAATTAAAAAAAAAATGGCAAAGAGGTTCCCTCCCAAAATCTGTACCGCCATTTGGACATTTTTATTTTTATTTTTTTTAAAAAGGACTTGTCCCAAAGTGTCTCCTGTCTTTTTTACTATTTTTTTACACTTTTGTTTTGTGAAAGATTCAAGTGTACAGGAGGAGTTATATAAATTAGAGAGCGCGGGAAGTCAGAGAGCAGTCTGGGAAAGACTTGTGTGTGTGAGGAAGAACAGGGAGAGAAACAGGGAGAAAGATAGACTGTGCTTTACAGTAGAGACAGTGTCTGTCAGTTCCGGAGAACTGGTAAAGCTGCTGCCATCTGCCAAGACAAATCTGTGTCCATCTCACTGTGTGTGGGATCATCCTGAGGCCTAGTACTGGAGCCGCTGGAGACCCAGACCTGCTGATTTCTTCTGTGACGCTGCTGAGACTATCTAAAGGCTGTTGCTGCAGAAGTACACCTGGAATTGTTTACTCTCAAAAGGGGCCCCTGTTGATAGTGCCCTGTGGGAAGGGAGAAATGCAGTGTCAGACGCAGCTTGCGGCACCGCAGTGACATCATGTCCGCTGCCCGTTTAATTGCAGTTAGGTTGTGAGAGAACCTATTGATTAATAGACTGGTAATTGATGTTCATCCGTTTGCCCTTCACCTTGGAACCTTGTAAAGATTGATTTTATGATTGGAACTTTGTAAAGATTGATTTTAATGCATTAAACAAGACGTACTTTACTATGCAGGCTCTTTCTCCATGTTCGTGCCTGAAAACACCCCAGGAATGATCGCACCCTGGAGTTGTCATTTTCATCACCCCGCTCCATACTAAGCCTACCTGACCTGCAACGCAGTACTACTTAGGGGTCCATTGGATCTGGTGAGTTCAACCATCAGGGGGGTGTGGATCCCGTATGCACCTGCTTACAGCATCATATGTTTTTTTAGCACAGCAGCACTTTTGAAAGGAACTTATCAACTGAGAACTGCTATATGTTTATGTGCACGTCTTTTTTTGGACTTTCACTGGTCACATGCTTAATATTGATTTGCACTATTTCTAGCACAGCAGCACCTGTGAAAAGAACCTTCCAACTAGAAGTTTATACATATTTGCACTATTTATGCTTTCACTGGCTACATGATTGATATATTTTTGATTTTTTTTGGGGGATTCATTTTTCACTTACTTTTGTTTTTTAACTTAATTACGGTTGCACTTTATTGTATTGTGTTTATTCAGGCTGTCAGCGCTGTGGTACTTAAACCCTTTTTTCAATGTTTTGACTTATGTCATGTACAGCAGCGGCAGGCCTAATCACTAATTAGTATCTTTAGCGCAGGGGATTGTTTTTTCACATCTTATATTATACTCCTGATAACTAACATTGCATTTCCATGTTCTGTGTACTGTGGGAGACCAGATATTGTGAATGCAGGGTCCTGAGTTTAGCAACCTAGACCCCCACCCCACTCGACTGCTTATTTGATGTACCTTAGCATGACGGCACTGTCCTTTTGCGCTGTGTATATTCCCTGGGTGAAAATCCTCAACCCAAGTCTAACCTGCACAGTGAGGTTCTCACACTCCTGAATGGGGTTGTACTTTGAGATGAAAAAATTTCCTCTGAATTTTGGTTTCTCTATTGTCCACTGAGGGACATTATAACAATTATTAAGAAACCTAGGGCTATACTGCTGCCTACAGTTGAAATGGACACTAAAGGCCAGACCCTAGCAGCTATAACCACAGGAACCATTTTCATAATTGCTGCGATGTGGAACTGTCAAATCGCATGACAAATCACACCGGTGTGAACAGGGACAAGAGAAATTATGTATTTTTCTTCTTTATTTTTTGCTTGAGTTGAAAGAAGAGGCCTGGAATGATATGCCCAGCATTAAGAGGGGGGCCTACATGACTGGGTGTGCAGCATAGGCTGTAGTTAGGCAGATTAATAAGTAGTTTTAAAAATAGTAACAGGCTTACCCGATTAGAAGTGAGCAGGGCGTGGTAGGGTGGAGCAAGCTGGGGCAGGGTGGGGCCAACGGTGGTCTAGGCTGGGATAGGGAGTTTACTGAGGGTCAGTTGGAGCCGGGCAGATGAAGAGAACTTTTCCCTCCCTCCCTCCTTTAAGGTTAATGTTTGTCATTTCACCTTTTCTTTTTCTGGTAGCCTTCCCTATTGATGATTGGTCATGGGTGGTGTACGTTATTTGCGATGATATTTTGTGGGGGGATCCTATGGAGTCATAGCAGTGGGCAGGGGTCTCAGGGTTTTGAAGGTGGGCATGGTCAAAATTGTCTGTGGAAAATGATGGGAGGGGCCCATCTTTGGTATTGGTACCTTCCTGAATAAGTGACATCAGTAAGGCGATATTGGTATTGGGGCTGTATATGGTGGTAATGTGGTAACTAATTGTCCCTGAGTCTGTGTATTTGCAGCTGGGGGCTGTGGTGTGGAACTGGTGCTTGATACAGCAGATTAAGTTGACCGTGTTCACCTCCGAATACCTGCACTAAGAGAGTCAGTTAGTGTACATTAGTTTTTTTTTGGTTTTTTCGTTTTTCCGTTTTTATTTTCATGGAATGTGATAAAAAGATGTATTGTTAATGGTGTTTTTTGTTAATAAAAGGCTGCTATGGCCATTTAAATACATTCTACAGTGGTCGTGTCTTATTCATGTAAGGTGGGTAAGGTAGGAGTCAAGTGTGGTCATGGCAGCCGGTAAGTCAGCAATACACCAGTCGAGATGTTTCTACTATCTATAGCTATTGGTAGATGCAGGATGAATATTGGAAATCCTGGAAATGTCTCCAGTTAGCCAAAAAGTGAAGGTTTTCCCAGTTCATTAAGCATACAGTGACAACTTATCTGTGTTCCAGTTACACACACCTTTGCTATTCAGGTAAGGCCAGTATTTCTGGGGCATTCTTGCAGAGCTAATGTAACAGGTACTGCAGCAGTTGTTGATGTTATTCTGGTTCAGTGGATTTTATAGTGTTATATTATGTCATATAATTTTTTTTTTAAATTGCAGCGCTTTAAATCCAATAAAAAGTGAATAGAGTTCATATAGTTCTTAAACTAAATAAAAATTGTACAAGATCTTCACACTGTTCAATCAGCTTTGTTTTCAAAGAAATTGAGCGTGCCGATTTTATAACAAAAACATGTCAACTTCACACTCAATCACGAAAAAGATTTTTTATAAAGAAAATGCTTTAAACTACTTGAGTAGTAGTGAGAAATTAACATCCTGCACCTTCACGCCTCAGATCAGCCCCAATTGACCTGCTCATCTGTCCCACCACTGTACCCCCCCTGCTCATCTACCCCACCACTGTAACCCCCTGCACATCTGCCCCACCACTGTACTACCTTGAACATCTGCACCACCTCTGTACCTCCCTGCACATTTGTTCCACCGCCGTACCTCCATGTTCTTCTGTCTCACCGCTGAACCATCTTCTCATCTGTCCTAACACTGAACTTATCTGCTCATCTTCCCCACCACTGTAACCCCCTTTCTCATCTGCCACACCACTGTACCTCCTGCACATCTGTCCCACCTTTGTTCCCCCTGCTCCTCTGCCCCACCGCTGTAATCCCCTACTCATCTGTCCCACCAATGTACCGCCTTTCCTCACCTCTGTACCTGCTGCTCTTCTGCCCAACCATTGTAACCCCCTGCTCATCTGTTCCACCAATGCACTTCCTTTCCCCACTGCTGTACCCCCTCGTTCTTCTGTCCCACTGCTGAACACCCTTCTTATCTGCCCCAACAGTGAACCCCCCTGCTTTTCTGTCCCACCACTGAACCCCCTTCTCTTCCCTCCCACCACTGTACCTCCCTGCACATCTGCTCCACCGCCGTATGCCCATGCTCTTCTGTCTCACTACTGAATCACCTTCTCATCTGTCCTAATACTGAACCCATCTGTTCATCTGCCCCACTACTGTTACCCGCTTTCTCATCTGCCTTACCAATGTACCTTCTGCACATCTGTCTCACCTCTGTACCCCCCCTGCTCTCCTGCCCCACCACTGTAACGCCCTGCTCATCTGCCGCACGATTAAACCTCCTTTCACATCTGCCCCACTGCTCTGCCCCCCCTGCTTTTCTGTCCCACAACAAACCCCCCTTCTCATCTGTCCCACCACTGTAACCCCCTTCTCATCTGGCCCAACACTGAACCCCCCTGCACATCTCCCCCACCTCTGTATCCTCCTGCTCATCTGCTCCACCGCTGAACCCTCTTCTCATCTATGATATGCATGATATGCAGAGTGGTGAAAGGAAGCAGAGATGAGACACATCTACCTATTCTGGCACACTCATCCTGCTGATCCACCTCTCACATCCAGCCCACGTGCTTGTATGTGATGTCACAAATAAGCATATGGAATGAATGCGCAATGATGAGCTCAGGTCAGATGCATTTTCTGAAGGCAGTGGGCCTGTGTGCAGGATCATAAGTTGGGCCCCCTCAGCTGAGAAAAAGTGGTTGGGTGTGATTTTCAATGCGCTGAATACTGGCTGTGGCTTAAAGGGACAGAGGGGTTCAGTAGTAAGTGACACAAAGGTTCAGGAATACTGACTACTGACCCTGTCCACTGCCCTACTGACCACGCCCACTACATTACTGACAAAGTCCACCAGGGACTGATGCTCTACCACTGTGGGGGGCCCCCAAGATGGCAGGAAGGGGGCCCGCTGCAGAACTTGTGAAAGGGATCCGACTGTAATAAAGGGCCCTAGGATGGCAGTAAAGGGCTTTGGGCTTGGATGGAAGGGCCACATCCAGGGTTTAGGGGGCACTTCATGGTTTCTTGCACCGGGGCCCCGAAGGTTCTAGTTACTCCTCTAAACTTCATCTTGATAAACTTACTTTTTTTTTTTTAACCTTGAGAACTATGTTATCATGCTTTAATAATTACAATTATGATGATAATAATTTCACAAATAAAAAGGCTATACAGTACTTCTCTATTAATAGAAAAAACCTCACGGTTATATAGAATGTACAGAGGAATAAACATCTCTATACTAATGTTGGAAATCATTAGACATATAAGGTGTGGATGTGTCTTAGTTACTCCCCTCTCCACTAAGTTATCTACTAGTTCTGCTTTATGAATCCCCTAACAGAAATTTGGATATCCAAGCCAGCTAGAAAGTGTACAGCTATATGATAAAAATAAACATGGTTATAGAAGGGCTCATTCACACCCTACGTGTCACAGCATGCTTGCATTCTAACACGCTTTTCCAATAAACTTCAGAGCAAAATATATTTGTATAAAACAGCTGTTCTGATGTACTTTGCATGCATTAGAAAATCCAGATAAATAGATAGTTCTTAAAAAACAACTGCACCTTTCACTAAACTTTCAGATACTCCCCCTCCCTGCTAGCTAAAATAAGCAAAAGACAATCGGTGCAATCTAAAACAATGTGAATAATTAATAATAAAGTAGTTGCTGCTACTTAGGCCCCTTTCACACTGGAGCAGTGCTGGCATCGGCGGTAAAGCAGTGCTATATTTAGCGCTGCTTTACCGTCGTTTTAGCAGCGGTGTTCGGCCGCTAGCGGTGCGGTTTTAACCCCCGCTAGCGTCCGAAAAAGGGTTAAAAACGGCCCGCAAAGCGCAGCTGCAGCAGCGCTTTGCCGGCGGTATAGCTGCGCTGCCCCATTGATTTCAATGGGTAGGAGTGGTGAATACACCGCTCCTTCACCGCTCCAAAGATTCTGCTAGCAGGACTTTTTTTACCGTCCTGCTAGGGCACCGCTCCAGTGTGAAAGCCCTCCGGCTTTCACACTGTAGTTAAAGGACCCGCTTTTTTCAGGCGCTATTTTTAGCACTGTAGCGCCTGAAAAACGCTTCAGTGTGAAACGGGCCTTAAAGTGATTTCACTCCACCTGCAAAAAAATGTATACCAAAAAACAGTGCTGCGCTACTAAGTGTCTCAAAACATATACAAACATGAATGCAATAATATTATTATAATGACTGTGAAGAAATACAAAAAATGTATATCAAAAGTTTGTGCAAATAAATGGTGACTGATTGAAGGGAATCCAGCAGTAAATCAATTCACCCCAAGTGCAGACAATAATAAGTGCTCTCCACCACCAGTTTCACAAGCTGCTCACCTCATAAAAGAGTAAAATCTG
Source organism: Lithobates sylvaticus (assembly GCA_028564925.1). Taxonomy (NCBI): domain Eukaryota; kingdom Metazoa; phylum Chordata; class Amphibia; order Anura; family Ranidae; genus Lithobates; species Lithobates sylvaticus. The sequence goes on along the minus strand of CM053026.1, from coordinate 496,532,141 downwards.
CCGTTGTCCCCTCTGGGGATAATGAAGACACTTGGCATACTCTGGATGCAAAAGACCTCCTTTTGTGAAAAGCTCCTTAATTGGGTTTCAAGAACCCCGATCATTTTGCCCGTTAGATTTTATATGCAAGAAAAAAGCAACATCTAGTGCTCTCTGTTTCTAATAATTGAATAATATAAAAAGTAGTAGATACACTCACAAATAAGACACAATCAGCTTGTGCAAAATGCAAGGCATTGAAACATCCAAATCTCGAAATGGTCGCGGTATGACGTCAGTTGGAAAATAAGAATGAAATGGCTGCACATCCAGAACTCCAAATTGCCTTTTATTGTTCACAAAGTTAACACCAAAGACACCAACATATGGTCACGTAGACACATTTCACACATACATCTTGTGCTTAATCATTGATGTCAGTGCCTATTTTGAAACAGAGAGCACTAGATGTTGCCTTTTTCTTGCATATAAAATCTAACGGGCAAAACGATCGGGGGTTCTTGGAACCCAATTAAGGAGTTTTTCACCAAAGGAGGTCTTTTGCATCCAGAGTATGCCAGGTGTCTTCATTATCCCCAGAGGGGACAACTGCTGAGATTTTACTCTTTTATGAGGTGAGCAGCTTGTGAAACTGGTGGTGGAGAGCACTTATTATTGTCTGCACTGGATTCCCTTCAATCAGTCACCATTTATTTGCACAAACTTTTGATATACATTTTTTGTATTTCTTCACAGTCATTATAATAATATTATTGCATTCATGTTATACATGTTTTGAGTCACTTAGTAGCGCAGCACTGTTTTTTGGTATACATTTCCCTGCTAGGAAGTATCAAAGAACTCTGGACAGCCACACACCGGAAAAAGATAAAATCCTGTGTTGTTTATTTAAAAAAGGAATCACATCACATCTAGTGGTCCACAGCAAAACAAAGGAGGGGGTACAAAATCTGATGCGTTTCGCACTATATACAGTGCTTACTCATAGCTATGAGTAAGCACTGTATATAGTGCGAAACGCGTCAGTTTGTACCCCCTCTTTTGTTTTGCTGTGGACCACTAGATGTGATGTGATTCCTTTTTTAAATAAACAACACAGGATTTAATCTTTTTCTGCTGTGCGGCTGTCCAGAGTTCTTTGATACTTCCTCCCTATTGTGCTCTTAGCCAGCACCTGGGGCTCCTGAGCAGGAGAAAGAGCATTCGCCTTGAAGGGACATCTTGGAGCGGTGGTTACCTTTGCTTACATTTCCCTGCTAGCTGCTTATTTATCTCAATTCCAGAGTTATAGCCATCCTCTGTTTTCACATCCTAAATGGCAAATTTTTCTTCAAGGCTTGCTAAGACACAGCTCTGTTCAAGCCTATTGGGGAGCAGACGTGGCCAACACTGAAGAAAATTACCCCACCAAGGACATATAAACATGAGGGGGCTTCTGCTCCAAAACAAAGATAAGTATGCAACCATGGAGTGTAAGGGGCTGTGTAGTTACGCAGGTGGGTTACTGAAATTTAATAAGAACTATAAGCTAAATAGAAAGCCTTTATCATGTGATTATCCATCTAAAAAATTTGCTGTAGCGAAGTTTAGTGGATTAAAGCTTAGAGGGTTAAAATGTTAGGATAAACACTCAAACGTTTTTTTTTTTTCAAATAAAATATGATTTATAGGAAATGATTAGTTCACCTAATTCATCCGGCTATTATGAGTTTTTACCAGAAGCAAGGTTTGATCACAGTAGTAGGAAGTACAATTGAGCCCATCTCTCTTCATTTAACAAGTCACTTAATCTTAATCTTTATCTTGATGAAGAATATATCTTAACCCATTAACCATTAGCCCATACTACTGATGGTAGCGGAAACAGACCTCAGGGACCAAAGACTCTCATTGTTTTATTGCTATTACTCTACATGATGTATACTATAAGGTATTTTAGTGCCTGCAGTACAAACAATTAGATTATAAAAATTCAAAATGTATTATATAATTTTCTAATTTACAGAGATGATAATGATTCTAGCTAAGACATGAGCCGCCCAAGGAACAAAAGTGAGTGCCTCCGAAACCACCAGTTCAAACAACTGTCCTGCCAGGACAAGTTATAGATGCCAAAAGGACCCCCCCTCTCTATTCACACACACTTTGTATGTCCAATTTTTTGCAGTAACAAAGCTTATCGGAGACTTAAACAATATAGGCAGTTGCTTTATGACCCTTTGATTATATTATTTCTACATAGATGGAAACATGGTTAAACAGCCTTGGGTATGGAATATCCCAGAATACACAGGATCTTATAACGCATGTACACAAGAGGAATGGTAGACTCATGCCCTGTTTATCTACCCATACATTTACTCTTTAATGAGAAACATTGGTGGTTGGGTTCTAAAGCACAAAAAAACACTGACCTAAGGTAACCAATCATGTCTGATCAAATTAAATCAAAACATAGAAGTAATTAGACTGGATGCCACAGGCTTATTCATTTATAAACAAAAAATAAATCACACATTTTAATTTATTTAAAGGCAGTGCGTTTATGTCCTACTCCACACCTGAAAACTCGCAGAATGAGGCAGTGGTGCAGATAACATAATAATGAACTACTAAAGCACCCAAAAAAAAATGGAAAGCAACTATATAATCTAATACCTATAGTTGGATTGGAGAGGCTGCTTTTCCGTATGGCATCCATCCATGGAAGATCTGCTTACTGGCTCAATTGGAGGCCAAAAGAACACTCGTCTCCATATTGGGCATTGCTGCCATAGTTTCTGGGAGCAGCAGTGGAGCTCAGCTGGGGTAAGAGGTAGGTGAGAATTGCTGTTGTCAAGTTAAGTTGCAAAAGCCTTCTGTGGGACTTCAATACCCAAATATTTTTCCTAGTACAAGAAGCCCCCAAACAGTTCAGGGTGTTATACTGTGACGCTTACTGCATCTTCTGCAAGCCATGAACTTCAGCAATGTAGAGAAAAGAGCTTATACAGAGTTGTCCTGGAAACAAGCTTGCAGGGGAATGGAACAGGTATAACAAACTGCAGAGTTGGGGCATAGCTGACGAATCTGAACATCGATGCACATCTATTCCCCCCTACCACCATTGTTGCTACTGAGGTACCTTATCTGCCTACCAATTGGTATGTCCCTTTGCTCTTCTTTAGGTGTAGAGCAGGTATAGGGCAGGAAACCGATACTCTCCTTTTATCCACTACCCCTGTCAAATACCCACTATTTGAAATAATAAACATTTTCTAAAACAAAACCGTGGATTTTTGTTCGAAGGATGTTGGCTCCAACTTGTCTTGCATACACACAGTCACACAATTGTTGGCCAACAATTACGAACGTAGTGATATGTCCATTACAAACGCTAGTTATATCTCCAGCTCATACTTGATTCCCATTGTATATATCCTAGAAGTAATATTAGAAGAGAATTTAAGAGCTTTCCTTGTTTTTAATCTATTTAAATGACAGACCTGACATCTCCCACAACCAAGAAGGAAGGTCTGTAGGGGGGGGGGGGGGTGAAGGACACTTTGCACTATTCTATCTTTCACAGAGGACACACCCCTGTATATAACTTGTGGTTTCGATGGAAGTAGAGGTGTAATTACACTGTCGTTAAGTAAAACATGCCAATGTTTCTGTATTATACGCTCCATAGCATAATGTTGTGAGGAATAAGATGTCAAAAAAGACATCCCAAAGTTGGCTGTATTAATGATAGTCTCAGATTTATCACACAGTAGTGTACCTCTATCAATGTTTTTGACCTGCTCTATAGTAGTGTTCAAAAGAACAGGGTCATAAACTTTCTCAGCAAATCTTTGAGCAAGGAGTGAAGCCTGCTTATTGACGTCCTCCAAGTCAGTTCCTCCGTTTCTTCAGTTCCGAAGAAACTGTCCCTTCCCCATCCAACCATGCCTTATGATGACTACTATCCCTGGAAATATATGCATTTCTATTGGTGGTTTTAAAAAAGGTGGTGGTGGTCAGTCTACCCTCCTCCACTTTAATATCCAAGTCCAAAAAATGGATCTGGGTCTGGCTCATTTCGTAGTTGAGTACAATCCCATTATCATTATGATTTAAGGAATCCAAAAAATCAAACAAAGAGGCAGAGTCACCTTTCCATAGGAGGAGGATGTCATCTATATAGCGAGCCCACAAGGCCAAATTAGGCCTATGTTGTGCATAGATGACATACTCCTCCCACTGGGCCATGAACCGATTCGCCACACTAGGGGCATATTTTAAGGTTGATTACTGACTTAGTATCTTTAACCACGTCCCGACCGGCGCACACAGATGTACGTCTGCAGAATGGCACGGACAGGCATAAGGGCGTACAGGTACGTCCCTTTGAAAATGCCACCGTGCCATCGCGTGCGCGCCGGTCGGGACCCCTGTGAGTCCCGTTGCAGGTCCCGCGGACTCGATCGCTGCGGGGATAACCGCGATCATCTCACGGGGAGGGCGAACGGAGAGATGCGGAAGTAAACAGCATCTCCCCGTTCTGCCTAGCAACAAGTGACACTGATCTCTGCTCCCTGTGATTGGAGCAGAGATCAGTGATCACTAACACACAGCCACGCACCCCACAGTTAGTAACACGCCCCTAGGACACACTTAGCCCCTACACTGCCACCCCCTGGTTAACCCCTTCACTGTCAGTGTCCTTTACACAGGAATCAGTGCATTTGTATAGCACTGATTGCTGTATAAATGACAATGGTCCCAAAAATGTGTCAAAAAATGTCTGATGTGTCTGCCATAATGTCGCAGTCAAAATAAAAATTGCTGATCGCCGCCATTACTAGTAAAAAAAAAATATTAGTAAAAATGCTATAAAACGATCCCCTATTTTGTAAATGCTATAACTTTTGCGCAAACCAATCAATAATCGCTTATTGCGTTTTTTTTTACCAAAAATATGTAGAAGAATACGTATCAGCCTAAACTGAGAAAAAAAAAAATAGTTTTATATATTTTTGGGGGATTTTTAGCAAAAAGTAAAAAATAATGCTTTTTTTTCAAAATTGTCGCTCTTTTTTTGTTTATAGCGCAAAAAAAATTAAAAACCGCAGGGGTGATCAAATACCACCAAAAGAAAGCTCTATTTGTGGGAAAAAAAGGACGTCAATTTTGTTTGGGAGCCACGTCGCACGACCACGCAATTGTTAGTTAAAGCGACGAATCACAAAAAGTGCTCTGGTCTTAAGCCATCAAAATGGTCCGGTCTGAAAGTGGTTAATATAAGAGGGGATATTTTTGACCAATGGTTGCATGTATGTATCAATGTATTTGCCCAAACGGGATGTCACAGAATCAATACCACTGACTATAGGGCGTCCCGGGGGGCAAACCGGATCTGTTTGTACCTTAGGCAGGTAGTAAATAATAGGTGTCCTCAAAAAAGATGGAACCGAAAATAATTTCTCCCTTTGGTTAATGACCTCCTGTTGGTAACCCTGTTCACCAGTTTATCCAATTCACCTTTAAAGATCAGCCCCAGGTCTCTCCTCAGATGGGCATAGGTATCCCGGTCACTTTCATATTCTTCTTTATCTAATACAATGATGCCCCCCGTCCGCCGGTCTAATGACAAGATCCTTGCGGTCACACAATTGTTACAGTACAATATCTCTAAACACCCTGACAAAGGGAGCCACCCCCCAGAGGATTTAAAAGAGAGGCATTACGGGGGTTAGATGAACGGATCCCCGTTGTAGTTGAACTTCCATCTCAAATGGGGTTGGAGGCGAAGTATCTCCTAATATTAATTGTACAGATATATTTCTGTATGTCTATAAATGTTTGGAATTTGTTTAACTTTTTTGGAGGGGGGAAAACTTGAGTCCCTTATCCAAAAGGGCTCTTTCATTGTCAGTGTCTTTGAGCTTAAATTGAAGATCCTCTTGCCCACTACTCTCTTTTCCTTTTTAGCTTGAAGTCTCCTCCCCTCTCTGGTCCCTCTCTTTCGTTTTCCATTTCTCCTTGATAGTGTCCTTGTTGGGGAAAACCCTCATAAGGTGGTCTACCTGTAGGGCCCTGAGTATAAGACAAATTAGACTGTCTAGCTCCTGGTCCCCCTTGTGTTGGTCTCCATGTAGGGCCCTGAGCCTGAGGGCCAGTGAATGGCTCTGCGCCAAACCCCTGACCATACCCATAGGTGTGGTTACCTGTTACCTCCCTGGAGCTAGGTTGGTAAAAGTTACCATTACCATAGGACCGGTAATCGGATTGCTGATTGGGGACATGGTTGGGTGCACCATAATTCATAGGTTACTGATTCCTAGAGCCTCTTCTAGATCCAGAATACATTTGGCCCTGAGGCAGGCGAGGCGAGGGTCTTTCTCCACCCAAAGGTTCAAACCTATTAGTGGTAGGAATATGATAGTCATAATTATAGACTTGTTGGCTTCCAAAGAACTCATCTCCTCCCCTATCCCAAGGGGTAAAGGGTGAACCAGGAGGAGGATGATGTTGGTTCAGAAAAAAGGGCCTATTTCCATTTTTATTATTATTACTATTCCTGCTAAGAATATCAAGAAAACCTATCAAATACAACCAAAAGAAAGCTATATTTGTGTGAAAAAAAATGACATACATTTAATTTGGGCACAGTGTTGCATGACCACGCAATTGTCAACCACTTAAGGACCGGAAGGATTTACCCCCTTAATGACCAGGCCATTTTTTGTGATACGGCACTGTGTCTCTTTAACTGACAATTGCACGTTACTGCAACGCTGTACCCAAAAACAAAATTTACGTATTTTTTCCCACAAACAGAGCTTTTGATGGTATTTGATCACCTCTGCGGGGTTTTTTTTGCGCTATAAACAAAAAAAGACCGTCAATTTTGAAAAAACACACAATATTTTTTACTTTTTGATATAATAAATATCCCAAAAAAATAAATGTCTTCATCAGTTTAGGCCAATATGTATTCTTCTACATATTTTTGGTAACAAAAATAGCAATAAGCGTATATTGATTGGTTTGTGCAAAAGTTATAGCATCTACAAAATAGGGGAAAGATTTATGGCATTTTTATTTTTTTTCTACTAGTAATGGCGACGATCAGCGAATTTTAGCGGGACTGAGACAATGTGGCGGACAGATTGGACACTTTTGAAATTTTTTTGGGACCAGTGTCATTTATACAGCAATCAGTGCTATAAAAATGCACTGATTACTGTATAAATTACACTGGCAGGGAAGGGGTTAACACTAGTGGTGATCAAGGGGTTAAATGTGTTCCCTGGGAGGTGTTTCTAACTGTGGGGGGAGGGGACTGACTGGGAGTACAAAGAGATCACTGTTCCTACTCACTAGGAGACAATCACTCTGTACTATATGTACTATATGTGCCCTCTTTACGACATACATAGTTCTGACTATTCTCCAGAAGAATTCAACTTTTGTTTCATCAGTCCACAAAACATTTTCCTAGTAGCATTGTGGTTTGCTAAGGAGCTCTTTGGCAAACTTCAGGCACATAGCAATGTTTTTTTTTTATTTTTTGGAAATCAGCGGCTTCCTTTATAGTGTTCTGCCATGGACATCCTGCCTGTTCAAAGGCTTACAAATGGTAGACTCATGAACAGGGATGTTTGCCAGTTCCAGTGATGTCTTCAAGCCTTTAGTTGTTACTCATGGGTTCTTCTTTACCTCTTTGAGGATTCTGCATTGTGCCTTGGCAGTCATCTTCTTTGGGCGCCCACTTCTAGGAAGAGTAGCCACAGTACTAAACTGTCTCCATTTATAGACAATTTATCTAACTGTCGACTAAATGGATGCCTAAACACTTTGAGATTGCTTTGTATCCCTTACCAGCCTTATGCAGATCAACTACTCTTGATCGTATATGTCTTCTTGTGAGGCATGGTTGAAGTCAGCTGATGCTTGTTATGAACAGCAATCTTATAATGTTTGAGTGTCTTTTATGAATCAAAGTAGCTCTAAACCACACCTCCAAAATAATTTAATCAAATGGACTCCAGGTATGCAAATGACTGACTCCAATTAGCTTTTGTTGAAGTAATTAGCCTATGGGTTCACTTTTTCCTCTAGCACTGTGAATGTTTAACCACTTCTGGACCTCCCACCATCGTTATACGTTGGCTGTTTGAAGAGGAATATCATTGTTATGGCAGCAGGTAGCTGCCATAACCCCGGTATCCTCTTCTTCAGTAGGCGGTCCAGTTTAAGATAAAAGTGGTCTCTGCAGCGGATTCGCCGCAAGATCACTTTTATCGGTGACTGGAAAGGGCCCCCACCTCCCGCCGCGATCCGGTGCCATCCACCGCTTACTGGAGCCTTTGGCAGTGGCAGAGGCAATCGGATTCTTCCTGTGGCCTGACATGGAGACGAGTGAGGGGAAGATGGCCCCCACCGGTCTCCATATCATTGCAGGGAGGAAGCAACGTCAAAACGTCACTTCTGCCCATAGCTCTTAAAGGGACGTTTTTTTTTCTTCATTTTTTTAAATGACAATTTATTTTTTTATTGCATTTTAGTGTAAAAATTTGATCTGAGGTCTTTTTGACACCAGATATCATATTTAAGAGGTCCTGTCATGCTTTTTTTTCTATTACAAGGGATGTTTACATTCTTTGTAATAGGAATAATTTGATCTTTGTAACAGATCAAATTTTAGTGTAAAAATTTGATCTGAGGTCTTTTTGACACCAGATATCATATTTAAGAGGTCCTGTCATGCTTTTTTTCTATTGCAAGGGATGTTTACATTCTTTGTAATAGGAATAAAAGTGACACCATTTTATTTATTTTTTTAAAACAGTGTAAAAAAAAAAAAAAAAAAAGGTAAAATAAATAAGAATAACATTTTTCTTTTTAAACGCGCCCCGTCCCGACGAGCTCGCATGCAGAAGCGAACGCATACTTGAGTAGCACCCGCATATGAAAACGGTGTTCAAACCAAACATGTGAGGTATTGCCGTGATCGGTAGAGTGACAGCAATATTTCTAGACCTCCTCTGTAACTTAAAACATGCAACCTGTAAAAAATTTTCAAACGTCGCCTATTGAAATTTGTAAGGGTAAAAGTTTGTCGCCATTTCACGAGCGGCGCAATTTTGAGGCATGACATGCTGGGTATCAATTTACCCGGTGTAACAATATCTTTCACAATATAAAAAAAATTGGGCTAACTTTACTGTTGTCTTATTTTTTAATTCAAAAAAGTGTATTTTTTCCCCAAAAAAGTACACTTGTAAGACCGCTGCGCAAATACGGTGTGACAGTATTGCAACAACCGCCATTTTATTCTCTAGAGTGTTAGAAAAAAATGTGTAATATTTGGGGGTTCTAAGTAATTTTCTAGCAAAAAAAAATGTTTTTAACTTGTAAACAACAAATCTCATAAAGAGGCTCAGCCCTTAAGTGGTTAATAGGTGTGTTCAGTAAAGACACGAGAAATTAGAACTGTCTATGTATGCAACCCAATGATATCACTGGGTGACTCCGCCCCTTCTCCCTACAGGCTGTTCTTTTCTTTTTTTAATTTTGAGGCTCTCTCCTCCTTTTTATAGAGAGTTATTAGCTTTTATTAGCTTTTTAGCTTAGTCCCAGTCATCCATTATCTTGATGACAATTTTTCATTTATGGGTCCTACGGATTCCGCTGTTTGTTGAATGTATTCACTAACATATGTGAAAAATTCAGTGTCCCTTTAGCTCCTGAGAAAACCAATTTCCTGACTACCTGATTACAGTTCCTTGGTATCAATAATGATATGATCAAAATGAAATGTATCATTTTAATAGAAAAAAAAAAATACGATCAAATTTAAATGTATCACTTAATGACAAAAAAAATCATGGGTTCCAATTGCAGTTTTTTTAAGCAGAAAGAAGATATTTCTATGGTCTTTAGTCTTTGACCCAAGCATCCTGCCAATGAGCAGAGTTTTCTCACAGAAACCATATCTCGCTATGACATTTTAATGGGGTTGTAAACCCTTGTGTTTTTTCACCTTATTTCATCCTATGCATTAAGGTGAAAAAACACCTGGCAGTTACAAGCCCCCCAGCCCCCCCATTTTACTTACTTGAGCCCTGGAACTTCATCTGGTGGGGACGCGCTCTTCCTCTGCCCGGGGTTCTCAGCTCTTGATTGGATAGATTGATAGCATGAATGAATGAATGACTTGTATAGCGCTACCTATGCAAACTGAATCGCCTCAGGGCGCTTTTTGCCACTGGTGTCCATCTGTGGTATAGTGCGGTCCTTGCCTTGTGGGGTCCCGACACACTACAAACACATACACATACAACATACAACATACACATATTTGGCCAATTTTTATCGACAGGATCTAATTAACCTACCAGCATGTCTTTGGAGTGTGGGAGGAAACCGGAGTACCTGGAGGAAACCCACGCAGGCACAGGGAGAACAGGCAAACTCCAGGCAGAAGGTGTCGTGGTTGGGATTTGAACCAGCGGCCCTATTACTGCTAGGTGAAAGTGCTAACCACTACACCACTGTGCAGCCATTGGCTCCCACTGCTGTCAATGAAATCCAATGATGCGGGCATCGGGGGCGGGGCAGAGTCATACATTTGGTGGCTATGGACGCCAAATGATTGACTCGGGAGCGCGCCGCAAGGTAACCCCCCCTGGGAGATCGCTTCTCCTAGGGGGTTATCTGATGTGGGGGATAGCTGCCGAGAGACCCCAGAAGAAGAGGTTCGGGCCACTCTGTGCAAAACGAGCTGCACAGTGGAGGTAAGTATGACATGTTTGTTATGTTTTTTTCAAAATAAACAAAGCTTTACAATCACTTAGAATCCTTTTTCTCACATTATTATTATTATTCAGGATTTATATAGCGCCAAAAGTTTGCGCAGCGCTTTACAACATGAGGGCAGACAGCACACCTACAACATAAATCAACACAGGAGGGATCAGAGGGCCCTGCTCTTTAGAGCTTACAATCTAGAAGGGAGGGTCAAGTGGAAGCAAAAGGTAATAACTGTGGGGGATGAGCTGCTGGAGAAAATGAAAATACAGTTGTTAGGTGTGGTTAGGGTAGGTTTCTCTGAAGAGAAGGGTTTTCAAGGGATCGTCTAAAAGCTAATAGAGTAGGAGATAAGACAGATTGGGGTAGGGCATTCCATAGGATTGGAGAGGCTTTAGAAAAGTCCTGGAGGCGAGCATGGAAGGAGGTGATGAGGGAGCTAGAGAGCAGGAGGTCTTGAGAGGAACGAAGAGAACGATTAGGTTGGTATTTAGAGACTAGGCTAGTGATGTAGCTGGGGGCTAAATTGTGGATGGCTTTGTAGGTAGTTGTTAGTAATTTGAATTTAATTCTTTGGCCGAGCGGAAGCCAGTGAAGGGATTGACAGAGAGGGGTAGCAGACACATGTCAGTATGAATAGGGATCCAAAGGATGAACTGTCGGATAAAGTTCCCGTAACCGTAGGTCAGTATGGTAGAAGAGTTTTGTGGTAGATTAGCTTTTTATTTTTCTATGGGTGCCGCCAACTCCGTTGGCTACGCCTTCCTTTGGATGGATATTGATGTTGTGTGGCAATTGCTATAGTAACATGAGAATCATTTCAAGGGAGCAATATATTTGCAGTTATCTGCTTATCCTTCTTATTCTCTAAATCCCCATTTGTCATTAATCTATTGCAACATCTGGTCTTACTATATCTTAAAAAGAACATTTAGCTAAAGGCTAGGTATATGCCAGGAAAATCAAATGTTACAGCAGATGCTCTGTCATATTTACAGATGGATCTGTCCAGGAAGCTGGAGCCTGTTGTGGAGCTGGCCAACGTTCACTGCCCAGATTACCTTTGTGATTTGATGTAGGCATTATTGCTTGAAATATAAAAAAATCCATATCACTGGGAACACAGTTGCTTGGAGGGAATGGTGTTAATTTTGAAATAAAAGAGGTATTATACCTGGCTAGTGATCCAAAGCATTGGTCTTATTATTTCAATGCCTACTGAAACAAAGGGCTTATTCCAATTCCCACATTGTGATAACCCTAGCTAATGATTACTTTTTTTAGGCTTTAGTGTAGCTGGTCTTGCAACACTTACTTTGCTGAAAGGAATGCTGAAGGGTTACAAACAGGCAACAGCCAAAGCCAATGGTAGAAGACCTATTATACAGTATATTCTAATGAAGCTTTTTGAAGCAGCAGGCATTGTTCTAGTTATAAGGTAGTTCTATTTCAAGCCGCATTTGTTTTAGCGTTTTTTTCCACCACTGTGCATTTCCGACCTGACAGCCCAAAGTAATTTTGCACACATTCAGAAGAAAAGGAACATGGATTAATTTAAAGCAGTATTAAGCCCAGAAGCAAATATGTATTATATTGCAGCTTTCCAATTCTTTGATGTGATGGCTGCAAAGGTTTTCTTTTTTAAGCTTTCTTTCTTCTATTTTCATTTGCTGATCTGGCCAGTAAGCCTCCGTACACACGGTCGGAAATTCAGACGGAAAATGTCCGATCGGACCATGTTGACGGAAAATCCGCCCGTGTGTGGGCTCCATTGGACTTTTTCCGTCGGAAATTTGAGATCCTGCTCTCAAATTTTCCGACAGCAAAATCCGATCTGACTTTTTCCGATCGTGTGTAGAGAATTCCAACGGACAAAGTGCCACGCATGCTCAGATCAAATCACGAGACCAAAGCTATTGGCTACTAGCCTCTACGTAGTTCCGTCATACGCAATGAATGTCACCACGTTCAGAATGATCGGATTTTCCGACAACTTTGTCCGACCGTGTGTATGCAACACCAGCGTCGGACAAAATCCGTCTGAAAAAATCCGACGGATTTTGTGGTCGGAATTTCCGACCGTGTATACGGGGGCTAAGTCTGTTGTTTTACAAAAGAACACACTCTCTTACAGATGTAATAGTTAACAGGGATGAGACAAACCATTTAACACTGATGGGGTGCTGATCAGCTTTTATTTATTCATTTTATTCAATTTATTAGTTTGCTGTAACTCATAATCAAATGTGAGCTGGAGTTTGGCTTATCTTTGTTAGTGTATTTAAATCTGCTAGAGCATTTAACACTCCCCCACCCCCAGACTGACAATGCTGCTATCTGATGTGCCCCCTGTGTTCATTCATCCAGAGTGTGGGCACTCTAATACAGAAGGTGTGTTACAGGCCAGATCACCAGGTGAAAACAGAGGGAAAAAGCCTATAAAAGAAAATCAATACAGCCATCACATCTAATGATTGGTTAACTGCAATATATACAATTTTTAGTTTGGGATTTAATACTACTTTACTACTACATATTTCTAGGTTCAATCCTTTGTCCAGTTAATAACATAGAAGCCTTCTTAGCAATTAGGCCTCTTGTGCCAGTTAGTTTCTTTGTACATTCCATTCGGGCAGTTCACCCTTAACAAAATTCCAGTTCATTATGGTGTTAAGGAAATGTGTGGAAAACGGTTTTAGAGATTTAAAAATGTCTTCTCACGTCTGGATCAGTACTGTAATCACAACAGCTAAACTTGGCCAAAGTCAAAACATAATTAACCACCTGCCCACCACTTACAGTAACTATACTACGACTGCGCCCTCTACCGACCTGTACTGTGATTGGACACAGCACGAGTTAAGGAGTTGATTTCAGCCAATGATATTGGCTAAAGTCAGCTGATAGGCTGTGTGTGATTGGACACACATACAAAAACACAGAACTCTGTATACATAGGAACAGCAATTTGTGTGTTTCTTCTCCCTGAAAAGCTGGGAGAAAAAAACAGACAAATAGTAAAGTAAAAGGAGCACACATTACACATTGTTAGACATACAGTTAACCCCACTGATTGCCCCTAGATGTTAACCCCTTCCCAGCCAGTGTCATTAGTACAGTATTATCACTGATCACTGTATTAGTGTCACTAGCGATGTAAATGTCAGTTAGTGACCCTCCCAGCCAGTGTCTGTTAGCGTCAGATTGTCCGCCACCCTATCACAGTCATACTACAAGTCATTGATCAACACCATTACAGTATAGCGTCAAGTATATACAGTGTACTATAGTTTGAAGACACTATAACTTTCACTCAAGTCAATTAATATACACTTATTGGTTTTTTTTTTTTTTTTTTTTTTACCAAAGACATGTAGGAGAACCCATTTTGGCCAACATTTATGAAGAAATTCAATTTCTTTTATTTGTTTTTATTAGATAACAAAAGTAGAAAATATAGTTTTTCTTTTAAACTTTTTGGTCTTTTTTCATTTATATAATAAAAAATAAAAAACCCAGTGGTGATCATATACCACCAAGAGAAATCTCTATAAAAAAATGATAAACATTTCATTTGCATACAGTGTTGCATGACCGTGTAATGGCCAGTTAAATTATCGCAGTGCTTAAAGAGGAAGTAAATTCTTCCTCTTTTTTTTTTTTAACAAATGGTGAACTTTATTCAAATTAAATACATACAGGTCAGCGTACAGTACATATAAGTAAAGCAAATTGTCAATGCACAAATTCCCATCGTACATACATTGGCTGGTAACTTCGTAGTCAATTGGTAAATGTCAGAATAATGTTCTTACATCCTGAACGAGCAATATAAATGAAGGGAATATTAAGGGGGGGGGGGGGGGGGAGGGAGTAGCTGAGGGAAAAGATGAGGAAACGTCCGACGGAGGAGAGGAGGGTAAGTGAAGGGGGAGAGGGGGAAAGGGAGGGTGGGAATGGGGGGAAAAGGGGGGGGGGCAGGAAGGGGGAGAAAGAAGGACAGAGGGGGAAAAGTCTTCCTCTTTAATTGTACCTACAGGTAAGCCTATAATAAGGCTTACCTGTAGGTACTGCAAATATCTCCTAAACTTGCACCGTTTAGGAGATATTTACTTTATATCGTTGCCGCCGACATCATCGGGGCATGCGCACTGAAGGAACGGCCCGATCATGCCTTTTCTTCAGGACCCGTGCCGTGACCAGGGAATGCGCATCCCCCTACCGTGACCAGGGAGTGACATCTTTGTGGCTCTGGCCAATCACAACTCCGGAGCATGCAAACCTGTAAAGTAACTCCGAGAAACATGGCAGCTGTGGGAGCGGAGTGCGGGCGACACTGCAGGGCATCGTTCTAAGGTAAGTATTTCATATTGAGCTAGTATGCAATGCGATTTTTCCCCCGAAGATTTACAACCTCTTTAACCGCTTCCCGACCTCCCACTGCATATATACGTCAGCAGAATGGCACGGGCAGGCAAAATCACGTACCTGTACGTGATCGTGCATTTGCCTGCCTGTGGGTCGCGCACCGCCAGCGGCGCGCTCGCGACCCGGTCGGGAGCTCCGTGACCCCGGCCGCGGGACCAGCGGACCCGATCGCCGTTGGTGTCCCGCGATCGGGTTACGGAGCTGAAGAACGGGGAGAGGTATGTGTAAACAAACCTCTCCCCGCGCTTCCTACTCTGCCTGTCATTGATTGGCTGTTCACGGTCATTGGGAAAGCCGATCAATGACGTCAGCCCCGCCCCCTAATGTAAAAAAAAACACACACGTCACAGCCCATAACCCCTCCCCTCCCCTAGTGGTTAACCCCTTCACTACAACTGTCATTTCTACAGGAATCAATGCATTTAAATAGCATTGATTGCTGTATAAATGACAATGGTCCCAAAAATGTGTCAAAAATGTCCGATGTGTCCGCCATAATGTCGCAGTCACAATAAAAATCGCTGATCGCCGCCATTACTAGTAAAAAAAAAATATTAATAAAAATGCTATAAAACTATCCCCTATTTTGTAAACGCTATAACTTTTGCGCAAACCAATCAATAATCGCTAATTGCGATTTTTTTTTACCAAAAATATGTAGAAGAATACGTATCGCCTAAACTGAGGAAAAAAAATGTTTTTTTATATATTTTTTGGGGATATTTATTATAGCAAAAAGCAAAAAATAAAAACCGCAGGGGCGATCAAATACCACCAAAAGAAAGCTCTATTTGTGGGAAAAAAAGGACGCCAATTTTGTTTTGGAGCCACGTCGCACGACCGCGCAATTGTCAGTTAAAGCTACGCAGTGCCGAATCGCAAAAAGGGGCCTGGTCCTTTGGCTGCCAATTGGTCCGGGGCTGAAGTGGTTAACAGCAAAAAATGGTCTGGTCATGAAGGGAGTAAAACCCTCTGGAGGTTAAGTGGTTAAAGGTACAGTAAGATAGGAGTCGAAAAAATTCAAAATTTATATTTGGCCCAACTTGTCAATTGAACATTTTAGATAATAGGACATCCAGGTGACTTACTAGCTGCAGGTATTTCTTCTACAAAGAGAATATGCACAGAAAAATGTTGCTATGGACCCCAAAAATTTCAATGTAACCTAGGGAGTTCAGAATAGTATGAAGCGGAGTGATCTACCCGCTACATGGATGAAAATGCATTGGAAATGGCCAGCTGTTGACATCCTCATCATTTATTTGGGCAGGAACAGTATAGGGAGATGCCAAACAGTTGAATTATTGTTTAGAATAAAGAGGGATCTATCCTCTTTTAAATTTTATTCCCGAAAAAACATTTCTTGTTCTTCCAAAGTCGTACCAAGATAACTCGTCCCTTCTTTTGTAACCACTGGAAAAAATTATGAAATGCATTAGTAGGTCCATTGAGAAATGCATGCCTTCAGTTGCTAGTTTTTCCTAATGTCAGGCTGAACTGGAAGCCAGAATTCAAGGTCTTTACAGGTGCAATGCTGTTGAGATCCACGTGGTGTGAATATTTTAACCCGAGTATATAAAATTGCATAAAAAGGCTGCAGTATTGGATGGTGCCAGGCTTGGGTAATCATGCCTGGTTTGGGGGGGGGGGGGGGGGGGGGGTTCTATGGTGGGAGTCATAAGGCACTTGAATGGCCCCCATCATGGAACTGCAATGACCTCTCCTCCCCTCTTTGCAAGTTTGCCTTTTAGTGGAAATAACATCTGGTGCGCGTCCCAGCTGATTGGCTGATATCACCTATTTGAGGACAGCTGCTCCACCTCAGATCATCACCTGTTTCAGAAGAACTTCCCATATTCCCACCCCTGTTGCATTATTTGTTTATATGATTCATCATTTCTTATGAGGAGCACAGTTTTCAATAGCTAATGTTATTGCTGTGATCCTCACCTAGCAGCTTCATGTACACAATGGGGCGGGGATGCTAGTATTGCCATTGACCTAATGCGGCAACATGGCCTTAATGACAGTGACCAAAAGTGGCGATGTGGCCATGTTAGATCAATGATTGGTCTGGCAGGGATGAAATCTTGTGACAGCTCCCCATGGGCTCTGCCGAACATGGTTCAGACTGAGCTTGGACCAAATCCAGATCATCCTTTTAGCTAGGTTTTCTTTTCTTTATGGGATGGTTTCTCAGTCTAATGAGTATGTTGCATACAATCATTGTGCTTTTCTAGCCAAGCACTAGTTATTGGTGGATTTGGGGTTTCAAAGCAAAAGACAACTTACCGTTTGATTTAATAAATGCGTAAAAGCTTTGTAATTTTACATAAATCAATGAATAATGTTGGGTCAATTTTATGCAAAACTTTGATATTGCATTTTTTTGATTTTGAAAATTAGGGCAATAGGGGGATGAAAATTGGGGCAAGTTTGTTGGTGTGTTTATTCTTTTTTATTTAACAATTTAATACATTTTTTAATTTTTCATAAAAGAAAGAAAAACAAAAGTAACAGACGGTAGGCAGTACACAGGGCTATTAGCATACAATTAAACAGCAAACAGAAAATCAAGGGTACTCAAGTAAATCAATCATCATAGTAATAGCAGACTCACATTTAGGTGTCACAAGAGTATGTCGGGGCATTGAATAATCAAACTACATAAACACCTTCAAGAGGAATCGCTACAAAATTTTATCCAACAAAAAGGAGAAACATACTGTAAGACATAATTTTTCGCTTTAAAATCAAGAGCAGCTATTTTCAGAAGGTCCTGTCAAGCTTCCTACCATAAACATACGGCGAAAACAAGAAGGAAAAGAAAAGAAACAGAGAAAAAAGAAGTTCCAGGCTCTCCATTTCCAAGGACATAGGACACTGACTAAGGGGCTAGAAAAAGAGGCAATGGGACTATCAAGGGGGGTCCTCCTGTAGGTGCAAACGCTCCCAAACCCCTCTATGGCCTTCCACTCTGTCAGAAAGACGTGTTGTAAGAGATTTCATAAGTTCCACGTCGTTGAAGCCAGCTAACACTTTATAAGCAGTTACAGCAAACAGTTTTTGCTCCTTTGAAGTTAAAGGTTTTACATGAACAAATAAAAGCTGATTATTATAAGCACCCCTCTATTAGTGGTAAATGGTTTGTCTCAACCCACTTACTGCTGCATCTGCAGGACAGCTTGTTCTGTTGAAAAATAACACATTTAAGCTGCCCATGGATCGTTTTTTGATCGTTTTCGCCATTGGGTTGACAAAAAAAAAAAAAAAAAGCAGATTCCCCCATCCCACAAGTGAGGTGGATGGAGGAACCCTCCCCATTGCATTATTGTATTCTGACAGCATGGACTCCTCTGCTGTTAAAATACACTGATCAATGATACTGGTTAAGCTTGGTAAACACTAGAAGTCTTTTTCGTTCAACCCAGTGGGCTGAGCGAAAAAAAAAACTGACAGATCGCCTACTAACACAAGCAATGTCAGTCCGGCGATCTCCCCCTCTGTGCCTTTGTGTTCTGAGAGGGGGACTCTGAGGCCCATGGTAACTCTGGAGGACCTGCAAAGATCCTCAGCTCAGGTGAGAGAATCTGTCCACAGGACAACTATAGTCATGCACTCCACAAATCTGGCTTTTATGGAATGATGGCAAGAAGAAAGTCATTGTTGAAAGAAAGCCATAATAAGTCCCATTTGCAGTTTGTGAGAAGCCATGTGGGGGAAACATCAAACATGTGGAAGAAGATGCTCTGGTCAGATGAGACCAAAATTTAACTTTTTGGCCTAAAAGCCAAACGCTATGTGTTGCTGAAAACTAACACTGCACATCACCCTGAACTCACCATCCCCCCCGTGAAACATGGTGGTGGCAGCATCGTGTTGTGGGGTTGCTTTTCTTCAGCAGGGACAGGGAAGCTGGTCAGAGTTGATGGGAAGTTGGATGGAGCCAAATACAGGGCAATCTTACAAGAAAACCTGTTAGAGTCTGCAAAAGACTTGAGACTCGGGCGGAGGTTCACTTTCCAGCAGGACAACAACCCTAAACATACAGCCAGAGCTACAATGGAATGGTTTAGATCAAAGCATATTCATGTGTTAGAATGGCCCAGTCGAAGTACAGACCTAAATACAATTGAGAATCTGTGGCAAGATTTGAAAATGGCTGTTCACAGACGCTCTCCAATCCGATCTGACAGAGCTTGAGCTATTTTGCAAAGAACAAAGGGAAACAATATCACTCTCTAGATGTGCAAAGCTAGTAGAGACATACCCAAAAGACTTGTAGCTGTAATTGCAGCGAAAGGTAGTTGTATAAAGTATTGACTCTGGGGGGGGGGGGGGGGGCGGAATACAAATGCACGCCACCCTTTTCAAATATTTATTTGAAAAAAAATGTAAAACCATTTATCATTTTCCTTCCACTTCACAATTAGGTGACACTTTGTGTTGGTCTATCACATAAAATCCCAATAATATATATATATAAAACGTTTTTGGTTGTAACATGACAAAATGTGGAAATGTTTCAAGGGGTATGAATACTTTTTCAAGGCACTGTATAGTTCCAGAGGGCTCTAATTAGTGAACTCAAACAGACTTAAATGATAACAGCATGCAAAGTATCAGAAAATAAGAGCAATTATAGATTTCAAACAAAATTTGTATGAGAGAAAAATAAATATATGGACAACTGTTTAATTGAAGAAAATATTTTCTACTTGTTTCTTTATTCAAAGCATAACTCCAGGCAGATACAACAAAAGCACCAATTAATCTAGTTATGTTTTCATTTAAAAATCCCTAAAGCCTAATTTCAGCTTCATTTTTAATGCACCGCTCCTTCATATAAAAAACAAAAAAACTAAAGAAAACTTTTACCAGCCAGTACTTTCCCTTTCCATGCTCTATCACTGCTCCCTCTGTGGTCCAACACTGGTTCTCTTCCCATTAGAATGATGTCCTTTAACCTACTTCATGTGAGTCCAGGGTATTAAAGAGGAAGTAAACCCTGATGGGTTTACTTCCTCTTTGTTTCCCTGCAAAGGTAAAGCATAATGGGCTACTATGCATCGCATAGTAGCCCATTATGTGTCACTTACCTGGCACAGGAGCCAGCTATGTCACCGCTGTCCCCACTTCCATGGAGTGTCCATCTTCTTTCCGGGTATCGCGGCTCCGGTGCTGTGACTGGCCAGAGCCACGATGACGTCACTCCGGCGCATGCTCACGGGAGCCGCCACTAACGGCATATCGCCGTTAGCAGCGACATGCTCAGTGAGCCTGCACGCCGCTGTCTACGGCGCATGCGCCATAGACAGTGGTGCCTGTCTTTTTGCAAATATCTCCTAAACCGTGTAGGTTTAGGAGATATTTCTTGGACCTACAGGTAAGCCTTAATCTAGGCTTACCTGTAGGTCAAAGTGGTTGTAAGGGTTTACAACCACTTTAAGGGCATGCCTGCAGCGGGTGTGTCATTAAGCTGCCCTGGACTCACAGGAAAATGCTGCAGAAGATAACTCTTGCATTATTAAAGGGTTTGTAAAGTCAGAAGGTTTTTTATCTTAATGCATTCTATGCATTAAGATAAAAAGCCTTCTGTGTGCAGCAGCCCCCCTCGGCCACCCTAATACCTACCTGAGCCCCATCTCTGTCCAGCGATGTCCACGAGTGACTTGGCCGTTCAGGACTCTCCCTCTGCTGTCAATCAAAGTCAGTTAGCCAATCAGGAGAGAGAGGGGGCAGGGCAGAACCAGGGCTCTGTGTATGAATAGACACAGGGAGCTGTGACTCAGCTCGGGTGTTCCAATAGCATGCTTCTTGCTGTGGGGGCACTCGACAAGAGGGAGGGGCCAGGAGAGCCGAAGAGGGGCCCAAGAAGAGGAGCATCTGGGCTGCCCTGTGCAAAACCACTATGCAGGACAGTTAAGTATAACTGGATTTTTTACAATCACTTTAAGTAAGTGCAGTTTGATGCAACATTTGGCACCACCTACTGTCAGAGAGGACCCTGCATGTCAGTGACTGGTCTGAACAGCTGAGAAAAAAAAGAGTATGAATTAAAAAAGATATACCTATATTTGTCCTGACATCAGCCTCCTTCAACCCATTGTACAGAAGCACTGTCAGGGCTGGGCTCAGCCCTACCTTCTCAGAGCTCTGTGCTCAGCTGTCGGTTAATTGCCAGTACTCTTCATACCACAGTGACTCATCTGATGATCATATCCTGCTCGTCAATCAGCCTGCAGGCTATTTAAGCTGCTTGCATCAGATCATCTGTGCCTTCGCCTTGGTCAACATATCTGGATATTCTCTGTTGTGTTTTCCTGTTAAAGACTTTTGCCTGGCTGACTTACAAAGCACTTGAACATGCGCAAATGCCGCTTGCGCATGCGCAGTGCATAAATTGCAGGCGCAGCAGGCTTGTTCATAGAAAGTTACTTTCTCATTCTATTTTGGGCATATTTGTTACTTGGACAGTTATAACTATACTTCCTCACATCACCCCACATTACCCCCATAATATTGGCACTTCCACCTTCTTTCAATTCTGAGTTGAATAATGTGTGCGCCATGTCTATAGCGGCGCACAGATCGCCGCCTCCAGTGCGCCGGCAAGATAATAGTAAATGGGGAATTGCGCTGTGTTACAGGCGCAAATGTTTTGTAAATACGAAAATGGCCATTGCGCATCGTCGTGGCGCAAATCGTTCGTAAATCAGCCCCATTGTGTTTGGAAACAGAACTAGCTCTGCATGGTCTATGCCAATTTTATCATACTCTTTCCGTTTTCTCTGCAGGATAAACCCAGTGGCTTAGGTTGTATATCCAAAGAATATAGAGAAATGGGAAAATGACTTATGCCGCGTACACACGGCCGGAATTCTTGTCGGAAAAAGCTCTGATGGTTTTCCCGTCGGAATTCCAAAAGAATTTCGCTCAAACTGTCTTGCCTACACACGGTCACACCAAATTCCGACGGTCAATAACATCACGCCTTAAAAAACGTTCGACTGCACTATAAAAGGGAAGTTTAATGCTTCTGAGCATGCCTCGAATTGTTTCCGAGCATGCGTCAGAATTTTGCGTGTCGGAATTGCATACACACGATCAGAAAATCCGATAGAAAGGTTTTCCGTTGGAAAAATTAAGAACAGGTTCTCAATCCAAAGTCCGTCGGAAATTCCGACAGAAAAAGACCGATGGGCATACACACGGTCGGAAAATCCGATGAAAAGCTCCCATCGGACTGTTTCCATTGTAAATTCCGACCGTGTGTACGCGGCATTAGATGTCATCTTTAACAAGAGGACAGGATGATGCAGCTGACCCATAAAGCATCTATCTCATGTGCTATACAGGAAATCAGTATATATAGATATATATATATATATATATATATATATATATATATAGATATTATCACAATGGTGTAGGGCAAGGGTCCACATCCAGTCAATTAAGACCGCAGGCAGGTGACTGGTAGATCTGGTATGGGGGGAATGGGGAGGCAGAGGACACTGAAATAGGGGGGAGGGGTAGAGAGGGGGCAGAGGACACTGGTATGGGGGGAAGGGGTGAAGGACACTGCTATGGGGGGAAGGAGAGGCAGAGGACACTGCTATTGAGGGTCAGAGGATACCACTGTGGGGGAGGAATGATGAGAAGGGGCAAAGGACACTGCTATGGGCAGGGCCTGCGCCAGCATAGGGATACCTAGGGCGCCAAGGTGGGGTGGGGGGGGGGGGGGCATGCTGTAAAATTTTATTTCCCAGCCACTTGCTGTATTTGCTGTATTTGAACCCCCACCCACCCCCCTTGTGCTCCCCTTTCACCAAAGGGTTCCTAAAAAATTATAAAAAATAATATTATAAACATGAATTAAAACTAAAGTCTACTGACACTATCCACTACTCTACTGACACCAATGCCTGCCCTACTGACACTGTCCACACAATGTTCACTGCCCTACTGACACTGTCCACTGTTCTACTGACTGACACTGTCCACGTTTAGGTTAGGCTAAGTTTATATTTTTACAGTGACATTTGTTTTATTATATTTTTCTGTTTTCCTTACTATTTAGTTAGGCCTTGCTAGTTCATTTCTTTTTTTTTTAAAAGGGCGCCAAACCCGGGTGATCTTTGATCTCTTTTATGTTGTTCAGGTAGATCTCCAAGGTTGCCCACCCCTGGTATAGGGTTTCCAAGATACTGCATAAACTTTTCCCTAAATGCTTTCCATTGTGTTGTAGATGTCAAAAGAGGTAGGCACCATGCCTAAAGTGGTTGTGTAGCAAAGTCTTTTACCACTTTTGGTCTAATGAGAACCTCCAAGGCCAAAGATAGCTGACATCCTTCAATATGTGGTGAGTTGTGGTGGATGCAAGGCATAGTGGGTGCAAAGATGGTTAAAGTTATTGGGCGCCAGACCCTTCTTGGATGTAAAAGAGGTTTTATTTCTTTTGACAGTCCTTTTTATATATTTTGGGGGAAAGAGGGTTAGGGCCAGGACAACCTTAGATAGTTGCAATCTCAATTGGCAGACTCAGAGACTTCAATAGGAAAACAGCTGTATAGGGAAAGGCTCCAGCAAGGCGCCACTTCTGCGCATGCAGGATTGCTGTCTTTATGGTAACAGTCCTTTAACAGTTCTTAAGTCAACGCATCAGTTCTTTCAGTTCCACTACAACTACTCCTTGTAGTTCTTCAATACTGAGCTCCTGGTCTCTCACTAGACCCACTGATTCACTGACTATGAATCCCTTGAGCTCCTCCAAGGTTGGCAGTGGTATCCTCAAGCGTCACCCTGCTTTTCTGCTGGGTCCCTAGCTTAACACTCCAGATACTCCTCAAGCTTCACCCCAGCTAACCGAATCGGTCCCTAGCTTGACACACAAGGCTGCTCTGCAAGCTTCTCCTCCACTTATTGGGTCCCTGACTTGATCACCGCCTGAAGTTTCCCAATTCTCCATCGTGCCCTTCGGTGGGAATATGATTCCGGTACTTGCTTCAGTTACTTACTGTGGTCCCTGGTACAGGCGATTGATCCCTTTATGGCGACAGCTTCCCTTCTACCTCCGACCACTGACAGGTTCTCCGGCCGAGAGAACCATCACTTTTGGTTTAACTGCAAGCCGCGGCCCCAACCCTGCACTGCCCTTTTACTTCTGGATAGGCCCTTAAACAGCCTGGCAGCCAGATGCCCCCAGGATAGGCCCAATCTCCGGCCTAGACGTGGCAGGTGACACACATCCACCCAAACGGTAGTCTGGGTGGCACAGAACACCAATCACCTGACCTCACCTAAATATATATAGGCTCTCCCAGCAGGCCAAGGGATTAAAAAAAAACCCTGCCGACTGGCTGGGACATCCACATACCCATAACCTGACCTTGGGTTGCCCTTCTCATGTCAATACTACCAAGTGCCCGCTCACCTAGTGGTAGAAGAGAAAAGTACAACAAGGCCAAACTTAGGGGGAAATCAATGGATCTCTAACAATTTAACTATGGTAGCTACCCTTGCTAAGGAATTTGGTGAGGAGCTCCCTGACTAAACCCCAGGGCACTATAGTTGTAAAGGCAGAAGTTTTTTTTATCTGATAAAAATCCTTCTGCATGAAGCAGCCCCCCTCAGCCCCCCTAATACTTACCTGAGCCATATCTCAATCCAGCGATGTTGTGCTAGAGACTCGGCTGTCTGGGACTCCCCCTCCTCATTGGCTGAGACAGCAACAAAGCGCCATTGGCTCCCGCTGCTGTCAAAGTCAGTGAGCCAATGAGGAAAGGGAGGGGGCTGGGCCGGGCAACGACTCAGTGTCTTAATGGACACACGGTGCTTTGGCTCGGCTCGGGTGCCCCCATAGCAAGCTGTTTGCTGTGGGGACACTCAAAAGGAGGGAAGTGCCAGGAGCGCCGAAGAGGGACTCGAGAAGAGGAGGATCTGGGCTGCCCTGTGCAAAATCACTGCAACAGACCAGATAAGTAACATGTTTGTTTGTTTTTTTTAACAAAAAAAAGGGAGATTTTAGTATCACTTTAATGTCTTCTGGCCTTGCACAGGAATCACAGGCTTTTAGAAAAAGGTTGCAAAGGTCATTCTCAACCTGCTGGATGTCCAGATGCCATGGCAGAATTTTTTGTTCATCTAACTCCAATGTCAGTGAAACGTTACAGGTTATCGTTTTTAATAGATTTGCTAAATGCAGCCAAATCTTGTATCCCAACTTATTGGAAACAAACAAATCCTCCACCAATCATCCTATGGGTGTCCAAGGCCTCCTTGACCTCCAAAGCTTGGAGGAAATGATGGTGGCAGCTAATTCTAGAAAGGAACAAGTTCACAAAACGTGGTTCTATTGGTCCTGTATCGATCCTGTGCTGTGCCCATCTGCAGCAGTGCTAGTCTCTCTCCCTGTTATGTTATCACAGGCACAGAGGCAGCAGCCGAAGCCATTGGTTCCTGCTGCTGTCAATCAAATCCTGTGAAGAGGCATGGGGCCAAGCTATGCTGTGTGTGTCTATGGACGCACACAGCCTAGATCGGGAGCAAACCCGTGCGTGTGGCCCCATAGCAAGGACTATGGGGCACACGGAGAAGAAGAGGAGTGGAACACGCATTCATGGGACCCCAGAAGAAGAGGTAAGGGGGCATTCTGTGCAATACTAGCGCAGAGAGCAGGTAAGTATAAACCTCTTTTTTTATTTAAGAAAAAACATTCAAGCCTTTAATATCAAGTTCAGTTGTAGGATCAGGGATTAGGGGGGTTTACTTTTATGGTTAACATTAGGGTTAGCTTTTTAAGACTTCAATGAATGGCAACAGGGCCGTCTTTAATATTGATTAGACCCTGGGCAAAACTTTCCTTGGGCCCCCCCCCTACATGCAGTTTCGCTCTCCACCTGCTCTGAGACATACAATAAATAGCAGCTAGACTCAAAATAAGTTTACTGAATCATATCAGACAGCTATTGCGATTGGTTGCCAGAGGTTACAGTGTATCATTACCACTCACTGACTGGTTGCTAGAGGTTACAGCACACATTACGGCTCACTGATTAATTGCTAGAGGTTACAGCACATGATTTCTACTTGTTGATTGGTTGCTAGGGATTACTGTGGATATGACCTCAGGGGGGCATGATATACATAATAATGCCACCGGCCGCCGCTATTTACATATGAATACTGCCGCTATTTACATATGAATGCTGGTAATTTGCATGTAAACACAGGATCTGCAGGTGAGTCATCTGTACAGAACAATAGGGCAGAACTGGGCAGCATTAGTAGCAGCACTTCACACTGAGATATCGGGACACAGCACAGGACTAAAACCTCAAGGGACGAGGGAATTTAAACCAGGATAGTTGGCAAGTATGAGGCAGCTGCTTTGGGCCCCACAACAATGACAGGGCCCAGGGCAGCTGCCCCTTTTGTCCCGCCTTAAAAACGGCCCTGAATGGCAAGCATAGAAGTATACTAATAAAAAAAAAAAGCTGTACCCATAGAACCTCCAGTTTTACTGAAGTGTTAAGGCAGCCCATTCAAGTGATTGTGTTACCAAAACAGACCAAAAATCAGAGGTGAAGTGTTCTGCTGGCCATACATGGTTATTTTTTTTTTTTTTTCAGCTAACAGGCTGAACAAAAAAAAAAAAAAAAACATATTCCTCTATCCACACAAAAAAGGCAGATGGTTGAATTCCCTCTGTGGGGACATTGTCTAAGGACAGTGGCACCTGCCCTATCAGAATACATTGATCAGCGGCTGCAGCTGATTGGCTGCAACCGCTGATCGGGGAAAAATTTTCAACATGAATTTTGATAAGTATATGGCTAGC
The DNA here is from genome assembly GCA_028564925.1 of Lithobates sylvaticus. NCBI lineage: Eukaryota > Metazoa > Chordata > Amphibia > Anura > Ranidae > Lithobates > Lithobates sylvaticus. The sequence continues at coordinate 496,505,092 of CM053026.1, read as the reverse complement.
TTTAGTGTCAATGGTTAGCGTTAGCAGGTACTTGTTAGGCTTTCAGGCAGGAGTAGGGTAAAAATGAGTAATGCTTTATAGCCCATTCACACAAAGACAGTCTGCAGTGGTGGGATTAGTGTACGATAGTTTTCTTGTTAATGTGCGCTGTGTTAAAGTGGATGTAAACCCGAAAAAAAAATGTAATTAAGGCTTGAACCTTGTACAGTATAGGATTTCATGTCATCTGTGCCCAGTCTTGCCACGAAAAGTTAATCCAGCTCTGAGCAATCCTCTTATCTTTTTTCACTAAGATAAAAACTGACACACAGAGAAATAGTAGTCAGTTCTTCACCCTTGCTGTGAGTGACAGGTGATTTACATGCACGAGCCTGAGAAAGACATTCTGTGTACTTCAGATCCCCTCCTCCTTTCTTCTCCAGCTCTCCTAAGATTGGCTGCTCCACACCTCAGCGTGATTGGGCATGCTGAAGTCATGTGGTGACCTTTCTGGGTTTTGACTGGATGTTAGCAGAAGTTCAGTGTAAGAAATACACAGAAGAAAATGCATGTTGACAAGCGGAGTGTAGAGGTGGGCGTGGAGTCTACTAACATCACGACTCCACCCACCGAGCTCTGGAAAACAGACCCACCCACAGAATCTGCAGTTTTTTGGGTCTCATAACAGACAGATGGGAGACATTTGACAGGTAAGGATACATGCAGGAGGCATGTATATCCTTATAGATAACCACTATGGCAGTAGTTTAGAAAGGATGAGAGTGGGTTTACATCCACTTAATGGGCAGCCAATTTATTTGAATGAGCTGCCAGCACACCAGAGAGGCCCAAATACAGATACACAGCAAGTTTAGTAAACACAGTACACCACAACGCAACACAGCGATGCTCTAAAACAAAGGTGCACTAGAAAGGTATGTTGGGGTGCCATAGACAATGAATGAATACACAAAAATAATCTAAATTATTATGCCCTATGAATAAATATCATAATATGTGCATAAACTTTGCACACTAGAATAGAGCAGGGGTCTCTAAACATTCTACACAAAGGGCTTGTTTACTGTCCTAAAAACGTTAGAGGGGCCAGCAGGAGTGGAAAATGTCCTAATGTCAGTGGGAAGAATAGTGCTTCATGGTTGGGGTCGTGGGAGGAATAGTGCCCCATTGTTGGTGTCAGTGGGAGGAATAGTGCTCCATTGTTGGTGTCGGTGGGAGGAATAGTTCCCATTGTTGGTGTCAGTGGGAGAAATAGTGCCCCATCGTTGGTGTCAGTGGAAGGAATAGTTCCCTGTTGTCTGTCAGTGGGAGAAATAGTGCCCCTTCATTGGTGTCAGTGGGACGAATAGTGCCCCATAACTGGTGTCAGTAGAAGGAGTAGTGACTCATCATTGCTGTCAGTGGGAGGAATAGTGCCCCGTTTTGTGTGTGCCAGTGGCAGGAACTATTAATATTATTAGTATTATTATACAGGAATTATAGAGCGCCAACAGTTTGCGCAGCTCTTAACAAAATTAAGGCAGACATTACAGTTACATAACAATTTGGTACAAGAGGAATCAGAGGGACCTGCTCATTAGAGCTTACAATCTAAAAGAACTATGCCCCACTGTTGCTGACAGTGGGCAGGGGATAATGCCAGATAAAAGCAAGCAAAAGGCCACATCAGGCCCCCGAGCCGCAGTTTGGAGACCACTGGTATAGAATAACAAATAAACTGAATTCTCTTAAATATTAGCAACTTCTCTTACGTCACACAATTTACAATATCTAACGGGAACACAAGGCACCGCTTGCAGCTCGTTTGTTATATGCCTGTTTGATACTTCTTATTGGGGAATGAGCGATTGTTAACGATACAGAGGATAAGCCGAACGGATCATCAGGGAATTTTCAGAGACCTGGGGCTGGGGAAAGAGCCAGTGATCTCCTTAACAAGAGATCTAACAATCTGGTAAGTGGCAGCATTTTCGGTGGTGGAGGACCTTTTCTGTCATACCCTGTCACTACTTCTTGGGTGATATAGTGTTATGTCACTAATGAATAGAGCGTTAAGGAACCTTCATTAGAAGACCGTTTTTGAAATTGTACCATCTTGTGGAACATTCATTTAGTGGCACCTTGGAGCTAATTGGACATTTGGACTATTTTAATATCAATGATTTATTTTTCATATATTACTGTGGTTTTATTATCACTCATCTTATTGAGCCACTTGGAGAATTTTTTACAGTTGAAATCACTGTATGTATTATCATTTAAGTTTTTGCAGCGCCGATAACCTTTTTTCCAATTTACAATATCTGCAAACGTATTATTATATTATGTATAAGCAACATAATTATGATGGTCACACTTTGCATGTCCAACTGGGCAGATCAGTCAAACAGCTGCTTAGTATTGCTTAGTGTCCAAGATATTTTGGAATAAAGATTTTTGACTAGTAACTGTGTTATAGTTTGTTAGGGAGAAATTGTCATTTGGCGGCCAAGACAGGGGCACTGGGCAGACCTCTAGGGACAAAGGGGATGTGTATTTTGTGCATACAGTACTGTAATCTGTAAGATTACAGTACTGTATGTGTACTGTGTTTTTAAACTTTTTTGAATTTGGCGCCGATCTCCGCTCCCGTGCGTCATAACGTCGTAGGGAACGGAGATCAGCGTCACCCGGGCACTGTGTGAATCGAGCAAGCGGACGGCTCGCTCACACAGCGGGGAGACATCGCAGGATCCAGGGGAAAAGGTAAGTAACTTCCCCCCCTGTATCCTGCAATGCAGCCCGAGTCTGGCTCGGGGTTACCGCTCCTAGTAGAAAAAACTGAACCCGAGCCAGACTCGGGATTACCGCCTAGGAGGTTAACCAACAGGCTGATATATAGACAAAGTACATGGCTCTAGTTTGAGATACAGTTTTTTTTTTTTATATGGTTTTACTTACCCCAGCAAATGAATCCTTACATTGACTGCTGTGTGTCTCTCTCTCTCCAAACACACAACTCCTCTGACATCTTCAGCTCAGCTGACAGTAATCATGGCTGAAGGTTCCTACCCTCTTTAATTAACCCTTTCCTAACCTGCCCCAGACTGACCCTCTGCATTATATGTGTGTGTGTGGGTATGTTTGTATATGTGTACATAGGTAAGTATATGTAGATAAAAAAAAAAGGAAAGTGGAATCCTTTTTCCTATATCTACACTTTTCAGCTATCCTCACCTCAGCTGGTCGTCCCATTTCTCCACAGATAAAGAGTCAGTTACCGCTCATATAAAGACCCTCAACAACTAGGGTGGGGACCACCATATTGGTAAGTTTTCAGGAAAAAGAGTGCCCTCTCATGCGGATTGGCTTAGCCCCGCACGCCCACGCTCTCAAGATGGCCGGGCCAAGGCAAGGCGGACGTTATTCAGAGGAGCATAGCCCGGATGGCGCTCCTACTCATGGGGGAGGGGATCCAAGGAAGACGTCTTTGCTCCTCTTCCCCAGAGCCAGCGCCCCAGCAAGATGTCTGCAAGGCCTGTGGCGCAGTATCTATGCCTGGAAGGCTGGTGAGTAGACACTGCCTGGAGAAGTATGCAGCTAAAAGGTAATGCCAAAAATGTCTTTATTATTGATAAGAATGGCACAAGATTCTGTTTTGGACTTGCCTTAATTACCCGGAGCAACTGTTACACTTGTATTGGAGACTGTTGCCATAGGAGACAGCGTACTTGTTCACGTGCAGATGTGGCATCTTGCTGGATGCTTTTCCCCGCGTGGCTGTCCTGTAGTAGTCTGGGAGTCTGCCAGGTTGGCATTGCACAGACACATTTGGGTGCCCCAAGGAGAGTAGTAATGTAATGCACAGAGCGCTCTAGTGGGTGTGGCCAAATTGCCCTTGCTGACATCATCACCTTTCAGTGAGGCCAAACAGCTACCTACAACAGCAACAGTTTTGTATATGACTATCTCGGTTACTTGGGGAGCCACAGCCAGGTCTGGGTAATATGTCCGGGTCTCAGGTGGACTGAAACCCTGACGCATGATTCAAAATCTGAACTGTCCGGGTGAATCCTGGACAGGTGGCACAGGTGTCTGGTGCCCATGAATCTACTTTGCAGAGGCTGCCTGCTGGCTAAGTGGGTGACAATTCTGTCTAGTAGCACTGGGGTTGCTGGTTCAATTCCCCAACATGCTAATACTTGTTTTGATGTTTATTTCTTCTCCCTGTGTGGGTTTCTCAACACAATCCAAAGACATGCTCTGCAACTACTATGCCTTACAACCCACTCTATGTGGAGGGATGTTGACAATTCATGGCTCTGGAGGTTCTCATTGGACTGAAGGGGGCCTGGGTCATTGTTACATTTATTACAGATGCAGCAGTCTGCTATTCAAAATATGGAGGCTGACCAGGAAGTCCCTCCTAGTTGCTTGCACTTTGGCGGCTAGGGAGGCCATATGGTTGAGACCCTGGGCTGCGTATTGCTTCCTAGAAACAAAAGTGGGGAAGAATGAAGGGGGTTTGAGAAAAATGCCCGTATAAACAGGATCTCGAAATTGTATACTCTGAACAAGCTAATGGTCAACCTGCTCCTACATACTGTAGCATCTGCAGATGCCTGGCAGACCAGCAATAACCAGCCCATGTGCTGGGGGAGTCTAATGGGAATGGTTTAATAATTATCAACCAGCTGCTGCACCTGCAGGACTCTGAGGAGAGTGTCAGGGTCTGCATCCCTTTAGATATGTTTTCCTATTAGAAGTGTATTGCAAAAAATTAGATTTTTGTGACAGTGGATGCCGAGGGCCTGGCTTGTGTCTTGGTGCCGACTTCTGGGGGGATAAGTGAGCCAGTCACACAGGTGCATGCCCAGACTCTTAAGGTAAGACCTAGAAGGCACGCTTCACTGGTTTCTGGACGGCATGTTGGATGAAGGTATCAGACACTCATGGTCACTTCGGGAGATTTCTCACTGCTCCTCTCTTCCACGAAGCTGCCAAGTCCACCACAGCAGTGGGTGGACTGCTACATTGCTTACAGACACCTCAGACTCAAGAGGGTTTGCACGTTTTCTACCCAATCCTGTTTGGGGTTCGCAGGAGATGTTGGTTAGTGTCCAGTTGCAGATCGGAAGAGGTTGAACACTGTGGGGCCCTCTTTGAGTTCTTTAAGACGGAGTCCATTAAACAGTATAACCACATGGCTGGAGGCTGTTGCTGGATCATCAGCCTCACACCTTAGAGGGAAAACAAAGCCAACTTTCTCCATCCCAATGGTTGGTGTACCCGGGGGTGCTCTGCTAGTTCCTCTGTTTTATTTCAATCAGAGGAAGTGGTGATAGTCAGGAATAGATTTCTGAGGATGAATACTTCCGCTTTGATGGCTTCTCAGTGCCTCAGTCATCTGGGCACAACGTCATCATGCATATAGATGATTCCTGGGGTGCATGGGCACCTGCGCAAATTTCATCTAGAATTCTTAGTGCGAGGGAGGAAACAGGATAGAACACAGTTAATAAGTGTTACTCAGTATGAGTAGCGCTCAGCGGTGATGAAAAGAACTTAAGGATGTCTCGGTCCGTTAGGACCTTTTAGACTGGAGAATTGCTACAAATCATGTCTGCAAGACAGCCGGGTAGATGCATTACGAGGGACTTTCGGTCAAGGCAATCGGAGCTTCCTAGCCAAGGAGGATAATCTTGAATGCGCTGTGGGTTCAAACAGCCCTTTTATGCACTTTGGCCTCACTACACAGAGTCAAGGAGGACCAATCTCCCTGCAGTTTAGCAACAGGGCAGCAGTCGCCTATATTCAGCTCCAGTATGAAACTCTGCAGCAATATGCTATTGGGAGAGGTGAAACCCATAACACCTGGGGCAGATCACCAGCAAAGTTTCAGGAAGCAGTTTACCTCCCAGGATATTTTTCTTTTGAACGAATGCAAGCTTCCCAGAGCACGAGTGGGTCTACACAGGGCCGGTGCTACCACTAGGCAAACTAGGCAGTCGCCTAGGGCGCACTGCTGCCTAGGGGCGCTCGGCCACTGGTTTCCCTCCGCGTCTGCATGCTCTGCCCCAACTAAAAGATTTTTATTGAAATTTTTTGTTCATTTCAGAAAAAAAACAGAATACATTTCCCCAGGTGGGGCCTACCACAGACAGACCTCCTCAGGCCTCCTCCAAGGCGCAAGGGGCAGATGCTCCGGTCTCTCCCTGGGTCTGCAATCTAACCTAATTCCAGTACATGTATCTGTATCACATAAGAACATCAGTAACATCAGAAACAAACAATAAGTAATGCGGTATATAGTTCAACAATGCAAATAGAAATAAAAATGGATATATATATAAATAGAAATAAAAAGCATAATATAAACAGATATATTAACTGTGTGAGTGCGGGTGCAGCCGCAACCTAGGGTATCAAAAGAATGTATACAGATAGGCTTCAGTTGCATATCTAAACAGGGAGTTGTATTCGAGGTGTTAAACAACGTGAGGAAACATATTAAAGTATAGCATAAAGTAAAAAGAGCAATAAACTTTCGAGATAGTGTAGTTGAGAGCATTGATTTCAACTATTGAATGAAGTGACTCGTATTGATAGCAGGTGGAAGTATGTGGATAGGCATGAGTCAGTGTGGATCGCATGAGGAACTTCAATCGTCATGCTAGGGAACATTCTTATTCAAGTGTAGGTTACAAGCTTAAAAAGATAAGGATTGGTATGTCCAATAAGAAGCAACTAAATGTGAGGGAAAGTATCGAGTCAAAGGAACGGAGAGTGAGCGATAGGGAAGGGAAGGGGAATGAAGAGTAAAGAAATAGGCAAGGGGGGGGGGGGAGGGGGTGGAGGTATTGTCTGTCGACCATTACCGCCACCAAGTATAATGCATTATGTGAGCCTTTGGTATTCGGTAGTCGTGAGGAAGTGGTGCCAGCAGGCCCAGGTGTTTGTGAATTTGGTCGGCGTGTCTCGTGCTTGATGGATCAGGTTTTCTAGTTCCGCTGTTTTGCCTATTCTGCGAAACCAGTCAGTAATTGTAGGGGGGTCTGTGGATCGCCATTTTACTGGGATACACATTTTCGCTGCATTCACCATATGCATGGAGAGAGAGCGAAAGTACGTCTTCTTAGGGATCGAAGGGAGGTTGAGCAGGAATTGAGTCGGAGTGAAAGCCAGCTCATAGGTGGTTATGTGTTTGATCAACCTGTGGACCTCCAGCCAAAACGGTTGTATTTTGGGGCAAGTCCACCAAATGTGTAGGAAGGTACCTAAGTCTGTATTACATCTCCAACAGTGCGGGGGGGAATCAGGGAACATGCGATGTAGCTTCATCGGGGTCCTATACCATCTGGTTGTTATTTTGTAGGCATTTTCCTGAGCAGTAGTGTTGATGGACCCTTTGTGTATAAAAGTATAAATTAATTCCCATTCAGCATGGGTGAGGGTTAAGGAGGTATCCCTTTCCCAATCACGCCTGCTCCAATCCAGAGTGGTATCGGTCGTCGAGAATAAGAGAGTGTACGTGTATGAGATAAGGTGTTGTTGGGGTTCTGTCTGCAGGCATAGAGTTTCAAAGGGGGTAGGGGGTCTAGACCATTTTGTATCCAATGTTGCGGTGAGGAGGAAGTTCCGAATCTGTACGTATGTCCAGAATAGTAATCGGCCTGAGGGAGACTTAGCCGAAACCTCATCATAAGAGAGGAGTCGGTCACCGTCGAAGAATTGCCCTGTTCTCATATGTGGGTATGGCCAGATATTGGCTGAGAATAACCCGTGGGTTCCTGGAGTAAAGGCTGGGTTGCCTTCGAGTGGGGTCATCGGGCCTAGCTGAGAGGAGATTTTGTGTTTACGACAGGATGCATGAAAAGTGTTTAACGTTTGAGATATCAAGGGGTGATTGCGTAGATCAGGAGGGACGTGTTTTCGGGATATCCAGGGGGATACTGCTAACGAAGCGGGATTGAAAGAGTCTTCCAGTAGGACCCAGTCTTTAGTTCTGGCATGGACGTTCCAATCAACGATCCTAGCTAAATGGCTAGCACTTTGGTATTTTTGTAGATCAGGCAGACCTAGGCCTCCCATAAGTTTGGGATAGGTAAGTTTTGAGTAGCTCAATCTGGGTCTGGAGTTGTTCCAAATAAATTTTGTGCAAGCCTTACGGTAAGAGGAGAAGAATGCAGGTGGTATTTTGATGGGAACAGTTTGCAGTAAATATAAAATTCGGGGGAGGATGTTCATTTTAATAATAGCCGCCCTTCCAAACCATGAGAAGTGTCCTGAAGACCATCTGTTTAAGTCTTGTTGTATGGTGTGTAAAAGTGGTAAATAATTTGTAGAATAAAGATCCGTAAGGGTGGTAGGGAGTTGTATACCCAGATAGGTAATTTTGTGAGCATCCCACGTAAAGGGGAAGTTCTGTTTACATTGGGTGTGGAATTTATGTGATAGAGTAATGTTTAAGGCGTTGGATTTTGAGTAATTAATTTGGAGGTTGGAGATTGTTCTAAACTGGGCTAGGGTTTGTAGTAAGGTAGGGAGAGTCGTCAGGGGTTCTGTCAGAAAGAGAAGCAGGTCATCGGCAAAAGCGGCTATTTTGTATTGACGGTCACCTATATGTACTCCTTTAATATTCGGGTTTGCTCTAATACAATTCAGCAAGGGTTCTAATGTAAGAATAAAAATCAAAGGGGATAGGGGGCATCCCTGGCGGGTACCGTTCGAGATGGAGAAGGCGCTCGACAAATGTCCATTAACTTTCACTCTCGCCGTGGGTGAGGAGTAAAGTGTGAGTATGAGATTCAACATGCGAGGAGGAAGACCTAAAAATTGAAGAGTATCAGACATGTAATCCCAGGCCACTCTATCGAACGCCTTCTCTGCGTCGAGGGATAGAAAAAATCCTTGCTTTTTGTTAGTTGTCAGCCAATGGTGAATGTTGAGGGCTTTAAGGGTGTTGTCCCTTGCTTCTCTGCCAGGGATGAACCCCACCTGGTCTAAGTTAATCTTATCAGATAGTATGGGGAGAAGTCTGTTAGCTAGTATTTTTGCGAACCACTTGAGATCAACATTCAGCAGGGAGATTGGCCTATAGTTCGTCACTAGGGTGCGGTCCTTACCGGGTTTAGGTATGACGGAAATATGAGCTGATAGCAAGTCACGCGGGGGAGAAGTCTGTAAGGAGCATGCCTCAAAAGTTGAGATGAAGTTGGGAAGTAAGATGTCTGTAAATGTCTTGTAGTAGCTAGTTGTCAGTCCGTCCGGACCTGGGCTTTTGCCTGGTTTCATTTGCTTCAAGGCTAGGCTAGCTTCTTCAGTAGTCAGCGGTTTGTCCAGGTCGAGGTAGTCTGATTCCGATATGGGAGTGGGGCTATGTTGTGATAGAAAGTCCGTGATCAGTGTTTTCCTATTTGTGTCTGAGAGGCTTAAGTCTGATGTGGGTAGATTATATAAACGGGAATAATACTGGACAAATTGGGAGGCAATGTCAGGGGTTGAATTGAGCTTTCGGCCTGATGTGTCGGAGATGGAATGGATTGTCATGTCTGCTTTTTTTTGTTGTAATGCTCTCGCAAGTCCTTTACTAGCCTTGTTCCCATATTCATAGAAGAACTTTTGAGAGAGGATATATTTGCGGCGAGTTTGTTTACCCAACAGCTCAAGCATTTCGTTTCTGGCTTGAGTCAATTCGATCAAGGTAGATGAAGCTTGTGTACGTTTATGGGCTTTTTCCAGCGAGTGGATGCGATTAGTGAGGTCATTACATGTTTTCTGGTTCTCTTTTTTACGAGTAGCCATAGCAGCTATAAATGTACCCCTTATTACACATTTGTGCGCTTCCCAATTAAGTAGAGGGGAGGTGTCAGTTGACTTGTTGTCTTCAAAATATTGTGTCAGACGCAGTTTGACCTTTTCGGTAACGGACGGGTCTGTGAGTAGGGACGGGTCCAGTCTCCATATTCGCGTGCGTTTAGTTGTGTCAGGAAGTGAGATACTGAGTGAGATGGGATGGTGGTCTGATAGAAACATAGGGTCAATAGAAGTATGTAAAAGGAAAGGAAGGTCAGGTTGGGTGATAAAGAAGTAGTCTATTCTTGAATATTTATTGTGCGGGTGGGAGAAAAACGTGAAGTCCTTGCCAGTGGGGTTCAAGGTTCGCCACGTATCGTGGAGAAGAAGAGTGTGGAGTTGAGTTTTTATGGATCGGAGTGCTGCATAAGGAAGGGATGAGTTGCCATTGGATGTGTCTAGAAGAGGGTTGAGGGGCACATTAAAGTCCCCCCCTAGAATCAATGTGCCTTCAGAAAAAGTGGTTAATGTGTTAATAATATTACGGAAGAAGGTGACCTGACCCGAGTTCGGGGCATATATATTCGCTAGCGTGAATTTCTTCCCCATTAGAGAACCTTTAATGAATAGGAACCGACCTAGTTCATCAGATAATGTATCGAGCAACTGAAACGCGCATTTTTTAGCAAAGATAATAGAGACTCCTTTGGATTTAGCAAGTTTGTTTGTTGAATGGAACGCGGTGGGAAAGTGGAGATTATGCAGTTTCGGAATTGCGTTAGAGCGAAAGTGCGTTTCTTGTATGAATAGTATATCAGCTTTCTGTTTTTGCATATGCATGAGTAGTTGAGAACGCTTTTCCGGTATGTTGAGCCCTTTGACGTTTAATGAGATTAGTTTCAGCTGAAGCGGAGTACTACAAGATGATGGGGAAGCCATTGGTATTCTTATATATTAAAAATAAAAGGAAAAAAAAAAAGTGTAGTTAGTGTCTAAAGTTGCAAGAGTCTCGAGAACGGTAATGGCCGACAGACAATAAGGTATATCAGGTGAATCAGTAATGTAAAGGTTGTCAACGCGTCCCGCGCGGTTGATGTGGGGGGTATGGATGAGGAAAAGAAAAGGAGAGGAGAAGGGTAGGTCACCGACTACAGGTGAGGACCAGCTCTCCTGACCAGGGGGGAAAAAGATCGAGTCGGAGAGCTTCAGTGGTGTAAGGATGTGTAAATAAAAAGTCGATGGTGACTAAAGGCTTACCACTGTCGGCGTGGAGGGTTATATGGAGAGAAGTAAAGATGGTAACAGACCGTCAAACCACATGCCCTTGGTCTATAACAAGTTGCGGGAGCAGGGGAGTGGTAGGGGAAGTGTCTAAAAAGACCTCTAGTTTTTGGATCAGAGAAGTGTTGTCAAGATATAGGGATGTTCGAGGGATATGTGTTGAATTTAAGATCGTGCCTGAGTTTACTAGTAGAAATCTATGTAAGGGGCCGCAAATAAAGTTTTCAAAAATGGACTTGATAGTAATATGAATAACAGCTACTTCGTATATGATCATGTTTACAATAAACTTAGAAAAATTAAACCGGGTAGGAGGGAAATAATAGGGTCTTAATCATCTAAACAAAGTTTGTATTCTGCTCTAATGGTCAGCAGCATGTAAATGTGGAGTTCGATATTAAAGAAAGAAAGTACTTTAATATAAAATTCCTGCTGCATAAACAGGAGACAATCAGTCATGTGAGGCGTCTCATGGTGCGGGGAGATATGCTTGTGTGAACACCTCCAAACACATTACAGTATTCAGTTTAACCTTAAAAAAAACACTATTTAAGATATAGGAATAGTTTTGGTAGGGTTATGTTTCCTAAAAAAAAAAAAAAAGAGAGAGAAAAAACAAAAAAAAAAAAAAACAAAAAGAGTCTTTGTGGTAGAAACTCTCAGAGCAAAGGCAGTACTGCAGTCTAGGTTTAAACATTTTCTACCTTGTGTGATATTCTGAGATTTCGCCACGAGGTGGCAGTGTTGTGCAACAGATCGTCAAATGGCGTCTGATAGAACTCCTAAAATGGAGGATATGGAGACGTTTATAGAAGGCAGCTTGTAAGATATCGAGTGCTGACTTCGCTTCTTGTCTCCCATCGTACAACAGCTGGAATAAAAATAAAGTTAGCAACAAGTATATGCAATTCCTAACTTACAGAAACAGCCCCTCGGTAGTTACATGCACAGGTGGGGCATTCTTTTCAGTTCAGCAAGGTGTAGATGGAGGAGAGGGAGTAAAAAAAGGAAGAAAGGAAAAAAAAAAAAAATATAGCTCAGAGAAAATCAAAATCTGTAGATTTCTGCCCGCATAGGGTGAAGCAAAACACAATATGGCAAGCAATGAAATTCAGATTACAGTACGTTTAGACTGCAGGGGCAGCGTAGTAGAGTTCAGGCTGTGGAGTAGATATGGAGTGCAGGTCAGAGAGGTAAGTCGTAGAAGACAGAGCAGTGTAGATGGGATCGCTGGAAGGTACTGTAAAAATGAGTGAAGATATGCCAGGCATTAGAGAAGGTAGAAGAGTCAGCAAAGGCTATTCATCTGTATCGGGTCTTGATGATTTATCCGGTCGGACAAGATGTGATCGGTAGCAGGAGAGTGGAAGGTTAGTAGAAGGCATAGCGAGGGTGTCAGCAGAGGGAGCGGAGAGTTAAGGAGAAGTTTCCTCCGTCTAGGCAGGCGGCATCGCGGTGAGAAGGGGAGAGTAGCAGCGGTGGCTGAGGTCTAGAGAGTGAGTGGCAGAGGAGGACCACCTGTGATTAAAGATTTCAGGAAACGAGCACAGAAAGCTGGGAGGGAAAACCTGGAACAAAAGGTACAGTAAAGATAGCTGAGGGAGAGAGGAGATTGACTTATCTGCGCTTGAGGTGCTTGTGGTCTGCTGGTATCTCAGTAGTCTCGGCGCGGTCTTCGAGGCATGGGAGCTGCTGTGGGGCTTCTGTTGATTCGATGAGGGAAGGCGGAATGGTGACTCCTGGGAGCGGAAGGTGAGCGGCGTCTTCTGAAGAGGGCTGCCTGAGCATCCATCGGTTCTACTTCGTCTCGGTGTGCGGGCATTCGGTGCAATTTGAAGTCAGCATACCAGTTGGGGAGATCGACGTAAGGTATATCCAGTGTGTGGCAGAAATGATCTAAATCTTCCGGGACCCGCAGAAGGGCAGTGCGGGAGCGATGGGTGGCTGAAAGTCCGAAGGGGAACTTCCAGCGATATTGGATGCCTTTGTTCTGGAGGACTTCTAGTAGGGGACGGAGATCTCTGCGATTTTTAAGGGTGATCGGTGATAGATCTTGATAGATGTGTATGGGTCGGTCTTCATGGAGTATTTCCCTCTTGAGGCGGGCATTCCTGAGTATGTCTTCCTTCAGCTTGTAGTCCGGGAGGCAGCACACCACATCTCTCGGGGGGTCAGTATCCGCAGCGCGAGGCCGGAGGGCTCTGTGAATGCGCTCCATTTCTATTGGTGTCAGGGTGGGTTTGCCAATGAGGTTATTGAAAATGCCTGTTACAGCAGGGAGTAGGTGGTCATTATCAATGGTTTCGGGGAGTCCTCTCACCCGAATATTGTGGCGCCTCCCGCGGTTATCCAAATCTTCTAAATGCCTCTGCATGTCACGAAGTTGTCTGGTGTGTGTGGTGACTGAGCAGTCGATATGCTGGATTTCATCGTCATGGCGCGCTGCGGTTTTCTCCACCTCATGTAGTTTGCCGGCTATTGTAGTTAATTCACGGCGGAGATCAGCCATGGCAGCAGACAGGGTGTCTTTGATGTCAGTGGCCACTGCTCTAAGATCGTGCAGGCTGGGTTGCATATTCTCCCTCACATTAGAATCTCCGGAAGGGTGAGTGGGAGATGAAACTGCTGGGGACAGAGTTATCCCATCCTGTCTCCGTGAGGTAGCTGAGGCGGGATCGGCCATGTTTAGTCTCTGGGTCCTGAGCATCTCGGGGATATTGTGCGATCCGTGGCTCTCAGGAGCTCTGGGAGAACGCGATCTTGATCCAGATGTTCCACGGGATGAGGTCCCCATTATTTGGAGGTCTGAAAGTTGGTTTGGTCCCCAAAAAAAGGTTAGAACGGGCTGAGGTCTGACGGAGCTCGGGGATTAGGCGGCCATCTTCTCTCCAGGCAAACCACGCCCCCGTGAGAAGACATTCTACTTAACAATTGTGTGACCGCAAAGATCTTGTCATTAGACCGGTGGACGGGGGGGGGGCATCATTGTATTAGATAAAGAAGAATATGAGAGTGACCGGGATACCTATGTCCATCTGAGGAGAGACCTGGGGCTGATCTTTAAAGGTGAATTAGATAAACTGGTGAACAGGGTTACCAACAGGAGGTCATTAACCAAAGGGAGAAATTATTTTCGGTTCCATCTTTTTTGAGGACACCTATTATTTACTACCTGCCTAAGGTACAAACAGATTCGGTTTGCCCCCCGGGATGCCCTATAGTCATTGGTATTGATTCTGTGACATCCCGTTTGGGCAAATACATTGATACATACATGCAACCCTTGGTCAAAAATACCCCCTCTTATATTAACCACTTTCAGACCGGACCATTTTGCTGGCTTAAGACCAGAGCATTTTTTGTGATTCGTCGATTTAACTAACAATTGCGCGGTCGTGCGACATGGCTCCCAAACAAAATTGACGTCCTTTTTTTCCCACAAATAGAGCTTTCTTTTGGTGGTATTTGATTACCCCTGCGGTTTTTATTTTTTTGCGCTATAAACAAAAAAAGAGCGACAATTTTGAAAAAAACGCATTATTTTTTTACTTTTTGCTAAAAATCCCCCAAAAATATATAAAACAATTTTTTTTTTTTCTCAGTTTAGGCCGATACGTATTCTTCTACATATTTTTGGTAAAAAAATCGCAATAAGCGATTATTGATTGGTTTGCGCAAAAGTTATAGCATTTCCAAAATAGGGGATCGTTTTATAGCATTTTTATTAATAGTTTTTTTTACTAGTAATGGCGGCAATCAGCAATTTTTATTTTGACTGCGACATTATGGCAGACACATCAGACATTTTTGACACATTTTTGGGACCATTGTCATTTATACAGCAATCAGTGCTATACAAATGCACCGATTCCTGTGTAAATGACACTGGCAGTGAAGGGGTTAACCAGGGGTGGCAGTGTAGGGGTTTAAGTGTGTCCTAGGGGCGTGTTACTAACTGTGGGGGCGTGGCTGTGTGTTAGTGATCACTGATCTCTGCTCCAATCACAGGGAGCAGCGATCAGTGTCACTTGTTGCTAGGCAGAACGGGGAGATGCTGTTTTTTTTTTTTTTTAACAACCAGGTTGGTTTTTTATTATAGCAAAAAAAAGAATGATACAAGTAAAATACAACAAGCAGTAGAACAGTTTGTCATAAATGCATACAAGTATATAGTACAGAGCAGAGGATTAACAGTAGAACAGTGGGTAGGTAACCATTTCAACATTTCCCTTACATCATGACATTCGGGTGTGTTATAACCGGGACGAGGGGGGGGGGAGGGGTGGCTACAGCCGCCCATACCCAGTTCCCAGACCCAAGGGGGAGGAGAGCCTCCCCGCGGGGGCGGTTTAAACTTGTTCTATCCAGGGTAGCCACACACGGTCAAACTTCAGTGGGCATCCTCTGCTGGCATATGTCAATCTATACATGGGAAGGACTGCATTGACCATGGTATCCCAGGAGGCCACTGAGGGAGGGGAAGGCGATGTCCACTTCACTAGAATCGCCTTCTTAGCATAGAATACTAGTAAGGAAATCAGTATCTTTGTATACCTGGGCCTTTGGTCGTCCTCATGGATGCCCAGTAGCGCCAGTTCAGGCGAGGCAGGTAAGGTGAGTTGCAGTCTCGTATTAATACAATCAAAAACTCTGGACCAGTATCTTTGGAGGCGGGGACAGGACCAGAACATATGTAGAAATGACCCATCATTGGATTGACACTTAGGGCAGTCCGGGGATCTGAGGGGGAAGATTCTGTGCAGTCTCTGTGGCGTGTAGTATACTCGATGCAGGAATTTAGTGTGAATTAGTTTATCCTTAGAAGAAATAAGAACTTTTGCCCCTTCCTCAAAACATTCTTCCCAGGTTTCCCTATCCAGGCTGGGAATATCATTCCGCCACCTAACCCAGAGGGCTTCCATCTTGGGCGAATCAACCCCCAGCAGAATGAAATACAAGGAAGATAAGGTTTTCTTAAGCATCTCCTGTGACAATGCTTCCTCAACTGGGTCCACTGCCAGGGTGAAGGGGGGGAGATGCTGTTTACTTCCGCATCTCCCCGTTCGTCCTCCCCGTGAGATGATCGCGGGTATCCCCGCAGCGATCGAGTCCGCGGGACCCGCAACGGGACTCACGGGGGTCCCGACCGGCGCGCACGCGATGGCATGGCAGCATTTTCAAAGGGACGTACCTGTTCGCCCTTATGCCTGTCCATGCCATTCTGCAGACGTACATCTGTGTGCACCGGTTGGGAAGTGGTTAAAGATACTAAGTCAGTAATCAACCTTAAAATATGCCCCTAGTGTGGCGAATCTGTTCATGGCCCAGTGGGAGGAGTATGTCATCTATGCACAACATAGGCCTAATTTGGCCTTGTGGGCTCGCTATATAGATGACATCCTCCTCCTATGGAAAGGTGACTCTGCCTCTTTGTTTGATTTTTTGGATTCCTTAAATCATAATGATAATAAGATTGTACTCAACTACGAAATGAGCCAGACCCAGATCCATTTTTTGGACTTGGATATTAAAGTGGAGGAGGGTAGACTGACCACCGCCACCTTTTTTAAAACCACCAATAGAAATGCATATATTTCCAGGGATAGTAGTCATCATAAGGCATGGTTGGATGGGGAAGGGACAGTTTCTTCGCATTAGGAGGAACTGTACTAACTTGGAGGACGTCAATAAGCAGGCTTCACTCCTTGCTCAAAGATTTGCTGAGAAAGTTCATGACCCTGTTCTTTTGAACACTACTATAGAGCAGGTCAAAAACATTGATAGAGGTACACTAGTGTGTTAAATCTGAGACTATCATTAATACAGCCAACTTTGGGATGTCTTTTTTGACATCTTATTCCTCACAACATTATGCTATGGAGCGTATAATACAGAAACATTGGCATGTTTTACTTAACGACAGTGTAATTACACCTCTACTTCCATCAAAACCACAAGTTATATACAGGGGTGTGTCCTCTGTGAAAGATAGAATAGTGCAAAGTGTCCTTGATCCCCCCTACAGACCTTCCTCCTTGGTTGTGGGAGATGTCAGGTCTGTCATTTAAATAGATTAAAATCAAGGAAAGCTCTTGATTTCTCTTCTAATATTACTTATAGGATATATACAATTAAACCTTTTATTACATGTAGTACCACTCATGTGGTATATCATCTTCTGTGCCCTTGTGGGCTTCAATATGTGGGCCGGACTGCCAGGGTGTTTAGTATTAGGCTCAATGAGAATATTGGTAACATTAAAAAAGCCTACAAGAATCACAGTGTTTCACAGCACTATGATCTTGTGCACAATAGGGACCCGTGTGGGACTCTTTTGTTTGTGAGTATAAACCATTTTATTCCCCACTGGAGGGGTGGTCTTATGCCCCGTACACACGATCGGATTTTCCGACAACAAATGTTGGATGTCACCTTTTTGGTCGAAAAGTCCAACCGTGTGTATGCTCCATCGAACATTTGTTGGCAGACTTTCCGCCAACAAATGTTGGCTAGCAGGTTCTCAAATTTTCCACCAACAAATGTTTGTTGTCGGACTTTCCAAACGTGTGTACATAAGTCTGTCGAACAAAAGTCCACGCATGCTCGGAATCAAGTATGAGCCGGAGATATAACTAGCGTTCGTAATGGACATATCACTACGTTCGTAATTGTTGGCCAACATTTGTGTGACTGTGTGTATGCAAGACAAGTTGGAGCCAACACCCTTCGAACAAAAATCTACGGTTTTGTTTTAGAAAATTTTTATTATTTCAAATACTGGGTGTTTGACAGGGGTAGTGGATAAAAGGAGAGCATCGGTTTCCTGCCCTATACCTGCTCTACACCTAAAGAAGAGCAAAGGGACATACCAATTGGTAGGCAGATAAGGTACCTCAGTAGCAACAATGGTGGTAGGGGGGAATAGATGTGAATCGATGTTCAGATTCATCTATGCCCCAACTCTGTAGTTTGTTATACCTGTTCCATTCCCCTGCAAGCTTGTTTCCAGGACAACTCTGTATAAGCTCTTTTCTCTACATTGCTGAAGTTCATGGCTTGCAGAAGATGCAGTAAGCGTCACAGTATCACACCCTGAACTGTTTGGGGGCTTCTTGTACTAGGAAAACTATTTGGGTATTGAAGTCCCACAGAAGGCTTTTGCAACTTAACTTGACAACAGCAATTCTCACCTACCTCTTACCCCAGCTGAGCTCCACTGCTGCTCCCAGAAACTATGGCAGCAATGCCCAATATGGAGACAAGTGTTCTTTTGGCCTCCAATTGAGCCAGTAAACAGATCTTCCATGGATGGATGCCATACAGAAAAGCAGCCTCTCCAATCCAACTATAGGTACTAGATTATATAGTTGCTTTCCAGTTTTTTTGGGTGCTTTAGTAGTTCATTATTATGTTATCTGCACCACTGCCTCATTCTGGGAGTTTTCAGGTGTGGCGTAGGACATAAACGCACTGCCTTTAAATTAATTAAAATGTGTGCTTTATTTTTTGTTTATAAATGAATAAGCCTGTGGCATCCAGTCTAATTACTTCTATGTTTTGATTTAATTTGATCAGACATGATTGGTTACCTTAGGTCAGTGTTTTTTTGTGCTTTAGAACCCAACCACCAATGTTTCTCATTAAAGAGTAAATGTATGGGTAGATAAACAGGGCATGAGTCTACCATTCCTCTTGTGTACATGTGTTATGAGATCCTGTGTATTCTGGGATATTCCATACCCAAGGCTGTTTAACCATGTTTCCATCTATGTAGAAATAATATAATCAAATGGTCATAAAGCAACTGACTATATTGTTTAAGTCTCCGATAAGCTTTGTTACTGCAAAAAATTGGACATACAAAGTGTGTGTGAATAGAGAGGGGGGTCCTTTTGGCATCTATAACTTGTCCTGGCAGGACAATAGTTTGAACTGGTGGTTTCGGAGGCACTCACTTTTGTTCCTTGGGCGGCTCATGTCTTAGCTAGAATCATTATCATCTCTTTAAATTAGAAAATTATATAATACATTTAGAATTTTATCATCTAATTGTTTGTACTGCAGGCACTAAAATACCTTATAGTATACATCATGTAGAGTAATAGCAATAAAACAATGAGAGTCTTTGGTCCCTGAGGTCTGTTTCCGCTACCATCAGTAGTATGGGCTAATGGTTAATGGGTTAAGATATATTCTTCATCAAGATAAAGATTAAGATTAAGTGACTTGTTAAATCAAGAGAGATGGGCTCAATTGTACTTCCTACTACTGTGATCAAACCTTGCTTCTGGTAAAAACTCATAATAGCCGGATGAATTAGGTGAACTAATCATTTCCTATAAATCATGTTTTATTTGGAAAAAAAAAAGTTTGAGTGTTTATCCTAACATTTTAACCCGCTAAGCTTTAATCCACTAAACTTCGCTACACCAAATTTTTTAGATGGATAATCACATGATAAAGGCTTTCTATTTAGCTTATAGTTCTTATTTAATTTCAGGAACCCACCTGCGTAACTACACAGCCCCTTACACTCCATGGTTGCATACTTATCTTTGTTTTGGAGCAGAAGCCCCCTCATGTTTATATGTCCTTGGTGGGGTAATTTTCTTCAGTGTTGGCCATGTCTGCTCCCCAATAGGCTTGAACATAGCTGTGTCTTAGCAAGCCTTGAAGAAAAATTTGACATTTAGGATGTGAAAACAGAGGATGGCTATAACTCTGGAATTGAGATAAATAAGCAGCTAGCAGGGAAATGTAAGCAAAGGTAACCACCGCTCCAAGATGTCCCTTCAAGGCGAATGCTCTTTCTCCTGCTCAGGAGCCCCAGGTGCTGGCTAATAGCACAATAGGCAGAAGGTATCAAAGAACTCTGGACAGCCGCACACCGGAAAAAGATAAAATCCTGTGTTGTTTATTTAAAAAAGGAATCACATCACATCTAGTGGTCCACAGCAAAACAAAAGAGGGGGTACAAAATCTGACGCGTTTCACACTATATACAGTGCTTACTCATAGCTATAGTACTGAACCCTTCTGCACTCTGTGTCCCTTTAAGCCACAGCCAGTATTCAGCGCATTGAAAATCACACCCAACCACTTTTTCTCAGCTGCGGGGGCCCAACTTATGATCCTGCACACAGGCCCACTGCTTTCAGAAAATGCCACTGACCTGAGCTCATCATTTGCGCATTCATTCCATATGCTTATTTGTGACATCACATACAAGCACGTGGGCTGGATGTGAGAGGTGGATCAGCAGGATGAGTGTGCCAGAATAGGTAGATGTGTCTCATCTCTGCTTCCTTTCACCACTTTGCATATCACGCATATCATAGATGAGAAGAGGGTACAGCGGTGGAGCAGATGAGCAGGAGGATACAGAGGTGGGGGAGATGTGCAGGGGGGTTCAGTGTTGGGCCAGATGAGAAGGAGGTTACAGTGGTGGGACAGATGAGAAGGGGGTTTTGTTGTGGGACAGAAAAGCAGGGGGGGGTAGAGCAGTGGGGCAGATGTGAAAGGAGGTTTATTGGTGGGGCAGATGAGCAGGGCGTTACAGTGGTGGGGCAGGAGAGCAGGGGGGGGTACAGAGGTGAGACAGATGTGCAGGAGGTACATTGGTAAGGCAGATGAGAAAGAGGGTAACATTAGTGGGGCAGATGAACAGATGGGTTCAGTATTAGGACAGATGAGAAGGTGATTCAGTAGTGAGACAGAAGAGCATGGGCATACGGCGGTGGAGCAGATGTGAAGGGAGGTACAGTGGTGGGAGGGAAGAGAAGGGGGTTCAGTAGTGGGACAGAAAAGCAGGGGGGTTCACTGTTGGGGCAGATAAGAAGGGTGTTCAGCAGTGGGACAGAAGAACAAGGGGGTACAGCAGTGGGGAAAGGAAGTGCATTGGTGGAACAGATGAGCAGGGGGTTACAATGGTTGGGCAGAAGAGCAGCAGGTACAGAGGTGAGGAAAGGTGGTACATTGGTGGGACAGATGAGTAGGGGATTACAGCGGTAGGGCAGAGGAGCAGGGGGAACAGAGGTGGGACAGATGTGCAGGAGGTACAGTGGTGTGGCAGATGAGAAAGGGGGTTACAGTGGTGGGGCAGATGAGCAGATAAGTTCAGTGTTAGGACAGATGAGAAGATGGTTCAGCGGTGAGACAGAAGAACATGGAGATACGGCGGTGGAGCAAATGTGCAGGGAGGTACAGAGGTGGGGCAGATGTTTAGGGTAGTACAGTGGTGCGGTAGATGTGCAGGGGGTTACAGTGGTGGGGCAGATGAGCAGGGGGGGTACAGTGGTGGGACAGATGAGCAGGTGAATTGGGGCTGATCTGAGGCGTGAAGGTGCAGGACGTTAATTTCTCACTACTACTCCAGTAGTTTAAAGCATTTACTTCTACTTGTACAATTTTTATTTAGTTTAAGAAATATATGAACTCTTTTTATTGGATTTAAAGCGCTTCAATTTAAAAAAAATTTATATGACATAATATAACACTATAAAATACACTGAACCACAATAACATCAACAACTGCTGCAGTACCTGTTACATTAGCTCTGAAAGAACACCCCAGAAATACTGGCCTTATCAGAATAGCAAAGGTGGAGACATTTCCAGGATTTCCAATATTCATCCTGCATTTACCAATAGCTATAGATAGTAGAAACATCTCGACTGGTGTATTGCTGACTTACCGGCTGCCATGAACACACTTGAATCCTACCTTACCCACCTTACATGAATAAGACACAACCACTGTAGAATGTATTTAAATGGCCATAGCAGCCTTTTATTAACAAAAAACACCATTAACAATACATCTTTTTATCACATTCCATGAAGATAAGAACTTTACCCCACTAATGTACACTAATGTGCAGGTATTTGGAGGCAAACACGGTCAACTTAATTTGCTGTATCAAGCACCAGTTCCACACCACAGCCCCCAGCCGCAAATACACTGACTCGGGGACAATTAGTTACCACATTACCACCATATACAGCCCCAATACCAATATCGCCTTACTGATGTCACTTATTTGGGAAGGTACCAATACCAAAGATGGGCCCCTCCCATCATTTTCCACAGACAATTTTGACCATGCCGACCTTCAAAACCCTGAGACCCCTGCCCACTGCTATGACTCCATAGGATCCCCCCCACAAAATATCCTCGCAAATAACGTACACCACCCATGACCAATCATCAATAGGGAAGGCTACCAGAAAAAGAAAAGGTGAAATGACAAACATTAACCTTAGGGGAGGGAGGGAGGGAAAGTTCTCTTCATCTGCCCGGCTCCAACTGACCCTCAGTAAACTCCCTGTCTCTGCCTAGACCACCGTGGGCCCCACCCTGCCCCAGCTTGCTCCACCCTACCACGTGTGACTTGTCATGCGATTTGACAGTTCCACATTGCAGCAATTATGAAAATGGTTCCTGCGGTTATAGCTGCTAGGGTCTGACCTTTAGTGTCCATTTCAACTGTAGGCAGCAGTATAGCCCTAGGTTTCTTAATAATTGTTATAATGTCCCTCAGTGGACAATAGAAAAACCAAAATTCAGAGGAAATTTTTTTATCTCAAAGTACAACCCCATTCAGGAGTGTGAGAACCTCACTGTGCAGGTTAGACTTGGGTTGAGGATTTTCACCCAGGGAATATACACAGCGGAAAAGGACAGTGCTGTCATGCTAAGGTACATCAAATAAGCAGTCGAGTGGGGTGGGGGTCTAGGTTGCTAAACTCAGGACCCTGCGATCACAATATCTGGTTTCCCACAGTACACAGAACATGGAAATGCAATGTTCGTTGTCAGGAGTATAATATAAGATGTGAAAAAACAATCCCCTGTGCTAAAGATACTAATTAGTGATTAGGCCTGATGCTGCTGTACATGACATAAGTCAAAACATCGAAAAAAGGGTACCCCTGCGCTAAAGATACTAATTAGTGATTAGGCCTGATGCTGCTGTACATGACATAAGTCAAAACATCGAAAAAAGGGTATTAGTACCACAGTGCTGACAGCCTGAATAAATACAATAAAGTGCAACCGTAGTGCATACAAAATTAAGTGCAAAATGAATCCAAAAAAAAATATCTAAAATATATCAATCATGTAGCAAGTGAAAGCATAAATAATGCAAATATGTATAAACTTCTAGTTGGAAGGTTCCTTTCACAGGTGCTGCTGCGCTAGAAATAGTGCAAATCAATATTAAGCATGTGACCAGTGAAAGTCCAAAAAAAGACGTGCACATAAACATATAGCAGTTCTCAGTTGATAAGTTCCTTTCAAAAGTGCTGCTGTGCTAAAAAAAATATGATGCTGTAAACAGGTGCATACGGGATACACACCCCCCTTATCGTTGAACTCACCAGATCCAATGGACCCCCAAGCAGTACTGCGTTGCAGGTCAGGTAGGCTTAGCATGGAGCGGGGTGATGAAAATGACAACTCCAGGGTGCGATCATTCCTGGGGTGTTTTCAGGCACGAACATGGAGAAAGAGCCCGCATAGTAAAGTAAGTCTTGTTTAATGCATTAAAATCAATCTTTACAAAGTTCCAATCATAAAATCAATCTTTACAAGATTCCAAGGTGGAGGGCAAACGGATGAACGTCAATTACCAGTCTATTAATAAATAGGTTCTCTCACAACCTAACTGCAATTAAACGGGCAGCGGTCGTGATGTCACTGGGGTGCCGCAAGCTGCGTCTGAAGCTGCGTTTCTCCCTTCCCACAGGGCAATATCAACAGGGGCCCCTTTTGAGATGAAACAATTCCAGGTGTACTTCTGCAGCAACAGCCTTTAGTCTCAGCAGCGTCACAGAAGAAATCAGCAGGTCTGGGTCTCCAGCGGCTCTAGTACTAGGCCTCAGGATGATCCCACACACTTTACCAGTTCTCCGGAACTGACAGACACTATCTCTACTGTAAAGCACAGTCTTCCCTTGTATCTTTCTCCCTGTTTCTCTCCCTGTTCTTCCTCACACACACGAGTCTTTCCCAGACTCCTCTCTGACTTCCCGCGCTCTCTAATTTATATAACTCCTCCTGTACACTTGAATCTTTCACAAAAAAAAGTGTAAAAAAATTGTAAAAAAAGACAGGAGACACTTTGGGACAAGTCCTATTTAAAAAAAATAAAAATGTCCGAATGGTGGTACAGATTTTTTTTGGGGGGGGGGACCCCTTTGCCATTTTTTTTTAATTTGATGCAGGTTTCCCCTTAATTTCCATACCAGACCTGAAGGTTCTGGTATGGTCTTTGGGGGGACCCCCACGTATTTGTTTTTTACATTTTTGGTTTGGGGTTCCCCTTAGTATTCATACCAGACCCAAAGAGCCTGGTAATGGACTGGGGGGAGGGGCCCATGATGTTTTTTTCAATGAGTTTTATCTATATTGCCAAGACCCGACAATTCATTACAGCCGCGATCAGTTTTTTTAAATGACTTTTTTTCTTTTAGAAATGTAATTTTGCTGTGGTACTGTTCTAAACACAGGAAAACTGCGCCACTTTACAGGCATACTATAGACACCCGACAGGCACGATATTTAAAGGAAAACATTTTTATTGTTTCACTTTAAGCATTATTAAAATCACTGCTCCTGAAAAAAACTGCCATTTAAAAAAAAATTATTTGCATTTATACATGTCCCCTGGGGCAGGATCCACGTACCCGAACACTTTTTATGACAATAACTTGCATATAAGCCTTTAAAATGAGCACTTTTGATTTTTCATGTTCGTGTCCCATAGACTTTAACGGTGTTCACGTGTTCGTCCAAATTTTTTGCCTGTTCGGTATGTTCTGGTGCGAACTGAACTGGGGGGTGTTCGGCTCATCCTTACTGATGATGAATCCAAGTTTACAAAGCTCCATCTTGTGGCTGAAAAAGGGAACTTCTTGCAATAAAGATTAACTATGATAATGCATTACTAAACCTGCAAATTTCAGTTGCAATGAGCCTTGTTACATAACCTTTTTTAATCAGCAGTTAGAGCAGGGGTCTCAAACTGATGGGCCTCCAGCTGTTGCAAAACTACAAGTTCCATGAGCCATTGCAAGGCTCACATTTACAAGCATGACTCCCACAGGGAGAGGCATGATGGGACTTGGAGTTCTGCAACAGCTGGAGGGCTGTCAGTTTGAGACCCCTGAGTTAGAGCAATCTTGTGACTTCTATCAGTGTCCAGCCAAACACTGGTTAAAGCGTGTAGAGGGGGTTTTCTGACTGTGCTATGAGACTGCAAGTCCCCTGACCCTATGTCTGGACAGTGCTGATTGGCCCTGTGCTGATCACATGCATCCTCCCAAGAGAAAACAACTTCTCTAGCAATACACACCAAACTGAGCATGTGCAGCCTGATTCCATAGACTCTGTTATCAGGAAATTATTAGGAGTCAGTGGAAGGAGTGGAGGATCAAACAGCCTTTTTACACAATGCAGAGGGTTAACCTCTTAGGTTCCACAGTGAGTATAACAAGCATGCTTTACTGCATATACAGAATGATTTTACTGTTGTGGGTTTAGTAACACTGTAAAGTAGATGTAAAGTCTCACAGGTTTTTACCTTAATGCATTCAATGCATTAAGGTGAAAAACCTTCTTTGCTACAGCTGCCCCCAGAGCCCCCCCCCCTTCCCACCTCTTACCTGGACCTGTCCGTTCCAGCGATGTGTACAAGCCCAGTGGCTCCAGTGATGTGCACAAGCCCAGTGGCTCCAGTGATGTGCACAAGCCCAGTGGCTCCAGCGATGTGCACAAGCCCAGTGGCTCCAGCGATGTGCACAAGCCCAGTGGCTCCAGCGATGTGCACAAGCCCAGTGGCTCCAGCGATGTGCACAAGCCCAGTGGCTCCAGCGATGTGCACAAGCCCAGTGGCTCCAGCGATGTGCACAAGCCTAGTGGCTCCAGCCTTATTGGAGGGTGAGGGGCGGGGCCGAGTCCTGCTGTCTGTGTCAATTGACGCAGCAGGGGGACTCGGGAGCATACTCGCACGGGTGCCCCCATGGAAAGTGGATCTCTGCGGGGGCACTCGATGAGCACCCCCCAGAAAAAGAGGATCGGGGCTGCTCTGTACAAAACCGTTGCACAGAGCAGGTAAGTATGACATGTTTGTTATTTTTATTTAAAAAAATGCAAACTTTTACAACCTCTTTAAGATAAGGGCTAGGGAGGGTAGACTAGTGCCTTTCAGAATGTGTTTCATAACTACAAAAACAAATGTATATTTCTACTTTTTGGTGTATAATTTGCATTGTAGATTTTGTACTCTGATGATGTATATTTTATAAACTGTGGATTGTACCTTCTTTCTTTGAAAAATCGATAAAATCAGATTAAACATAACTACAAAAAGGATTAAAATACCACTTGCCAGAAGTGTATGGCCATCAAACTAATGATAGGCCAGTTGGAGAGCTTAAGACTGGTTGCTGGAAGGTTACCAGGAACAGCCCCCAGGAGCAGAATAGTTGTCAAGTTGTATATGTAATTGATAAGCAATAGTGCCACCTACATTTTGTATTCAAAATTTCTTTATACTTTTGCATAGCGACAGTTCTTTCAGCTGGTGCCTGATTAGCTTTAGTGGACAGTTGACAAATGCTTTCTACCTGCTTGCCAACCATTATGCCAAATATTTATTAAATACTCGTACAACTAATTTAAAATTGTTCTTACTATTACTATACAGTACTTTCGAGAACTCCAGTTGACCCTGTACTCAGAGATACTCTTTTCTTGCTTTTTTTTCCTGAAATGTCAGTGTGAGGTTTCATCTGACTCACTGCTAATATTACTTGCACTGGGCTGAGCACGACTGGAGAATTGTGACCATTGAAGTCTAGTCTCATGTTGATATTGATGAGCACAAAGCTAGATAAAGCCTTATTCATTGCAGCTCATTGTCACATTATCACATATATGACTAAACCAGAGGCTTATAGCTAACAGAAATCACACATTTGGGACTGGGCAGTTGGATAGTGTCAGTTTATTTGTAATGAAGTGTTTACAAGGAGTGCACACTATTGAAGTTATTTACCTCTATTACAAGGAGATTACTGAACTGGACTATTACCTACAAATGAGACTAGCCTATCACAATCTTACCAGCTGCTGTCTTCACCCAGAGAGGTTTCTTTTTCTCTTGTAGAGGATTAATGTGTTATACATGGATTCAAAGAATATCAATAGAACAAGCAACATGCATCCAAGAGCAAATGACTGGTTTATCTCAAGGTGGTTCTGCCTATGGGCTGGCTGTCGAAGGCAGTAAGTCATCCATGCTACAGTTAGGCTGAATTATATATATATCATTTTATGAGAAGTCTTATTGCAGCGTTTCATGTACAGTATCTAGTATCGGGACCAGATGTCTGCCTTGAACATGCAGGTCATGAGAAGGTGGCACCAATCCCCAGGCCATGTTAGAAATGATTTTTTCCTGCCTGAACATCACCCTTCCTGTTGAATTACAATTTTGTTATTACTTTTGGGGTGCCACCTTTATTTCCATTCTTGCCTTGTTTCCTCCCTCCCATGAGCCGTTCAGCACCCACTCAGAAAGCATGTAATTTTAATCCCTAAATATTTATTTGAAAAGTTGTTTCCTCACTTTACATTTTATTAGCAGATCATAAGCGCAAGTGGTCCCACAGACCTTTCCAGCTTACAATCCTAATGAACTTAACACTGATAGCACAGATCGCTGTCCCCCCCAGGGACCTCTTCTCTTTATTGCCCAGAGAGAAATTTTCTGCACTATGTCTGAGTTTATGGGGAAAATCACAGCCCTGTTAGCTCACGCACCCTCCTCCAGAGTCCATCTTTGATTTCCCAACATTACTGATTTGTTGCCTTCCTTCTGGTCTGTCCACTGTTCCTCAGGTCTTCACCAAGATGCTAGGCCCTGTACTTGCTCTGCTTCATTCTGGGGGCATTCCCATAGTGGGATAGCAGAATGTGTTTTGGGTTATAATTCTAAGTATGCCCATACTGTATGTGAGAAATATCTTATTAAGTTGACAACTTTATGTAAAAAAAAATATTTTCATTTTCATTCCACATTTTCCAAAAATAAGCCTTAAAAAAGCTCAACATGCCTCTTAGAAAATACCTTGGGGTGATTTCCTTCCGAAATGTGGTCATGTTATGGCTGTTTACACTGTCCTGGTGCTCCAAGGCCTCTAAAAATATGATTAGGTAATCAGAAAATTAGATGCGTAATTTATGCCCCTAGAAAGCTAAAAGGTGGTCCTTTTTGGGTCACTCTGTGTGGCTAGGCTGTGAAAAAGTTTCACACATGTGGTATCCCCATACTCGGGAGGAGTAGCAGAATATGTTTTGGGGTAGTATGCCTTATATGTTTGTTAGAAATATATTATAAATTGACAACCTTGTGTAAAAAAAACGGAATTTCCATTTTTTTCCTGCATTTTACAAAACTTGTGGCACAAAATTAAGTTTTCAAAAAACTCATCATGCCTTTCAGAAAATACCTTGGACTGTTGCTGTCCAAAATGGGGTACAGTAAACCCCCGCTATATCGCGGTTCAGTTTTTGCGGTCCCGGTATATCGCGGTATTTTAATTAGGACCTGTTATTCTGATATTGTGGTAATATTTCGCCATTTTCGCAGTTATCTACTCTATTTTTTACTGTACTGTACAGTATACTGTACTGTTAAGACAATATTTTTGTGTTTTAAAAATCCTCTTGATCTCTCTCTCTATCTTTAATGTGTTTCTATTGCATAAAAGTGTGTTTAAAGACCTTTAAATGCTATTAAAAAATTAACAAAACATGCCTAGGGTGTATTTAAATAGGGTCTTTCTATTTCGCGGTTTTTCACTTTTCGCGGGTGGGTCCGGAACATAACCCCAGCGATGGAGGGGGGTTTACTGTACTTGTGTAAGTGTTTTCACTCTTTTAGTGCTCCAGAGCCTCCAAAAATGTGATAGGTAGTTAGGAACTAAGATGCGTAATGTATGTGTAATTTATGCTCCTTGAAAGCCCAAATGTGCTCCTTGGATTTTGGGCCCCTCTATGTATCTAGGTTGTGAAAAAGTCTCACACATGTGGTATCCCCATACTCGGGAGGCATAGCAAAATGTATTTTGGGGTGTAATTATCAATATGTCTATGCTATATGTAAGACTTTGTGTAAAAAATATTAATTTAATTTCTTCATTTTCAAAAAATTGTTACAAAAGAAAAAAAAACTTCAAAAAACTCACCATGCCTCTTACTAAATACCTTGGACTGTCTACTTTCCAAAAAGGGGTCATCTGTACTGTCCTGGCATTTTAGCAGTGCTTTAGTTTTAGTCGTATTTTAGTCATCTGAACGGTTTTAGTTTTACTCATATTTTAGTTGACTTAAATTTCCAGTACATTTTATTCAACTAAAATATCATACATTTTAGTCAACTGAAATCGAATGGGTTTAGTTAAATTGTAATGCATTTTTTAAACATATGTCTAGAATTTCCAAACTAATTATATACTCCAGGAGTAAAAATCGAATAATATGTTATTATTTATGGTATTAAGGTTTGAACACGCAATACAGACACAGATTTAGCCATTGTGATATAAAACGTCTTTATAAATGAAACCAAGTTTCATAAACAAACACAAATAATGCAGAATTGCAACTTTAAAATACAAAAACTGTAAACTCTATTGGCTGTAATGCCTTTGCACATATTACCTGAATATATTTACAAAAATATGTGGATAAGCTATGGGGGGTACCTTGTCCTAAGAATGTATATAAAGAAGGAACAAGAGGGGGTTTAGCCAACCTGACGGACTATTGCGGTACCTGAACAGACATATATCTCAATACAAAGAAAGTTTTAATTAAATTCTTTTAGGAATTTAATTAAAACTTTCTTTGTATTGAGACATATGTCTGTTCAGGTACCGCAATAGTCCGTCAGGTTGGCTAAACCCCCTCTTGTTCCTTCTTTATATACCTGAATATATTACCAACATTAAATAATAAGCAAACATATAAGAAAAGCCCTTTTCTTATTTTTTTTTCTCTTTCAGCAGCTTAGTAGATGCCCCTTACTTATCCTTATGGGGTAGTGCAATACATGTTTAAATTTTAATGTGCTATTATTACAGGCTCTGGATGGAACTGTGTTGCCGATTTAGAAATGGCCAGCAAAGTAGTGTTCATTTTTATGTAAATTTTCAATTTAGTTTTAGTCACAGTCTTTGGACTAGAATGCCATTTCAGTTTTAGTCATATTTTAGTCTTATGACTAAAATGGCATTTTAGTTTTAGTCGTATTTTAGTCATCTGAATTGTTTTAGTTTTAGTCGTATTTTAGTTGACTGAAATTGTGATAATTTAGTCTACGAAAATGTTTTAGTCGACAAAATTAACATTGCATTTAAGGGCCTCAAGAAAAGAGAGAGGCAGTCAAGTACACCAGGATTGATCATTTTTCATCGGATCAGATCGGATGACGACGGACTTTGCGGTCCGTCAACCCCTAAAACCTTCACACAGACTGAATAATATACACTGATTTGGATTATTTGTACCAAAGAAATATAGCAGAATACATTTTGGCCTACATTTATGAAGAAAGCTTATTTATAACATAAACTAAGAAAATTATTATTTTTTTTTTTTTTCAAAATTTCCAATATTTTTTAGTTTATATTGTCAACAAAATTGTGACAGTGCTGAAAACTTGAAAATGACCTGGGCAGGAAGAGGGTGAAAGTGTCTGGTATTTGCGCTATAACTTTTGCTAAAACCAATCAATAAACGGTTATTGCGATTTAGGAAAAAAAATGTTTTTTTTATATATCTTTGGGGGATATTTATTATAGCAAAAAGTAAAAAATAATGTGTTTTTTTCAAAATTGTCGCTCTAATTTTGTTTATTGTTTGGGAGCAATTGTCAGTTAAAGTCAAATCGCAAAAAGTGCTCAGGTCTTTGGCCAGCAAAATGGTCTGGGGCTTAAGTGGTTAAGAAATCATTTAGGCCTGAAGATTACACAAAACCCACAATCATTATATATTTTCTGAAAGCAGATACCCTAGAGAATAAAATAGTCATAGTTCCAATTTTTATGCCACACGATATTACCGCAAAGGTCTAGGAAACGCAAAATTTCTAATTTTTTGTAAAATATAAAAGACAAGGTTGTGCCGAGTAAATAGATACCCAACATGCCAAACCTTAGATTTTTGTACGCCCATGAAATAGCGTCAAACTTCAGTACCCTATATTTTCTATAGGTAATGCTTCAAAAGCCCTCTATAGGTATCAGTTTAGTGTTACAAAGGAGGTCTTGTGTTAGAATTATTGCTCTGACTCTGGCGTGCGCAGCGATATGTAATGTGTATTGCAATCAGCGCTTTCATACGAAGGCCCCTGACGCGTTTACATTCGTCCGTGTGTATCTGTGGGGGCGGAGCCTCACATTTTTTTGGGGGGATTTTATGTGCTTTGGTGTAACTTCATTTTTCCTACATGTCTCCCCTGTACTCCACTAAATGTTTTGCAATACAGATCGCATTGCAAAACATTTCCCGGCTGAGCTAGCTGGGAACACTGAGAGCTTGCCTCGTAAGCGACGTTAGAAACGTCGCTTTCCGGATCACAAGAAGAAGGGGAGAAGAGCAAAGGCACAGGAAATTTGGTCAAAATTGTTGGCAAGATGAATGCAGTATGTTATCAAAAAACAGGAACATTTGCATTCATCAGCCAGGAAGCTGCGCATGGGAAATACTTGGTGTCAGTAACTTGGTAGGAGGCCGAGATGCTGGGAGGGCTCCCCTTGCGGCCGAGCGCAGCACACCACTGAAGGTGGAACAGCAGGTGTGGTGCCCACAGAAGCACGGGTGCCGGGGACAGGCGTGCTTGGAAGGTCCAGGAGTCCAGTTGAATAACTGAGTAGCGGAGCCGGACTACCTCTCCGTCGGCAGTCAAGGATGGATTCTACTTCAAATTCAGTCTCGTCTCCTACCAGAACTGGAGGTGGGGGTACTTCTTCTCTCCCTGGAAAAGAACTAGAAATGGCATGTTTAAGTAGTGCAACATGAAATACAGGGTGGATCTTATAAGATTCAGGTAAGGCAAGTTCGAAGGCTACTGGATTTATTTTGCGTTTAATTTCAAAAGGCCCAACAAACTTTGGCCCCAACTTTCGGGATGGACATGGCAGTTTGAGGTTTGCAGATGAGAGCCACACTTTGTCCCCCACTTCAAAGGCAGGGTTTCCTCTTCTTTTCTTGTCATATTGTTTCTTATACCCTTCTTGGGCTTTCCGCATTGTATCCTGGAGAATTTGATAATTGGTTTGAATGAAATTTATTCTGTCCTGAACTGCCGGAACTGAAGATTCGGGAATGATATTGGGTAGAAATGAGGGATGGTAGCCATAATTCGCCCAGAAGGGCGACTGGTTGGTAGCAGCGTGCACAGAGTTATTGTATGCGAATTCCGCACAGGGCAATAATGAAATCCAATCGTCCTGAGAAAAGGAACAAAAACATCTTAGATACTGTTCTAGCGTTTGGTTAGTCCTTTCCGTTTGACCATTGCTCTGGGGATGGTAGGCTGTGGAAAAACATGTTTCAATTGACAGCAATTTGCAAAGGTTCCTCCAGAACCTAGAGGTGAATTGAACACCTCTATCTGACACAATGCTGTCTGGTACACCATGCAATCTGACTATTTCTTTGATGAAAGTTTTTGCTGTGTCCATGGCGGAAGGTGTGCCCATCATTGGCAAGAAGTGTGCCATCTTGGATAGTCGGTCTACTACTACCAAGATGGTTGTGAATTCTTCTGAGGGGGGTAAATCCACGATAAAGTCTAATGAAATGTTCTTCCAAGGCTGTTCCGGGACTGGCAGAGGCCTTAACAGGCCCCAGGATTTAGCGTTGGACCCCTTATTCCGCTGGCATGTTGTGCAAGAATTGACATACTCCTTACAATCGGATCTCAGAGTGGGCCACCATAAAGACCGTTGGACCAGTTCGGTCGTTTTTCGGACCCCAAAGTGGCCAGCCAATTGGTGGTCGCGAAAAGTTCTTAAAACCTGAAGCCTGGCTTGCTGTGGGACAAAAATCTTGTTTTGATGCCAAAGGAGCCCCTCCTGGCTTCTTAGAGAGGAGATTTCTGCCTCTGTGCACTGGGTGGATGCCTGCTCAATTGAAATCCTTAAATCAGGCTGGATCAAGAGGAAATTTTGAGGGGACAGAATTGAACTGGGTGAGACCTCTTCCGGGGTATCAGGGAACATTCGGGACAAGGCGTCGGCTTTTCCATTCTTAGACCCTGGGCGGAAGGTGATATGGAAGTTAAACCTAGAAAAGAATAGAGCCCATCGAGCCTGCCGGGGTCTCAGTCACTTGGCCGTGCGGAGATATTCTAGGTTTTTATGGTCTGTAAATATCAATATAGGGTGGACGGCACCCTCCAGGAGATATCTCCATTCCTCCAGTGCAGTCTTAATCGCCAAGAGCTCCCGATCCCCCACGTCGTAGTTCTTCTCCGGCTGACTCATCTTCCGCGAAGAGAAGGCCACGGGATGAAGTAGGGCTTTGGGCCCCTGACGTTGGGAAAGAACTGCCCCCGTGGCTACTTCGGAGGCATCAACTTCCAGGACATAGGGTAAGGTAGGATCAGGATGCTGTAAGATAGGTGCAGAGGTAAAGAGGAGCTTCAGTTGATCAAAGGCAGTTTGTGCTTCTACGGACCACTGGAATCTGGTATGTTGACGGGTTATCTGGGTGATAGGCACTACAATGCTAGAGAAGTTTTTTATAAATCTCCTGTAGAAATTTGCGAAGCCGATGAACCTCTGAACACCCTTCTTATCAGATGGAGCCGGCCACTCAAGGATAGCCTTCACCTTTTGAGGATCCATAGCTACCCCATTAGTGGTGATGATGAGTCCAAGGAATTGGATTGTCGTCTTCTCAAAGTCGCATTTCTCGGCTTTTACATACAATCCATGTGTTCTGAGGATGCCCAGTACTTTTTTTACATGCGTTCTGTGAAGCTCCAGAGTAGCTGAAAATATGAGAATATCGTCGAGGTAGACGATAACGAAGTGGTCCAAGTACTGCCGAAAAATATCATTTATAAAATGTTGGAATGTGGCCGGGGCGTTGCATAGTCCAAATGGCATTACTAAGTATTCAAAGTGCCCGAATCTTGTTCTGAATGCTGTTTTCCACTCATCCCCCTCTCGGATACGGACAAGATTGTAAGCTCCACGTAGGTCTAGTTTGGTGAAAATGTGGGCTGTACGAAACCTCTGAAAGCGTTCGGGGATGAGGGGGAGCGGATAGCGATTTTTGAGGGTAATTTTGTTTAAGTCCCTGTAGTCCACACATGGCCTTAAGGTCTTATCTTTTTTTTTCAACAAAGAAAATGCCGGCACCGGCGGGAGAAGAGGAAGGGCGGATAAATCCCTTTTCAAGGTTTTCATCAACATAATGCCTCAAAGTTTCAAGTTCCGTCTCGGAAAGGGGAAAAATACGGCCCAAAAGGAATCTCAGCCCCCGGCAGCAAGTCAATGGGGCAATCGTAGGGACGATGCGGGGGTAGGGTATCTGCTTTCTTCTTGTCAAAAACATCTTGGAATTCATGATAGGCCCCTGGTATATTGGAACCCACACTGGGTGTTGGTAGGACAGACAGACAACTAGAAAAGTCCTTGGATTCAGGAGAAAGACAATGCTGCCGGCAGTAGGAAGAAGTGAAGAGAACTTCCCTCTTGGACCAATCAATCTGAGGATTGTGCGCCTGTAGCCATGGAATTCCCAGGATCACAGGGAATATAGGGGAGCTCAGGATGTCAAAACGTAGAAATTCCTGATGATTAGAATTGATGGAGGTGAAGATAGGTGCCGTTTCTTGGGTGACATGCCCGGAACTAGGCATTGAGCCAATCGGCCAGGTGGACGGTCAGTCTTTGCCTTTTGTGATGAAGAGGGATAGCGAGTCTCTTTGCCAAGGTCAGATCCAAGAAACAGCTGCATGCCCCGGAATCCAGTATTGCTTGGAGATGAACTTCCTCTCCTGCCACCAGTAACGTGACAGGAAGACTGATATGGGTTGGAGAAGACCGGGATACCTGAAAATTGACCGGAGTGTGGGGAACTGATTTCCTGGGTCTTACAGGGCAAAAGGTTATGTAATGTCCTGTTCCCCCACAATAGAAGCAAAGGTTCGCCTGTCGGCGATGAAGTCTCTCCTCTGAAGTTAATGTTGGATGGGCCAGGCCAAGCTGCATGGGGTTGGATGTAGGCGGGATTTCGGGCTGCCGAAAGGTTTGGATACGCTCAGACCGGCGTTCCCGTAAGCGCCTATCGAGTTGAATGGTCAGTAGGATGAGACCTTCTAGTGTTGAGGGGGTCTCAATTCTGGACAGTTCATCCTTGAGGGATTCGGACAGCCCCAGCCGATACTGATAACGTAACGCTGCCTCGTTCCAACCTGAGTCTGAGGACCAGGTACGAAATTCCACGGTGTAATCTTCCGCAGGCCGCTGACCCTGCCGTAAGGTATGCAGAGCAGCTTCAGCAGTGGCCACCCGCAGGGGGTCATCATATAATTGGGCCATGGTTTCAAAGAACTGGTCCACAGAGTTGATGAGAGGACTCTCCTGCTCCAATAAGCCATGAGCCCATACTTGGGGTTCATCAGTCAAAGAAATAATGAATCCCACCTTCACTGTTTCAGTGGAAAAAGTCCGTGGTTGCAGGGCCAAGTATAGGTAACAGGCGTTCTTAAAAGCTCTGAATTTCCTCCGATCACCGGAGAAGCGTTCTGGTGTTGGTACTCGTGGTTCCGGAGGGGGCATCACCACAGTAGGGGTAACTACCAGAGGGTTGGCTGAAGACGACCCTTGATCCGTGGTGGTAGGTGTTGCATGCAGGTGCTGCAGGCGGTCCTCTAACTGAAAGTACCCTTCCTGGAGTTTTTGGATGACCTGAGTGAGGGCCGTGATCTGTAGACTTACGGCTTCCAGCGGGGAGACACCTCCGTCGGCCTCTGACATGGCTGGTTTGTACTGTCAGTAACTTGGTAGGAGGCCGAGATGCTGGGAGGGCTCCCCTTGCGGCCGAGCGCAGCACACCACTGAAGGTGGAACAGCAGGTGTGGTGCCCACAGAAGCACGGGTGCCGGGGACAGGCGTGCTTGGAAGGTCCAGGAGTCCAGTTGAATAACTGAGTAGCGGAGCCGGGTGCCAGGCCAGGGGTCATTCACAGAGAGACAGTCTAGGATCAGAATGACCTAAGATAAGCTGCGTCTTAGTACAGGTAGCAGGATAAACAGAGTCAAATAGCCAGGCCGGGGTCAGATGCTGGGAGCAGGCAGGGAGAAGTCAGGTGCAAGCCAAAGGGTCAAGCCAGAGGATCAGGAAGAGCAGGTCAAAACAAGCCGGGTCGGTACACAGGAGATCAGATCAGCAGATAATACAGGGCACAGGAACACAGGGAGAGCTGAAGACAAACCAGCAACTGCAGACACTAGCAGACTTCCTTATATAGGCCCATGTGACCTGCTGGTAGGGATACTGGGTCCTAAACTCCTTCTCCTGCCAGAGATTCTGGGTCCTAAAGCCCTTCTCGTTCTGTTGATTCCCTGACACTTGGACATTCCAACATGACAATGATCCAAAACACAAGGCCAAATCGACCTGTCATTGGCTACAGCAGAATAAAGTGAAGGTTCTGGAGTGGCTATCTCAGTCTCCTGACCTCAATATCATTGAGCCACGCTGGGGAGACCTCAAACATACAGTTCATGCAAGACAGCCCAAGCATTTACAGGAACTGGAGGCTTTTTGCCAAGAGAAATGGGCAACTTTACCATCTGAGAAGATAAAGAGCCTCATCCACAAATACCACAAAAGACTTCAAACTGTCATTGATGTTAAAGGGGGCAATATGCACTACCATAAACCTTACATTTGGAGAGGCGTCAACAAGGCCTATGATGAAAGGTACGGAGGTTGATCGCTAATGTTTTGGGGATGTGTGAGCTACAAAGGCACAGTAAATATGGTCAAAATTGTTGGCAAGATGAATGCGGTATGTTATCAAAAAACAAAACATTTGCATTCATCAGCCAGGAAGCTGCGCATGGGACGTACTTGGACATTCCAACATGACAATGATCCAAAACACAAGGCCAAGTCGACCTGTCATTGGCTACAGCAGAATAAAGTGAAGGTTCTGGAGTGGCCATCTCAGTCTCCTGATCTCAATATCCCCAAAACTCTGGGGAGATCTCAAACATGCAGTTCATGAAAGACAGCCCAAGAATTTACAGGAACTGGAGGCTTTTTGCCAAGAGGAATGGGCAACTTTACCATCTGAGAAGATAAAGAGCCGCATCCACAAATACCACAAAAGACATCAAACTGTCATTGATGTTAACGGGGGCAATACGCACTATTAAGAACTGGGGTATGTAAACTTTTGATCAGGGTAATTTGATTAGTTTCTGTTGCCATTATGATATAAAAAGAGTAAATACAGTTGATTGATAATAAATGGCTTCAGCCAAACACTTACCATGAGTGAAAGAAAAGTTTTTGTGTTATCATTCATATTCTCTGAAAAATGGCCAAGAAATCATAAATTCTGCCAGGGTATGTAAACTAATGAGCACAACTGTATTTCAAGCCTTTCTTTCTTTTAATTTTGATGATTATGGCCTACAGCTAGTGAAAATCCAAAATTCTGAAAATTTGAATATTGTGAAAAAGTTTAATACTGTAAAACACCTGCAACGTTTTTGTGAGCCTTTAAATGGTCTCTCAGTCTGGTTCAGCAGGTTACACAATCATGGGGAAGACTGCTGACTTGACAGTTGTCCAGAAGACAGTCATTGACACCCTTCACAAGGAGGGTAAGTCACAAACGGTAATTGCTAAAGAAGTTGGCTGTTCAGAGTGCTGTATATAAGCATATTAATCGAAAGTTGAGTAGAAGGAAAAAGTATGGTAGAAAAAGGTGCACAAGCAACAAGGATAACCGCAGCCTATAGAAGATTGTGAAGCAAAGGCCATTCAAGAATTTGGGGGAGATTAACAAGGAGTAGACTACGGCTGGTGTTAGTGCTTCAAGAGCCACCACACACAGAGACATAGCCAGGACATTTGCCACAACTGTCACATTCCTTGTGTCAAGCCACTCCTGAACCAGAGAACATCAGCAGCATCTTACCTGGGCCAAAGAGAAAAAGGACTTTTGGATGAAAGTAAATTTTGCATTTTATTTAAAAATCAAGATCCCAGAGTCTGGAGGAAGAGTGGAGAGGCACATAATCCAAGTTGCATGAGGTCCAATGTGAAGTTTTCACTGTCAATGATGATTTGGGGAGCCATGTCATCTGCTGGTGTTGGTCCACTGTGTTTTATCAAGTCCAAAGTCAGCTCAGCCCTCTACCAGGAAATTCTAGAGCACTTCATGCTTCCCTTTGCTGACCATCTTTATTGGGATGCTGATTTCATTTTCCAGCAGGACTTGGCACCTGTCCACATTGCCAAAACAACCAATACCTGGTTTAATGATCATGGTATCACTGCTTGATTGGCCAGCAAACCTGCCTTACCTAAACCCCATAGACAATCTGTGGGGTATTGTCAAGAGGAAGATGAGAGACACCAGACCCAACAATGCAGGCAAGCTGAAGTCCGCTATCAAAGAAACCTGGGCTTCCATAACAGCTCAGCAGTGCCACAGGCTGATCGCCTCCATGCCACGCCGCATTGATGCAGTAATTCATGCAAAAGGAGCTCCGACCAATAAATGAGTGTATACTATACTGTAAATGGACATACTTTTCAGTAAGCCAATATTTCTGTACTTTTTGTTATTTATTTTTTTATTAGTCTTATGTAATATTCAATTTTCTGAGATATTACATTTTGGGTTTTCACTAGCTGTAAGACATATTCATCACAATTAAAAGAAAGAAATGCTTGAAATATATCACTCTGTCTGTAAATAATCCTTGTAATATATGATTTTCACTTTTTGAGTTTAATTACAAAAATAAATTAACTTTTTGATGATATTCAAATTTTGGGAGATGCACCTGTATATACTGTATATACACACACACACAAGAGTATGTAATGAACAGAGTAGATGTTAGGTGTGTAATGTAAGCTTAAGTTGTATGTATTTTACAGTGCAGTGGTAAAGTGAATGTAATATAATGTACAGATTGCATGTATGTAATGTACAGAGTGCTAGTGCCATGTATACCCTGTTTCCCCGAAAATAAGACCTAGCGTGATTGTCGGTAATGGCTGCAATATAAGCCCTACCCCCCAAATAAGCCCTACCCTGTTTCCCCAAAATAAGCCCTACCCTGAAAATAAGACCTACAAGGACTTTAACTAGGGCTTATTTGGGGGGTAGGGCTTATATTGCAGCCATCACCGACAATCACGCTAGGTCTTATTTTCGGGAAACAGGGTAGGTATTGTACAGAGTTTAGTGTAGTGAAGTGAAAGTGAAAAAACTTAAACCTCCCACCTGAAGGCAAATAGACTGTGCACTTTGCAAAGTGCAGTTGCATTCTGCATGTGCAGTTGCTCCAGAGCATGCACATGATTGGATGATGGAAGTCAGCAGATTTCTGTTAATTTACTAAGCTCTGCAGCAACTGCACTTTGCAAAGTGCACAGTCTATTTTGTAAATCAAAACCTGAGTCACTGATCCGGGAACAAGTCTGGAAGAAGTTCAACTCCAAATCAGAATACTTCTTTCAGATAATAAAGCCATCAAATCAGCACGACAGCCAGACAACTGGCATTTCCAGCAGATGAAGCTGGTGGTGGCAGCCTCCATATTCTCTATCAAATGCAGCAAGAAGGCAAAAAAATGTTTCCTTCCAAAACATTGTGGGAATTTAAATATGAATTATGAAAGTGGTAAATGTGTCAGCCGAACCAGTACGCTTCTTTTTATGTGCTGTTGCCATTTACTAACTTTCATCCAACAAAATGCAAATATATTCAGTTCAATTGCTTGCCAAATGCCTGACATTTCCCTTTTAATTATATCCCACTGTCCAGGGATTTGACTTTGCTAAAAGGCAAAGATTAGTAAGTAAAAGCAGCACACATTACACACATTACACTTGTTGGGCACACAGTTAACTCCTTGATTGCCCCTAGATGTTAACCTCTTCCCAGCCAGCGTTATTAGTACAGTGTCAGTGTACAGAATTATCACTGTATTAGTGTCACTAACAACGTCATTGTCAGTTAGAGACCCTCCCAGCCAGTGTCTGTTACCGCCAGATTGTCCGCCACCCTATTACAGTCTCACTATAATTTACTGATCGCATTACAGTATGGCGTGTATAGTTGCGTAAATTCTATATACAGTGGATATAAACAGTCTACACACCCCTGTTAACCTCCCTGGCGTTATGATTATTTCAGATTGTAGGTGCTGAAAGCGGTACCATTATTTTGCATGGAAATTTGGCGTTTTAGATTGTAGGCCTGTAATTCTTAGGAATAACTCACTTAAATCAGTCTAAACCAGAGTCTAGTAGACATCTCGGGTATGATAAAGTTTGAAACACAAAATCATAAATTATAATATAATATAATAAATAACTATAAATAATAACAAACAATAATATAATAATAATAATACTTTTTATTCAATACATTTTAGTAAATAATATAATCAAAAACACTGACATTTTTTTTGCCCAAACAAAGGTGCAATATTAGTAATCATATTGCTTCAGTAAACGTCCTGGGTATGGAAAATTTTAAAACATGGTACAGCACAAAGTCCAACGTCACAGTCAGGACAGTAGAACCTGGTTTCTTTTCTGATTTTCCTTCCAGTGTTGTCAAGTTTAGAGCAGCAAACCACACACATCCTTGTGGGTGCTGACTTCTTTTCCGTTGGTGGAATGTGGTCCATAAAGTGACGACCAGTCAGGCATTCCGGGTTTACAACGCCAGCAGCACGACGTCCAGATCTGTTTACAGTCGTTGGTGTTGGGTGCTTGAGGAAGATAAGTTCAAACAAAGTCCGCATGAACCACAGGCCTGTCACTCTTTTTTTTAGAAGAATGAAAGTATTCCACCGGCACTGTTCAAGAAGATGCCTGAAGATTTTTTTGTAAAAAATTTTTTGTTGCTTTCTCATGGCTGGATAAAAAGTCATGGTCTGGTCAGCTCTGTCAACACCTCCCATGGTGTGGTTGTAGTCCATCACGACTTGTGGTTTCATTACGTCTTTTCCACCTTTTGTGTGCACTATGACAGTAGAGGTGTTGTGAATAGTACTCATTAGGCACACATCTTTTTTGTCGCGCCATCACAGTGCTATCATTTTGCCTTTCTGCCAGGCAACTATTTCTCCTGCCTTGAGCTTTTTATTGCCAAAAGTTGGCGGCATGTCACGCCAGTTAGCTCTAACGGTCCCATATGCATCCGTCTTGTGCTGTAGAAGGAACTCATAGAGTTCTGGAGAAGTGTAAAAATTATCCATGGTTACACAGTATCCCTGATTCAGCAATGGCACAAAGTAAGAACAGAAGCGTTTGCCATTCCATAATTACTGAATCTTTTATTGAATTTGGTTCCTTTCCCGGTGTAAAGGACCGAATTCCATATGTAACCGGTGCTGGATTCACAGAGCATGAATGATTTTATGCCAAATCGTGCTCTCTTAGACGCGATAAACTGTATCCAGCTGAGTCTTCCTTTGTAGGCCGTTAGACTTTCGTCGATACTGATGTATATATCTGGTACATAGCTCTCCTGGAAATTTTTCAGAATAATTTGATATATCTCCTTTAACCACTTGCCGCCCGTCCATTGTCAAAAGACGTTGGCAAAGTGGTTGTAAAATCCTGACAGGACGTCATATGACGTCCTCAGGATTTTGAGCCGCTGCGCGCCCCCAGGGGCGCGCATCACGGCGATCGTTGTTGCGGGGTGTCAGTCTGACACCCCGCAACTACGATCTTGGTAAAGAGTCTCCGACGGAGACTCTTTACCACGTGATCAGCCGTGTCCAATCACGGCTGATCACA
This sequence comes from Lithobates sylvaticus, assembly GCA_028564925.1. NCBI lineage: Eukaryota > Metazoa > Chordata > Amphibia > Anura > Ranidae > Lithobates > Lithobates sylvaticus. The sequence continues at coordinate 496,462,942 of CM053026.1, read as the reverse complement.
GTGTAAATAGGAAGAGCCGGTAATCGGCTTTTCCTCACTTGCGTCTGTCAGACGCGAGTAGAGGAGAGCCGATCGGCTGCTCCTCTGACAGGGGGGGTCTGTGCTGATCAATTATCAGCGCAGCCCCCCGAGGATGCCCACACTGGACCACCAGGGACGCCACCAGACCACCAGGGATGCCCATCACAAGGTATGCCACCCTAGACCACCAGGGATGACACACAGTGCCCACAATGGATGCCAATCAGTGCCCACAATGGGCATCACTGATTGGCATGCATTATAGTCTGGCACTGATTGGCATCCATCAGTACAAAAAAATGCTGCCTATCAGTGCCTATTCGTGCCACCTATCAGTGCCTATCAGTGCCACCTATCAGTGCCCATCCGTGCCACCTATCAGTGCCCATCTGTGCCAACTATCAGTGCCCATCCATGCCGCCTATCAGTGCCCATCCATGCCCATCTGTGCCGCCTATCCATGCCCATCTGTGCCGTCTATCCATGCCCATCCGTGCCGCCTATCCATGCCAATCTGTGCCAGCTATCAGTGCCAATTTGTGCCACCTATCAGTGCCCATCCGTGTCGCCCATCAGTGCCGCCTATCAGTGCCGCCTATCAGTGCCACATATCAGTGCCCATCAATGCCACCTCAGTGCCACTTCATTGGTGCCACCTCATCGGTGCCCATCAGTGCCGCCTTATCAGTGCCCATCAGTGAAGGAGAAAACTTACTTATTTACAAAGTTTTGAAACTGAAACAAAAAAAACTTTTTTTTTTCAAAATTTTCGGTATTTTTTGATTTGCTTAGCAAAAAATAAAAACCGCAGAGGTGAGCAAATACCACCAAAAGAAAGCTCTATTTGTGGGAAAAAAATGATAAAAATTTCATTTGGGTACAGTGTTGTATGACCGTACAATTGTCATTCAAAGGCAACAGCGCTGAAAGCTCAAAATTGGTCTAGGGCAGGAAGGTGTTTAAGGCTCTGTTCACACTGCTGTGCTGTGAATTTATTCAGTTTTTTTGTCCTGTGTGAGGTGCGAATTTACCGCAAATTGACCGCAATTTTATCACGAATTTCAGGAGTTGGACATAGTTGCGATTAATATTCTAGCCAATGGAATCATAATGTAAAAAAAAACAGGCGTTAACTTCCTGTGTACTTGGTTTTTGTGGAGAGTAGTGTGGTGGAATTCGCACATATCTGAACCAACAATGCGATTCCAGAACGATTTACATTGATGTCTATAGAGACTAAATTTGCAACGTAACGCTGTAAACTTGCACAAGACCCTTTTTTTTTAACGCATCGCATTTGTAGAGGAATCACAACGAATGTATGTGAATGACCGTCATTGAAAACAATTACTTTATGGATGACATGCAAATTTAGAATGTTTTTGATGCATCGCATTCGTTATGAACTCGCATCAGTGTGAACCGGGCCTTAAAGTGGGGTTCCAGTCAAAAAAAAAAAAGGGGCTTAAAAATCATAAAAAAAATCAAAAAAAAATAATTGGAAAAAAAAAAAATTTTTACTCACCTCCAAATGCCTGTTGCTATGGGGTCCCTCGTAGTCTGCCACCTTCAGTGCCCGGGCTAAACGTCACTTCCCCCTCGGCACCGCACAGTCATCTGGGACCTGTCACGTGTCCCAGATGACTGAGCGTCAAATCACGGTGCCGCTCGCGCATGCGCAGTGGGTGCCCGGCTGTGAAGCCACAGCCGGGTTCCCACATTAGGAATGCCGGCGCCGCAAGCGGCTCGTGGAAGAGGGGGGGTCTCGTTCCCCCGCATCGCTGGACCCTGGGGACAGGTAAGTGTCCGATTTTTAAAAGTCAGCAGCTGCAGTATTTGTAGCTGCTGACTTTTAAAAAAAAAAAAAAAAAAAATTTTCCCCAGGACGGAGCTCCACTTTAACCAGTAAATATCCAGCCTCAAAATATAAATATAAAGTAATAGAGACACCTCTCATGAAGATCTATTTGGATTAGACATTTTTGGGACTTGATTTAGTATACCAATTTTGCACATTCATATTATATTATTGTTTGTGTTTTATTACTGCGCAAGATCAGTCGTTTATTATTTTATTTTCTGTGTATTGCGAACACAAATAGGTTTTGCAGTTGATTTAGAGTTTGTGATTATCACAGTTTTGTAAATGTATTCACTTTTTCAGTATTAGCTCACTTGGTAGCGCAAAGAACTTTCACTTTTAGTTTTTATTCACCCCCTTGATGTATTTATAAGTTTCAATCATGTCTCCCCTTTTTCTTTTTTCCTCCAGACTACATATTAAGTTCCTGATGTCTCTCTTGATATGTTTTTTTTTAAATTAGTTTTATTCATTTTAAGAAAGAGTAATGCCGCGTATACACTATTGGAAATTCGTCCAGCAAAAGACCAATGAGAGCTTTTGGTCAGAAAATGCGACCGTGTGTATGCTCCATCTGACTTTTGCTGGCCGAAATCCAGCCAGCAAAAGATTGAGAGCAGGTTCTTAATTTTTCTCAAAATCTGCTCATGTGTACGGGGCATTAGGCTTCGTGTACACTGCTGCTGGTAAACGGACATTTAGGCTGCACCTTGCTAGTCAGTGAGTTGTGCGGTCAATCCCCACGGGCTCCCTAGGCTAAAATTTACATTGAGTTGGTTACTAACATTTACAGTTGAACGGGTGAATTTACCTCTTAAATATATATATACTTTTGTTTTGTGGATGGTTGAAATCCATGCACCCATATCTATACCCTCAGTATGTGGGGTATATATGCAATATGCTTTTTGAACAAACCCTTCTTCTCTTTCTCTCTCCTCCATATTTTGTCACAATGTATAAAGCAAGTCTCTTTATGCTTTTATTATACCTTCGACGAATCTGTTAGATCACCATTTTCTTTGATCATAACTGAAATATATTACTGGTAGTTTGCAAAACTAGGTAACATGCAGAAACAATGCTGTTGTCAATAATATTTGTCTATGCAATATCATTGTAGTGTATGCATTTATATAAAAATTTGCCTCTAAATCTGAGGCTCTGATGATGCGGCTCTTCCCGCGAAACGCGTAGGGCAACTTCTCAGATCCCCCAGCCAGAATAACAACACCCTGGATAAGTCATACTGTAACAGTGTTTTTAAAGTTGTTGTCTTTCAAGATTTTAATCTATATATATATATATATATATATATATATATATATATATATATATATATATATATATATGTTAAATAAAATTATGTAAATTCTTCTTTTCATAACTTTCTGATTTGTGTATTTCTTAAAAAAGTCCCACCCAACCTTCCTCCACTGTACATGTCATTTAAAGCACATGCATCAGGAAGATTCACCTGCAGTGAATGTTTAGAGAATGCCAGATTAATTGCTTTATAAATATACACTCTACACTCATTTACTATTATAGGCATTGAACTAAAAATGTTTCATGACTTGTCAAGCAATATTGCTCTAGAATTCTATTTTTGGACATTAATTTCAAATTTGTATCACAGTAGTTTTTCACAATAATTAATAACTATCCTAAATATGTGCCAACATTCTCAGTAGGGTTTTGGCTTCGTATTTAGTAACAGCAGGCAAGCTAAAGTACTTCATCTGCCTATATTCACGTACATTTGATCTCCTTTCTTTGTGCTCATTTTTGGTATTTACAAACATTCTTGATGGTGGATACAGAGGGCGATGCCAGCATATATAAATTAGGATTTGAGCTAAAATCTCTAATTTGGAAGATGGTGAATTTCCAGTGAATATGTAAGGCAATCATCGCAAAATGTAGGCTTGGATTTCCCATTGGAGGATGGGAAATTCAATTATGCATAATCTTAATTCAATCTAACTGGCATGTCATAGTGAAGGGGTCCCAGCTAGGAATAAGCAGCAAATGAATGGCAAAGCTTCTTTTTTTGAGCAGTCCACACCCTCCTTCCTTCTCCTGGTACAACGTACAAAGAAGCTATTTAGTTCTTAGCTTCTTTCTCTTCTCCCTTCATGTTCTTCATAAATGTGGTGCAGATGCCATCTCCCTTAACCTAGCAAGGGGTTAATAAGCTATAAATTCTGCTCTTACAGGTTTCTTTCTGTCTGAGAACACTTGTCCCTTATGTGTTAAAGGACTAATCAATATGAATTTCCAGGCAATCTGTATGTGAATCCCAGGGGTCTTATTTACCTTACTAATGTGTGTGCTTTTTCGACAGCTGCCTCTATTAGCACCACACTTCTACAAAATTAATTACAAACCAGTTTTTGTCTTTGTTTTTTGGTACGTGTATGTAATATTTTCCCAGGCAGTCAACAGATATGTTTATTGGTACTAGTAAATAATAATTTTCTTACCACACTAATAAAAACCAGATCAAGCCACATGTTGCAACAAATGTACTATGATAGGCTGAATATTAAAGGCACCACACTTGTAACGTATATGCTTCCATTCCGAAATCATGAAAATGTTTTTGGCTAATTTAACTATTTTTTTAATTTGATTCAGTGGGGTTGATTTATTAAAGTGGATAGTGCAAAATCTGGTGCAGCTGTGCATGGTAGCCAACCAGCTTCTAACTTCAGCTTGTTCAATTAACCTCCCTGGCGGTAATCCCGAGTCTGGCTCGGGGCAGAAACTTCAGTACCAAAAGCGGTAACCCCGAGCCAGACTCGGGCTTGCATTGCAGGATACAGGGGAAGTTACTTACCTTGTCCCCTGGATCCTGCGCTGTGTGTGCGAGCTCCTCCGCTCGATTCACACAGTGCCGAGTGACGCTGATCTCCGTTCCCTGCGACGTTACGACGCACGGGAGCGGAGATTGGCGCCAAATTCAAAAAAGTTAAAACACACAATACACATACAGTACTGTAATCTTACAGATTACAGTACTGTATAAAAAAAATACACATCCCCTTTGTCCCTAGTGGTCTGCCCAGTGCCCTGCATGTAATTTTATATAATAAATACATTTTTTTCTGCCTGGAAACTGGAGATTGTCCATAGCAACCAAAAAGTGTCCCTTTATGTCAAAAGTGGTTTTAGACCAGCTAGAAAACAGCGATAATAAATTAGAATCACAATTCATCATCAAACACTAAATTTAATGACAGCGACAATTCTGCAACTGAGCAAATTTCAGTGTTTTTGATTTTGTTACATTATTGAATAATTGTTATAGTTATTTATTATATTATAATTTATGATTTTGTGTTTCAAACTTTATCATACCTGGGATGTCTACTAGACTCTGGTTTGGACAGATTTAAGTGAGTTATTCATAAGAATTGCATGCCTACAATATAAAACGCCAAATTTACATGCAAAATAATTGTACCGCTTTTGGTACAAAATTCCAGACATAATCATACCGCCAGGGAGGTTAAGCTTTGACACAAAAAAGCCTGGAAGTTGATTAGTTTCTATGCAGATCTGCATTCGATTTTCCACTCTCTAGTTTTAGTAAATCAACTCCAGTGTTTGCAGGGCTCTCTTATAAAAATGTTACTTTCTAGTCTTTAATCTTTACTTGTTGACTTCTTCAAGAGACTCAAACCAATAAAACAGCGCTGGCAAACAAAAATTGTGACAAAATAATAAATGATCCCACAAAATTGACAAACATCAATAATGTGTGTGAAGTGGTTACAAGTCTGACACAAACCAATCCCATAAAAAATAAACTAGCATCAAATAATATGTGTGATAAATTATTACATAAGTGACATGATTGAATAATAACCATAAAATTATTTCATAGATACCAAAATTGAATAAGTGATCAATGTGGTAAGAAAATATATAAATAAAAAAAAAAAAAAAGGATGTGAGTAAGTCCAGTTATTGTCCCAAAAAACCAAGAACCAAAAAAAATGTACATATGAGCTCCTTCTTGGAATAGACTCACCGGGCTAGCAGACAGACAGAGCAGCAAAGCAGAGGGCAGATATGCAGACAAACTGTGGTTCGGCAAGTAGGCACAAAAGCAGAGCTGAATAAACAAGCCAGTGGGATGAGAGGATCCAGGGAGCGATGCATGCACACAAGGCACAGTGATGTTAGGATGCATAAAGGAAGGCAAACTTCTCAGATACTTCCGCGGTTGCAGCTGGTTTAGCGTGCGCTCCACGGGAACAGGAAGTGGCGTCAGTGGTTAGATCCTTGGCCGGAATAGACGTAATTTCCGGCCAAGGATCTAACCACTGACGCCACTTCCTGTTCCCGTGGAGCGCACGCTAAACCAGCTGCAACCGCGGAAGTATCTGAGAAGTTTGCCTTCCTTTATGCATCCTAACATCACTGTGCCTTGTGTGCATGCATCGCTCCCTGGATCCTCTCATCCCACTGGCTTGTTTATTCAGCTCTGCTTTTGTGCCTACTTGCCGAACCACAGTTTGTCTGCATATCTGCCCTCTGCTTTGCTGCTCTGTCTGTCTGCTAGCCCGGTGAGTCTATTCCAAGAAGGAGCTCATATGTACATTTATTTTGGTTCTTGGTTTTTTGGGACAATAACTGGACTTACTCACATTCTTTTTTTTTTTTTTTTTTTTATATATTTTCTTACCACATTGATCACTTATTCAATTTTGGTATCTATGAAATAATTTTATGGTTATTATTCAATCATGTCACTTATGTAATAATTTATCACACATATTATTTGATGCTAGTTTATTTTTTATGGGATTGGTTTGTGTCAGACTTGTAACCACTTCACACACATTATTGATGTTTGTCAATTTTGTGGGATCATTTATTATTTTGTCACAATTTTTGTTTGCCAGCGCTGTTTTATTGGTTTGAGCATTTTTTGAAGGTTATAGCACTTTCTTATCAGCAGCTGCACATTTTTTGTGTTTTCTTTTTCTCGTTCAATATTGCACACGTCTATTCCAGCGCCGTTTCTTTGTTTATATATCTTCAAGAGACTGTTTTATCTATATATTCAGGAGGGTATAGTCCATCTTCAGCCTGAGTAGAATTAAAATAAACCTGTACAAAGAGAAGTATCGAGGCTGTCATTGCTAACTCTTTTCTCCGATATCTATTTGCTTGATTGCCTCTTGCTTCAAGAGATTGACCCATAACACGAATGTAAGCAACAAAGTCAGACTGAAGTCAGAATTCCAGATCTCCATACTTATTCCAAGTCAGAGACACAGAAAACATTGTCACGGAATCCGCAGGATATCCTGGCAGGTACAGTTTTCCAGAAGAGGTCAGCAATAGCAGCTATATTACTGTACCATACTCCTGATATTAAGCACCCTTTGTTCTATATAGAAAAGCATGTGCAGTTATTTGACACTGACCCTACTACAATTTTTCCTGACATTGTAAACAGTTTATGCAGACAGTTTATGAGGGTCACTGACCTTGAGTTAATGTAGTGGTGGCACAGGTGGCTCCTCATACTTTACTAGCAGATGTTTTTAAAGCTAATGGCCCATACACACGATCCGAATATCGTACGAAAACGGTCGTCCGAGGAAGGATCGTACGATTTTCGGATTGTGTGTACACTACTTCCGACAGCCGAGGATTACAGTTCATCCGATCTTATTTGATCGGGCATGCACGGAAATTTTCCTTGTACAATTCCAGATCATACGATTTTCGGTTAGTCAGTATAGTTGTCGTCCGAAAATTCAATACAAATACATTACAACACATGACATCACTTTTAACTTTTTTTTTCTGTGGTACGAGAATTTTCGTGACTTTATTTAGCTATTAAATTTCTACTTGCGACTATTAAGCGGAAACGGTCGTACGATCTGTCGTACGATATTTGGATTGTGTGTACGGGCCATAAGGGTCAATTCTGCTCAATTCCTGGACAATCAGTGGTTATTCTGTATCAGAGCTCTGGAAGCATTCAATGCACAAGACAAAATAGCCGTTTCAAAGAATGCTTAGCTTTAATGGTAGAATGGGCTGTCCATTTATACAGGATAAAGACAAAGAAGATTGCACAACTTAAAGAGAAGGGAGGGAGGGAGGACAGAATTCATCACATAAGACCTAATATCTCAGACATAATTTAAACTAGTTCATAGGTCATGAAATGCTGACGGTTGACTTTGTCTGAAGACATAGGTTTACAACCAGTTCTTACCAGACCTTATCTATTCTGTGGTTATTGCGGCAAACAAGACACTAAAATAAAGATATTTGTCTGTCAGCTATTTATTGTCTCAGTCTTGTTAACTTTTTCTCACCCTTCAATCCCCTCTTAAATTACAAAGTGATTTCACCATGATCACTTAATATTCTCTGTGTGGAATCATTTTGTTGCGTTGTATAATTACAGATACATTGAATAAGCTTGAACTATATATATATATATATATATATATATATATATATATATATATATATATATATATATATAACAAGGATAAAAACCAGGCACATTAAAAATAACATTCCTGCCTGTCGGAACCAAGAGAAAATGGAACCAAAAACATCACTGAAACTTCCTAGTCCCTTAACCCCTTTCCAACCAGCTGGCACAGTTATACTGCGGCAGGTTGGCTCCCCTGGGCGAACCGCCGTAGCTATACGTTGGCTCACCTTTTGACCACTAGGGAGCGCAAGTCCGCGGTGCCACGCCGGAACCGATGCTCGTGCCCAGCGGTTGCGATGACCGCCGGGCATCCACAATCGCTCCACACAGAGACGGAACAGAGATCTGTCAATGTAAATAGACAGATCTCCATGCTGTCAGGGGTCAGGAGAGCGATCTGTTGTTCATACTAAATATGAACAACGATCGCTCTCCTTACCCAGGCAGTCCCATCCCCCCACAGTTAGAATCACTCACTAGGTAACACAGCTAACCCCTTGATCGCCCCCTACTGTTAACCCCTTCCCAGGCTGCAAGTGACATTTACACAGTAATCAGTGCATTTTTTATAGCACTAATCTCTGTATAAATGCCAATGGTCCCAAAAATGTGTCAAAAATGTCCAATCTGTTCGCCATAATGTTGCTGACCCAATAAAAATCACTGATCACTGCCAT